>CM042975.1:31501728-32101728 GCA_023678885.1 Pogostemon cablin
AACAATTAAATTGTATACATTTTTACTCATAATTGTATATGTTTTTGCTTATATTTGTACGTGGGTGCACACTATATTTAGCCGAGATTGATTGACCCATCACTAAAGTATGTTTATTACATAGATAAAGTATGTTTATTGATAGTTAAAGTATGTCAATAATAAATCATATTATAACACACTAAAATCATACTTTAATGCATAATTCAGCCTACTTTAGAAAAATACTTTGACAACCATTAAACATACTTTATCTAAATAATGGACATACATCAACTCGTCTCACAAATAACCCATTTCACAAGAGACTTTGTCATAAAATAATAAAATAACATAAATAAATAAAATAAAATATTGAAGGATAGTCTCACCCTCTGAACATTTCTTGTTTCAAACTTCATATCATATTTTAGCAAGAACTTCGAAGTTCAAATTAGTGATTCTTTGTGTTAACCTAAAAAAAAATTCTTTATGTCATTGACGATCATTTTACAGCGACGGCTTTTCAGATTTCCTGATATACGGCTGAAGAACTGCATCTTCAATTTCACATTTCGCATCAATTACAGTAGCAGCATCCACAGCCATAGTTACGGTTCCGATGGCTCTGAGTTTCTCTACACGTCCCTTCTCGCAAAATCTACCCACAGAGCCCACCTTAATCAAATCCACAGCCAGTTATACGTACATGGATTGCAACACAACGGCTTCATAATCACCAAGTTCATCAACGTATGCTCGGATCTCAGAGAAATCAACTATGCCCGCTACGTGTTCGATGAATTTCCTCAGCCGAATGTTTTCTTGTGGAATGCAATTATAAGGGGGTATTCTATGCACAACATGCTGGATAAAGTTGTTGAAATGTACTCGAGTATGCTGCAGGCCTTTGTGAACCCTGATGAGTTCACATTTCCCTGTGTTCTTCGAGCTTGTGGCGCCTTACTGGCCGTGGAATGTGGTCGAGCAATCCATACGCATATTATTACACATGGGTTCGAAAAAGATGTGTTTTTGCAAAATGGGCTTTTGTCATTCTATGTCAAGTGTGAGGAAAATAGTCGAGCTCGTTTGCTCTTTGATCGGTTGATGTTTAGGGATGTAGTTTCGTGGACTTTGATGATCTCAGCATATGCTCAAAATGGGCAGCATATGGAGGCTTTGACGATTTTTAGAGACATGATAGGATCGGGTGTAAAGCCTGATTGGATATCTCTGGTTAGCGTTTTGAAGGCGTTTTCGGATGCTGAGGAGTTGAATCAAGGGAGATGCCTCCATAGCTTAGTGGTAAAAATGGGGATTGAATTCGAGCCTGATTTACGAATAGGACTGACTTCTCTGTATGCAAAATGTGGACAGGTGATGGCTGCAAGATGGTTGTTTGATCAATCAAAGGCTGAGGATGTAATGCTCTGGAATTCCATGATTTCAGGATTTGCTAAAAGTGGGCATGCTGATGAAGCCTTGGAGCTGTTCACGAATATGATATCGACAGATGTTCAACCTGATGCTGTGACCATACAATCCTCTGTCTTGGCATGTGCACAAATGGGATCACTAGAGCAAGCAAAATGGATGGATAATTACGTAAACAACACTGGTTTCAAAGATAATGTCATTGTTAGGACAGCTCTAATTGACATGTATGCTAAATGTGGAAGCGTAGAGATGGCTCGCGAAGTCTTTAACCACACAAAAGACAGAGATGTTGTGGTATGGAGTGCAATGATAATGGGATATGCACTACACGGATGTGGGAGACAAGCGATCAATCTGTTCAACGAGATGAGGAATGCTCGACTCCATCCTAATGATGTGACATTCCTTGGCCTCATTACAGCTTGCAGCCATTCTGGTCTCATAGACGAGGGGTGGGAGATCTTCCTCAGCATGAAACATTACAGAGTCGAACCTCACCAAAAACATTACGCTAGTGTGGTTGACTTGTTAGGCCGAGGTGGATATCTAGAGAAGGCATACAACTTCATCATGACCATGCCTATTGCACCAGGCATCTCGGTTTGGGGAGCTCTCTTAAGCGCGTGTAACAACAAAATTTGTATTTATTAAATAATAAACACAAAAGGAATTACAACGAAAATCCGATGTGGATTAAACTTGAAAATTGAAGTAGACAGCTTCTATTTATCCTCTGATTCCTCTCTTGAGTTGACTTTCTTGACTTTATCAACTTTCTGAGTCGGATCTTTGGATAAAGCTTGTCCGAGCTCGGGTTCAGGGCTTGAAGCTTGAAAACGTTTATCCGGAGGCGTCGAGCCTTTGTTCGGATCGAACGTTGACTTGAAGATTTGCTGTGAAGAACGTCGTTCAATTTGGTAGAACACCGTTGACCCCACGATTTTTACTGGATGAAGAACGCCGGATCGGAGAGGTTTAGCACCTTGATCCTTGATTGGAGGCAGTTCTTGACTTGAAGTTACTTTGAAGCTGCTTGAAGACTGGCTTGAAGTCTTCGATTTGAAGCTTTGAAGATTTGAAGATCTGGAGCTTGAAGATTCGAAGATTTGAAGATCCTTGAAGGTCTTGAGCTTGAAGATTCGAAGATTTGAAGATCCTCGAAGGTCTTGAGCTTGAAGATTTGAAGATTTGAAGATCCTCGAGTGTTCTTGAGCTTGAAGATTCGAAGATCTTTGAGTGTTCTTGATCCCTTTAAGAGCGTCTTGTCTTCGGCTGCTTGAATGTCCTTTGAATGAGGACTGAAGACCCTTATTTATAGGTAGAGAAAATAACCACTTGAGAGATATTTTCTCCTTCCAAAGATATGTTGGGCTTCTTCCTTTAATTAAGCCTGCTGAACTGGATACGGGCCTATTTAATTTAAATAAGCCTGCTGGATTTGATTTGGGCCTATTTGATTTAATTAGGCTTTGACTTGGGCCTATTTAATTAGGCTTTGACTTGGGCCTATTTAATTTAATTAGGCCTGCTGGATTTAACTTGCTGGACTTGTTGACTTAAATCAGGCCCATTTGCCTTGGATTAAACCCAATTAATTTAAATTGAGAGCCCACTTGGCTTGGATTTGACCAATTTAATTTAAATTGAGACCACTTGGCTTGGATTTGACCAATTTAATTTAAATTGAGCCCACTTGGCTTGGATTTGACCAATTTAATTTAAATTGAGCCCACTTGGCTTGGATTTGGGCTCAAATAATTAAATTGATTATCAATTATTTATTTACTTATTTTAGGAATTAATTTATTTAAATTCCTTAATAAATAAATATTTAATCAATATTTAATATATCTTCTTTGCATTTATATTTATTAGGCAATAAATTTTAATTGCCTACAAATGCCCCCTTGCATTTTGTTCACTGAAATATTTCTTTGAAGTGAATAAATTGCAATTTTTAATTTCTTGCTTCTTGTATCCTTCTTCTTTTCATCCATTAATTCATTTTACTTGGCCCATTAATTCTTAATATTGAGAACAACAAGATGGGCTAATAAAAGAATGTTATGGCCCATACTAATCCATCTCCATGATTTGGGCTTTATTATTATTCATATATATTTTTTGATTTGGGCTCTCTCTTCCTTTTCTTATTCCCTCTTTTGGCCCAATACCTGATAAGCATGTACGTTCTTCCTCATACTTGGAGAACAAGAAATATACTGGATCCTCAACAAAGATAATATGATAACCTCAGATTACACCAAAACAAATCCAAAGAAATATTTGGGTAATCTTCACATACTTATCCCCAATTTTCCAACCCCTATATAAGAAGAGGTCCTGCCCTTCAATTCTCACATCTCATCTGATTTGCTTCTCTTTTTTTTTACAGATCCTCTTCTCCGTTGGAAGCTGCTGAATTAGCAAGAGGTTGTGATATTGTGAGTACTTTTTTAGCTCTTGTTTACTCCTCCACTACTGTTTCTCTATTCCTTCTTGCATGTATTTGTTTCTTTCCCTGGTTCCTTTGCTTTTATTGAACTGCCCCCATATTATCTTCCATAAAGAGGAGAGAAAACACTTGAAATATGGGCCATTGTGACCGACGTCACGTATTCCTGGCGACTAGGAATTTATTCCAGTCGGAGGTCGTGACGAGTCCAATGTTTGCACCAAACATCAAGTATTATTTGTGGCAATTTACCTCTTCGACTGCAGCGGGACTGCCGGGTGTGGGAAAGAGAGGCGACGCTATGCGTTGAACCTTTGATTTTCCGCAGCGGCATCCTGCAATGGCAACGTTGTTTCGGGATCTCAGTCATAACTGCTGCTAGCATCATCGGTGGTAGCTCAATACAGATCGTCGGCGGGCACCGGCTGGCGAACAACTTCCGGAAGTGACGTGGTGGGCTGTGGGGGCGACGTCGGGCTGACGGCGCGACGCTCCTGGCGGCGACTCTGACGAATGGCTGCTTGCAATGAACCCGATCGATGAGCATGGCTTCTGAATTCGTCTTGCTCTCAGCCTACCAATCTCTGTCTACCCTTCTCCGTCTACAGCAGCAGTGGTTCGGCGACGAGACCAACGGCCATTGCGATGGATAGGCGATGCAGCAGCTCTGTCGGGGTGGCGGTGGAGCTTGCGATTTCAGCAGCGGCGAGATCTTGATGGGATCGATGGAGGCAGCCGGCTGAGGAGGTGTAGCGATGTCCAGCAATCCACAGCGGCGGTGATGGCGAAGGCTCTGGAGGATGATGGACACCCCCCTTTCGGCTTCAAGGAGAGCAGCGACTGGTGGTCGCGATCGCGCACCACGATGCGACTGGCAAGGCAGATCTAGCGATGGACGGTTTGCACACGGTGAAGAATCACGGCGTCGCAATCGGCGCTGAGATTTAACCGGTGGCAGGGATCGCGGTGGGTGGGAGACTGCGGGTTTGATGGGCGACGGTGACCGATGCGTGGCCGGTTCCGGCGATGAAATCCGCGGTGGAATGATGATCGTTAGTGATGCATCAGCTGGCGTCATGCTTCCGGTAGCGAGGCGGTAACTTGGCCGGACCAAAACCGACGGCGGAAGATGGAGGAGATCCGCGACTGGTGGTCGCGATCGCGCGGAAGTCGGCCTGCGTTTTTTTTTTGGCGGTATCATGACATCGGTTGCCCAGGCTTCAGTGGTTCTTCTCCGGCGATCAGTGGACGAACAGCTGCAATGGGGGAAAGTCTCTCTATGAACAAGAGATGGAGTATTCTGCTTTTGATTTGGGGGAGATGCACTTCACGTGTTCTCCTTGAAAATGCAATTGCCACTTTGACTTTTCAACTTGGGCCTCAAGTTGTTAATTTCAACTTGATTTGCAATTCAAAAGAAATTTCAAAACCCCAAATTAACTCATCATTGGGCCCTGAATGATCAAATACATTCAATTTGATGGAATTGATCTTGCAACAATTTACCTTACAATTCTGGGCTAAAAAAAAAAGCTTGGGCTTCAATTTTTAATTAAATTCATATTATCAAGTCTATTAAACTTGAATATGAATTAATTTAATCACTCCTTTTAGCATTTTGGACTTCACCCATTTTCTAAAGTTTAATTTATAGTTTTGAATTTAATAATTAATTGATCCCATAACTTTGTTTTTGGTCTTTTAATTAATTAAATTCATAACTTCCAATTATCTTCATGCCCAACTTTTCTAACATTCCTTCTTTTGTTTTGCAGCTTATCCACTTCTCGTCATGGTTTTCTTCAGAAATATCACAGGGCAGTCCGGCTCAAACTACTTACTGATCCTTGATGACGAGCGTCAACCTTTGAATAAAGGGACTCGTCTTTTAGTCGAGAAATCTCTGCTAGGGAACCATGCTGTAGTTCCTTCTAATCTTAAGAATGACTTCTACCTTGAATGTTGGTCTCATGAGCTCACTCTGGGGAAGACTAACATAACCTGGACTTTGAAAGGAGCTGATATCGAGTCACATCCTAGCTTAGAACCCCTACCTTCCTTGGGGCGACGCATCTTGGAAGGGAAAGGTAAAGTGACTTGGGGAGAGCCGATTAAATTTCTTGGAGACTTCCGCTACACCAAAGGGTACTGGGAATGGACTGAGGATGTACTAAGTCGATGCCGATCTCTTCTTAAAAGCCTCAAGTTATATGATGCTGTCTTCGCGTCTCTCTTTACTTATGATTATAACTGTGAAATTATCAAAGCTTTTTGCGAAGCTTGGTGTCCTTCCACCAATACTTTACTCACGAAACATGGGGAGATGTCTATTTCTTTGTGGGACTTGTACAACTTGATGGGGTTGCCTATAGCTGGTCACCTATATGATGAAGCAGTGACGAGCCTAACAGAACTGTTCTCCACAAATAATGAGCCATGTATTCCGCGCAGCTGTAGACATCTACTTGGTGCTTATCACTTGCTCTGCAAGGATACTAATAAGAAAGGTGTGACGATTGATCAATGGGTAAGTTTTTGGTCTAAAAAGACTGTAACATACCCTGCGCCTCCGATGCGTGTTGAGAAAAGATCAACTAATCGCCCCAAAAAAACTTACAATCCAACTGGCATCATCCCAAATCACCGTTCCTGGACATCTGCTGAATTGAATCAATTCAGAAAAGTGGGAATTGCGCCAACAAACCAAGAAGAGACATATCTCGCCGCTTATTTAGCATGCTGGCTCTGCATTTTTGTACTTCCGAGTAATGAAGTAAACTTGATACGGCCAAGTACTTTTAAAGCGGCGAGCTTAATGGCTGCAGGAAAAAAGGTGGGCCTTGCAATTCCCGTACTGACAAGCATCTATCGTGGTTTGAACAAAATCTCAAATTCATCAAATCCATCTGAAGTTAAATCAACATTTCCCGTTCACTTTGTTCATGCTTGGTTAGCTCATTATTTCAAGACTCACTTTCCGATTGGTAGCAAATTGTCTTATCCTCGCATGGTAACTTATTCTGGTGAGCAAGGTGCAAAATACTTTAATCCTGAGGAGGCTCGTAAACGAATTCAAACAGCTGATAATGCTTCGTGGACTTGCAACATTTTTTCCAAAGATGTAGCCGTTTATTATGTGGATGACGGGAATAATGACTGGACTAGTTGGACCCATCTTGTAGCTCTTCGTACCAGCTATCTTACATTGAGGCAAGGTGGTCATTGTATAATGGAGCCATATTCTCCTCATAGTTTTGCTCGTCAATTTGGTTTTCTGCAAGATGTTCCTAACATGCTTAGAACAAACCTCCGCAAGGCCTCTTTAGAAGAAGGATTTGATTACTGGTGTCATTCCACTACATGTAACTCCAAATCTGAAGCTTATTTTCCCGGTGCAGCCTCAGCTCCTAAAAATTACTCCACTTCTGAATATAAGGAGTGGTGGAAGCATGTTCATGGCACTTACTTATCTGATCATGTTAAAGACCTGATTACCCCAGTATCAGCCCCTATAGAGGAAGAAGTGGACATCATAGATGATCTTAATGAAAATCACCAAGACGTCCAAGGTATTTCTCCAGTGCATGATATGGTAAAACCTATGGCGCATAAAAGAAAGAAAGGTCAATCTGTGGAGAATTGCAGCGCATCCAGGGATCAACATTGGAAGAGGAAGAAGTCCACTGCCTCCACTGAAAAGCAAGATGATGAGGTTCCCTTTACTCTCCCAATTCTCTTCTTTTTTTTTTTATATTTCCCCCTTTTTTACAAGGCTCTTTTTACTACTTTAGATTGCGCAGAGGATTTCTAACCCAACTTCCCCTCCTAAGGCCAATGAAGGAAAAGAATTAATTTCTGCTATCGCTTCACAAGACTTGGCCAACGAGGTTGCCCCTTTTTTTGTCTTTAGCTTTTTTTATCATCTTTCCTTTTCTATCTAAATATATATATTTTTTTCAATTAGGTCTCAGGCTTCTCTTCAGACTCTGAGGGCGACGGTTCTACCAAGAGTGATGCTTCTAACACAGGAATGGATTCCTCTTTGAAAGCATGCCCAGCAGTAACAGAATTTAAATTCAAGAAAGAAGCTCGAAGTCTCAAAGAGCAATTTGCCCAGAAAGCCTGGAGCCGTATCAGAAATAAGCTCCAACGGACTCCTATCGAATATTTATCATCTCTAAGGGAAGGAGTCTTCAACCTGATAGGGGAAGTGAAAGTACTTAACATCGATTGCTCTACATTAGAAGAAGCCTTGACTCCTTTATTTGATAAGGCTGATGCTTATACTGCTGCAAGATCGAAGTCTGATCAAGCGGCCTCCAAGGGAGATTACGTAAAAGTCTCAGCCGACATCAAAGGTCGTCTCCAAAGCTATAAGGACACCCATACGATGGAGATACAAAAACTAAAGACAACCTGGGAAGAATTGGAGTTGATAGGCAACGAGTTGGCCACCCTGAAGAAAGAGAAGACTTTATGTGAAGCAGCTGATCAACTCAAACAAACCATTTACCGTGCTAAGAAAGAAATTGACCTCATAGAGGAAAATATCTTTGCACTTGATACAGTGACCTCATTAAAGGAGTATTCATCTGAGAACGAGAAAGCAGCTCTGAAGGCTGAATTACGAAGCATACTTTCTGATAACTTTTTTGTTTAGTGTAGGGCTTCTTCTTTTTTTTACTCATACTTGTCTGTTTTCTCTACTATGCTTTGAACATTTAATTACCAATAAAGTTCATTTCCTTCACTGTCGCTTACTTATATTGCCTTCATACTTCGATTTATTGCTTGTCTCATAAACTTGATGTGATAAACCAAAGATATGACTGAACTTAACAAAGTGTTAAGCTGCCTACGTACCTCTTTGCAGAGAATCAAGTCATTACGTAGTTCAAAGGGACATGATTTGATTTGAATAGTGGGGGTGCCGTACACAGTTTATACTCGTGCGGGCCAGGAGTGACTATTCTTTAACCACTTTAGACAAAGTAGGATATTTAATGCTTTAACCACTTAAAATATCTGAGTGGGGTGAATTAATAGTTTAACCACATATAATTACCTTTGGTGGGTGTCGTGCACAGTTTATACTCATGCGGACCAGGAGTAACATGCAGTTTAGGCTCGTGTGTCATGGAGCGTTCCTTCGGTTTGACTGGATTACGCGTAGTAGCGTTTCAGGAATTTGCCATTTATGGGGCCAATTCCCACTCCATCTTCGGATATCAACTTGTATGCACCATTTGTATATACTTCTTTCACAACATGTGGGCCATCCCACTTGGGCAAGAATTTATTTCCCACTCGGTGAGTGATGACAATAGGCCTTCTCACAGCAAGGACTAAGTCTCCGACTTGAAAGGAACGTATCTTCACTTTTTTATTAAACGTTCTGGAGAGGCGAGCTTGATAGCACTCAAGTCTTTGTTGTGCTTCTAACCTCTTTTCATCAAGTGCCTCTAATTCTTCAAGACGCAGTTGTGCGTTCTCTTCTTCAGTCAAACCTTCTTGTATGGCAATTCTCAAAGATGGTATTTGCTTTTCAAGGGGCACCACAGCTTCAACCCCATACACAAGGGAGTATGGAGTAGCTTGAGTAGGCGTTCTATAAGTAGTTCGATACGCCCATAAAGCTTCATGAATCCTTTCATGCCAGTCTCGCTTTGACTTGGAGACTACCTTCTTCAACAGATTACACAGTGTTTTGTTGAAGGCTTCGGCAAGCCCATTAGCTGCTGCATTATACATAGAAGACTTCCTTTGCTTGAAGTCAAACTTCTCACAAAGCCTATCAATCAAAGAATTACTGAACGGCCTCCCATTATCCGTGATGATGTATCGAGGCACTCCATATCTATATATGATGTTGATGCGGATGAAATCAGCAACATTTTCCTTCTTTACTTCTCTCAAGGGTACAACTTCCGCCCACTTGGAAAAGTAATCAGTGGCAGCCAGAATATAAAGATGGCCTCCAGAAGACTTTGTTAACGGCCCCACCACATCTAAGCCCCATGCATCAAATGGCCATGAAGAAACGGTTGGATGTAATGGCTCCGGAGGCTGATGAATGAGATTTGCATGAAACTGACATGGCTGACACTTTTGTGCATAGTCTATGCAATCTTTTACCATAGAAGGCCAGTAATATCCCATCCTCTTGATTCTGAAATGTAACTTGGGTCCAGACTGGTGGGCGCCACATATTCCAGAATGAGCTTCCTCCATAGCTTGAAGAGCTTCTTCATCACTTAAGCATCTTAAGAGAATACCATCAAACGATCTTCTATAAAGTATATCTTTGTAATAGAAGAATCGTGGTGCTCTACGCCGAACATCAATCCTTAGGTGTGGATCATTGGGGAGCTTATCATACTTCAAGTAATCCACGAACGGTTGTCGCCAATCTTCCTTCCCAATATCGAACACTTCTATGGCACAATACCCAACTTCTTCATCATCTTCCTTTTCGAAGAAGGGAGGTACCACCCAACTTTTGCAGATCGAAACTTGGAAATGTGCTTCAGGCATTGCTATAGTTGATGCTAGCTTTGCCAAAGCATCGGCTTGTTTGTTCTTACTCCTTGGAAGATGTTCAATCTCTACATCTCCAAGCCAATTCATAAGCCTTTGAGCATAGTCATAATACGGACGTAGCTCGGGTTTCTTAACCTCATATAAACCAAGCAGCTGGTTGATTATTAACAACGAATCTCCATATACCTTCAGGTGTCGTTGCTTTACATCTACTGCCATCTCCAGACCAAGTATAAGAGCTTGATATTCAGCTACATTGTTAGAGCAATTTTCAGTTAGATTGAAGGAGTATGGCAGAACTTCTCCATCTGAGGTCACAAATACCACTCCTGCGCCGGCTCCTTCTCTGTGAGCAGCTCCATCGAAATACATCTTCCAAGGAGGAGTGATTTCAATAGCCAATATATCTTCATCGGGGAGATCATCAGATAACTCCCATTCTGCAGGCATGGGATGATCAGCTAAGAAATCCGCCAATACTTGCCCTTTCACTGCCTTTTGAGGGACATATATAATCTCGAATTGCTGCAATTGAAGATACCACCTTGCAAGCCTATCAGAGAGCACCGGCTTTGACATAACAAACTTTAATGGGTTAGCCCTTGAGACCAAGTAAACAGTATGAGCTTGAAAGTAGTGTCTTAATTTTTGAATTGCAAAGATGAGAGAAAGACATATCTTTTCAATTGGTGAGTATTTTAACTCATTTGGGGTCATCGTCCTACTCAAATAGTACAAGGCACACTCCTTTCCCTCATCATTATTTTGTGCAAGCAGGGCTCCAACTGATCTTTCTTGAGCAGATATGTAGAGAATCAATGGACGTCCGGCTATTGGAGCAACCAATACTGGCGGCTTCATCAAATATGATTTAATACTGTTAAAGGCATTAGTGCAAGATTCATCCCATTCAAATGGGCTGCCCTTTTTCATAAGATGGCTGAATGGTTGGCATCGGCCGGCCAAATTTGATATGAATCTTCTTAAGTATGCCAGCTTACCTTGCAAACTCTTGAGCTCATGTATGTTTTGGGGTACCTGCATCTTCATAATTGCATCAATCTTTGCTCTGTCAATTTCAATACCACGATGTCGGACAATGAATCCAAGGAACTTTCCAGAAGAAACTCCAAATGCGCATTTAAGTGGATTCATCTTGAGTTGGAATTTTCTAAGACGCTCAAATATTTGTCTTAAATCTTGGAGATGATCCTTTTTCTTCTTTGATTTCACCACGATGTCATCAACATAGCATTCGACATTCTTATGGAGCATGTCATCAAATATCTTTTGCATGGCTCGTTGATAAGTGGCACCGGCATTCTTCAAGCCAAATGGCATAACATTGTAGCAATATATTCCTTTAGGAGTGCGGAAGGCTGTTTTCTCTTGGTCTTCTGGGGCCAGGCTAATTTGATTATAACCAGACGATCCGTCCATAAATGAAAGGACTTCATGGCTAGTTGTTGCATCAATCATGAGCTCAGTAATTGGCAATGGAAAGTCATCTTTTGGGCATGCCAAGTTCAAATCCCGGAAGTCAACACACACTCTAAGCTGTCCGTTTGCCTTTCTTACTGGCACAATGTTAGAGAGCCAAGTGGGATACTTCACTTCTCTTATTTTTTCCGTCTCAAGGAGCTTATTAACTTCAGCCTCAATCAAGGGAACCAGCTCTGGTCGAAATCGACGCTGCATCTGCTTAACTGGCTTGGCTCCTTCTTTTATTGCTAAATGATGAACTGCCACCTTTGGATCTAATCCGGGCATTTCTTTGAATGACCATGCAAACACGTCTCTAAACTCTTGAAGAAGCTCAATGTAAACTTTTTCTTCATCGGCTGTCAACAAAGCACTTATATAGGTTGGCCGTGGATCGTTATCAACACCCAAATTAATCTCCTTCAATTGATCAACAGTAGATTTGACACCCTCTTCAAATTCTGGAGGAGCATCATCAGCATCTTCCTCATTGGTTGAGGTCTCCTCTCGTATAGTGACATGATTCACCGTGGCAACTTGTTCCAAGAATTCTTGGAATTCTTGCCTTTGAAAACGTGGGTTGGACCTAACTTGTTCATTCTCTCCCACTTTAACAATGCTCCCCACTTCATAGCCATCTCTCCTCATCTCGACGATCTTGCTTTGTAGATCTCTTTCTGCACTTTGTAGATCTGTTTGCATGATGATGGAATGAGCAACATCTGATGAGCCTACACTTTCACGATCATCTTCTTTACTTCGGGTGAAGATTATTGTTCGTTTCTTAGCTTTCAACATTGTGCCACATGATATAGTCAGGAAATGTCGTCTTTTCATGCGAGATGGGATCCGACTATGTATCTTTGGGAAACTTGGGAACTTAGTGGTCCTTTTAGCCCCAGCTGGCTTGAGTCTCTCGAATACTGAGATTCTTTCTGTCTTTCTATCTTCCTCATGAGACTCCTCTTCTTCAGAGAGAATTTCATCTTCAGTGATGTAGTTTGTGTTTGCCCTTTTTATCGCAATGCGAACAGGTTTTTGCGGAACATATCCTATGCCTGTTCTAATACACTTGGAAGTACGGCCATTACTCTTCAATTTCTCTTGGGTGGTTCCACTAGGAATCTTATGAGACAGTTCATTTGCCGCACATTTTTCTTGAGGGTCATAACCAGCTTTCACAAGAAGTTTGTAAGCTTGTGGGCTATACGATTTGGAAACTGCCGCCTCAAATACATCTCCATGCTCAGTTTTAGCCGCTTGTGTTGGGCGAGTGAATCCTTTGAGTGGAGGGGGAGAGGGCCTCTCAGCGTCAACCTTAGTCAGGGGTAGTGTCAACCCGTCTACAGTTTTGATCAACTGTTTACTTTTATTAGAATGTATGGATGAAACATCATCTGCATTCTCTTTTTCTTGTTTATCATCACCTTTATCTTGTGATGAAGTTCCTTCCTGCTTATCGGCCTTGATACTTTTCAGAAAATATCTAGCGTCTGCGAAGTATGACTCTGCTTCTGTGAATGGCTTTTCATCACCGAGTACCTTTTTTATGTTACCTCCATCGCAGTATTTGAAGCACTGATGCAGCGTAGAAGGAATCACTCCATTTTCATGCAACCATGGGCGCCCCAAGAGCATGTTGTATGATGTTTTAGCATCAATGACATGAAACAGAACTGTTGAGGCCATCTCATCTATTATCAAGTTCATGACTATCGTACCAAGTGTTCTCTGGCCCTCTTGATTGAACCCATGAATCGTTAATCGGCTACTGCCAAGTTCATCTGTTGAAATTCCTAATTTTTTCAACGTTATTAGAGGTAGGATATTGACCGCTGAACCTCCATCAATCAGTATTCGATTCACCCTTTGCTCTTGAGTGCAACCAGCTACGAACAAGGGTCGGTTGTGAGATTGTGAACCGAGCAGTAAGTCTTCCTCAGTGAAGGTAATCTTCATAGCATGGGCCTTGCTTTCAACTTTAGGCACAACAGCTTCGCCTGCCATATGGCATGAATAATTAATTCCACCATCTGCAGAAGTAGAGTTTGCAGTTGCATCTTCATCTAGAAAGATCTTCCCTTGCTCAACCAATCGCATAACTTTGTCTTTAAAGACAAAGCAATCTTTGATAGAATGTCCCACTAGTCTATGATACTTGCAGTATTTTGGATTGTCCGTTTGTCCCGCTTCTTCTGGTCGCTTCATTTCAGGAAGCTCGATAAGTTTATCTTTGAGTAGATCATCGAGTATGCCTGGGACATCTGAATCAAGGAATGGGTACTTCCTTTCTTGCATTTCTTTCAAGGTCAATCTTCTTTGCCCCCTTTCTTGAGACTCATTCTTCACTTTATCATCTTTTTCATTCTCATTCCTTCGGAACTTAACAGTTGATGCATTGGTTGCCATAGATCCTTTTTCGGAAGATTTATTGTAGGGTTTGCCCCCTTTCCTTGCCTCTTGCTTTTCTTTATACTTGTAGGATCCAGGAATCGGTGGTTCTACAACTCCACTTATCCCCATACTTAGCTCCATGTCGTGAGCTCTTGTGGCCAAGTCTTCAAAGGTTTTAGGCTTAATCCCTTGAAGTATGTAACGAAGGTTCCATTGCATTCCTGCTGTGCACATCTCAATGCCAGAAACTTCAGACAATCGATCTTTACAGTTTAGGCTCAAATTTCTCCATCGATTAATGTACTCAATTACTGGCTCTTCTTTTAACTGACGGGTGTTCGTCAACTCTATCATGCTAACTGTCCTCCTAGTACTATAGAAACGGTTAAGGAATTGATATTCCATCTGATCCCAACTGTCTATAGAGTCAGCCTCCAAGTCGGTGTACCATTCAAAAGCATTTCCCTTCAGAGAGCGAACGAATTGTCTCACCATATGATCTCCGTGAGTGCCAGCATCATTGCACGTTTCTATGAAATGTGCTATATGTTGCCTTGGATTACCTTTGCCATCAAACTGTTGGAACTTGGGGGGTTGATAGTTAGGTGGCATCCTCAAGTTGCCAACCCTCCTAGTATAAGGCTTAGCATAAGCGAATGAAGGTTTAGAGCTCTCTTCGAATTGGTCCTTCATTGTGCCAAGTATAATGCTTTTTAACTGGCTGATAGGAACCATTCCATCATGGGAGATGTTCAATTCTTCTTCAATCACCCTTTTCCCCATCGTCTGATGCTTCGCAGACTCATCTACTTCATTTTCAGCATCTTCTTCTTGCTTTTCGTTTGCACGGCTAGTTTCAGCACCAGCCATTTTCTCCATCAGTTTGAAAATCAAAGTACTTTGTTCTTGGTTCTGTTTGGCAAGTGCAGCAACGGATTCAGTTAAGCTTGCCAACTGTTCTTCGACAGACGAAGTGTTTATTGCCATTGTCGAGGCTATGGATGAATCAGACGATGAGCTTTCTTCAAGTATAGGGGTTGAGTTAGCTGAGTCGTTTTTCTCATCTTTATCATCATATGGTATCACTCCAGAGGTAACTCCAACTGAAGAATTTATCTCTGAAGAGGCTTCAGATCGTGCCTTTGACATGCTTCTAGTTGTTACATTAACGTCTTCCACTTGTAATTCTGAAGACTTGAAGACAGAAGCTGATCTGTTGACTTTGATTCTTAGCGGAACCATCTTACTTTGCTCGAAGAGGAGATGAGAGGTAGAAACGGTCCCACTGGGCGTGCCAAAATTTGTAACAACAAAATTTGTATTTATTAAATAATAAACACAAAAGGAATTACAACGAAAATCCGATGTGGATTAAACTTGAAAATTGAAGTAGACAGCTTCTATTTATCCTCTGATTCCTCTCTTGAGTTGACTTTCTTGACTTTATCAACTTTCTGAGTCGGATCTTTGGATAAAGCTTGTCCGAGCTCGGGTTCAGGGCTTGAAGCTTGAAAACGTTTATCCGGAGGCGTCGAGCCTTTGTTCGGATCGAACGTTGACTTGAAGATTTGCTGTGAAGAACGTCGTTCAATTTGGTAGAACACCGTTGACCCCACGATTTTTACTGGATGAAGAACGCCGGATCGGAGAGGTTTAGCACCTTGATCCTTGATTGGAGGCAGTTCTTGACTTGAAGTTACTTTGAAGCTGCTTGAAGACTGGCTTGAAGTCTTCGATTTGAAGCTTTGAAGATTTGAAGATCTGGAGCTTGAAGATTCGAAGATTTGAAGATCCTTGAAGGTCTTGAGCTTGAAGATTCGAAGATTTGAAGATCCTCGAAGGTCTTGAGCTTGAAGATTTGAAGATTTGAAGATCCTCGAGTGTTCTTGAGCTTGAAGATTCGAAGATCTTTGAGTGTTCTTGATCCCTTTAAGAGCGTCTTGTCTTCGGCTGCTTGAATGTCCTTTGAATGAGGACTGAAGACCCTTATTTATAGGTAGAGAAAATAACCACTTGAGAGATATTTTCTCCTTCCAAAGATATGTTGGGCTTCTTCCTTTAATTAAGCCTGCTGAACTGGATACGGGCCTATTTAATTTAAATAAGCCTGCTGGATTTGATTTGGGCCTATTTGATTTAATTAGGCTTTGACTTGGGCCTATTTAATTAGGCTTTGACTTGGGCCTATTTAATTTAATTAGGCCTGCTGGATTTAACTTGCTGGACTTGTTGACTTAAATCAGGCCCATTTGCCTTGGATTAAACCCAATTAATTTAAATTGAGAGCCCACTTGGCTTGGATTTGACCAATTTAATTTAAATTGAGACCACTTGGCTTGGATTTGACCAATTTAATTTAAATTGAGCCCACTTGGCTTGGATTTGACCAATTTAATTTAAATTGAGCCCACTTGGCTTGGATTTGGGCTCAAATAATTAAATTGATTATCAATTATTTATTTACTTATTTTAGGAATTAATTTATTTAAATTCCTTAATAAATAAATATTTAATCAATATTTAATATATCTTCTTTGCATTTATATTTATTAGGCAATAAATTTTAATTGCCTACAGCGCGTATAAGATGCATCGTTGTGTAACTCTAGCTGAACGTGCTGCAGAGCGAATCTTCGCTCTAGACCCTCTAAACACAGGCCACTACGTCCAGCTCTCCAATCTTTATGCATCAGCTCGTATGTGGGACGGTGTGGCTAAAGTAAGAGTGCTCATGAAGTCCAGAGGATTGACCAAAGACTTTGGATACAGCATGATTGAGATCAATGGGAAACTTATAGGTTTTCGAATGGGAGACAAGTCTCATCCAAGGTCGGGCGAGATATACAGAAAGCTCGAGTGGTTGGAGACGCGGCTAATGGAGCGTGGTTTCGCCCCGGATGCAGAGTCTGCTCTGCATGATTTGGACAAGGAAGAGAAGGAGATGACATTATGCAATCATAGTGAGAGAGTTGCTATTGCTTATGGGCTTATCAGTACATCTCCTGGAAGTACACTTAGGATTATCAAGAATCTGAGAGCTTGTGTGAATTGCCATTTTGCAACTAAGTTGATATCAAAGATTGTTGATAGGGAAATTGTTGTTAGAGATACAAACCGATTTCATCATTTTAAGGATGGGATGTGTTCTTGTGGAGATTATTGGTGAAATACAAGTTTTTCTTGGTTTACTCTGCCCCCTTATATATCTTTGTGTGCGTTCAAAATAAATACAAATATTACAAATATACCACACCGGATCTTCTACGCAATCTCCGCACCCCATTTTCAATGCCACACATTATATGATTGACATGTAAGATGGAAAAAAAAAATCCAATTATTTCTTTGGTTTAAGCTTTCCTTTTCAAGGTATAGTTTATCCAATCATTTCTTTATATGATTGACATGTAAGATGGAAAAAAAATCCAATTATTTCTTTGGTTTAAGCTTTCTTTTTCAAGGTATAGTTTATCCAATCATTTCTTTGCTTTAAGCTTTCCTTTTCAAGGTATAGTTTCCGCTCTCTTACACGTCATCCATCCAACTGTGTGATACAAGAGACGATATACTAAAATGACACGAAAATACGAATAAGATACCAAATACATGAGGAAAGTGGGGAGAATTTTGTTTGGGGAGAGTGTAACTCTCTAAATTATAGTATTTTTATATAAAAAATATGACTCAACAATTCAAGCAAAAACAGAGGATTAATGCCATCAACAGCATAACATGTCAGAGTTATAGAGTAATCTCAAAGATTGAAAGACATCACAATCATGGCAAATCCAGTCAGAGCTCCCATAACATCAACTCTGGCGGCGGATGAGGGCGGCGGCGGTGGCGTCAAGGTGGCACTCGGCGGTGGGGCAGTTGGAGATATCTTCGGGGCAAGCGGATGCTTAGGTGATGGCGAGGGGGACGCAGTTTTGGGTGATGGTGGGCGGGCGGAGGGTGTCGGCGGCGGCGATGGGGTGGTGGAGGGTGGTGGTGCGGAGGCGGCAAGGGTGGTGATCTGGACCTTCATCCCGTTGAGGCAGTGGTTGCTGCAGATGAAGTATCTGGTGCCGGCGGAAGTCAGGGGTACGGTGGTAAGGCCACCGGTGCCACGTGGCTGCAGAGGGTTGCTATCGGAGCAGGAGCTGAAATCTGCCTCCGAAACTTCCACAACATCGTGGTTCGGTGTGTATCCAAATACTGCATTAATTCAACCATAATTATTGTTGGGGTAATTTAAATGATGGGATGGATCTAATGATAGAATGCCAAATGTAAATAAAATTTGAATTTATTTATAATTAAATACTTCCTTCTCCAACGAGTAATGCCACCAATTTGTATCGGGTTAATTAAAAAAAAATTACAAACTTTATTATTATTATAAATTAATTTCTACTTTTTAGAAATTATAAAAAAACTCACAATTTTTAAGTATTGTTATAAAACATACAAAAAAAACCATACTTTTAGTTACAAATTAGGTTTATTTTGCAACAATACTTAAATGTGGTGATTTTTTGTAATTTTCTCAAAAGTAAGAATTAATTTGCAATATATGTAAAGTTCATAATTTTTTTTTTAATTAATCCATTTTTATTCCAGCCACATTTACGTGAGAGTATCGAACAACACTTAAATGAGACTATCGCATGTAAAATACCCCCACCCCCAATCCTTTTATTTTCTTTTTTAAATAGTTACGACTTTTTATAAAGATAATATTATTACTCTATAAAAATATTACTATCACTTTCTATTTATATTATAAATTTTTCATAAATTATATTATAAATTTTTCATAAAATAATTTATTGCATCATTATTACTTTTCATTAATTCGAACCTCACTTTTTATTAAAATATTATTATTTTTTATTCGTCTCTCATTCTAACAATATCACACAATTGTAATCTATTACTACTTTTATTCTTCCCATACATTATGAACAATTCTAGAGTCTAACTACGGTGAACCTGGGACACCGGTATACCTAAATAATTTTAGCCGTTAGATCGTATTTGTATTTAATCTTCATCACTCAATAAAATAAAATAATTAAAAATAAATTTAAAAACTACCCCACTACTCCCTATTTTTACCCTATAAACTGTCAAATGTACCGGTGCACTACAAAATAACTTACCATTCTAAGAATTAATATACTTTAATTTTATCAACTATATCTAACGCAAACTACCACTTTTTTTTTTTTAAAACATGAAAAGTCTAACTACCCTAGAAAATTAATCAAAATACAAAAGAATTTTTTTTCTTAATTTACGTAATTTTGCGAAATTGATCTAGATGGGCAGGGAGTGTTAAATGTACTTGAATTTCCTATTTTACTTCCTATGTTTAATTGGTAACATAATAATGAAGCATATGATATTAAGTTAGGAAACAATAATGATAAATGTCATTTAATTAAAGGTTGAAATAAAGATAAAACATCAAACTAAAATATGTGCATGATCCAACCTATATTAAGTACTGTGAAATTGCTTAACTCAAAATATCATAGGATAATTAAGCACTTACTCAAAATATCTCCTTCAACAAAACTTATCGAAGAAGCCCATGATGCAAGATCTGTGAGTTGATCCCAGCCGTCGGATCCTCCAACTGTGTAATTTGCTGCCATTGCCACGTTGGACATTATGGCAACCAAACTCAAGACTAGTATTGTCTTAACCATTTTCATTCAATGGCTAATAATTATACGATCTTTTAAGAGTTTGGTTTCTCCAACAAGTTATCTCTCTCTCTCTCTCTGCAAATATATAGATACATAATTCTCTGTTTATATACAAAATGGGCACTAGCTATGTTATTTAGAATAATGAATTACTAATTAGGTCTTCTTCAATTTGTTTATAAAGTTGTTTAGCTGGGGGAATCAGTCTGGTGTATTGATTAATGATCAGTTGTATTATTAATTAGTTTAACATGAATCTTGATAACATTTGACTTTGTATATAACAACTTGTAATTATAATTTGATTTGGAATGGGTTATTTTAAGGTAGTTGACTTTAGTGAAAGGTCATCATTATTTAAGCACAAAGTGTAGATCATGTTCAAACATGTAATACCACAACCTTACATCAAAATCAAGTTTTAATTCTCAAATGAAATCAAATCAAATTAAAGATTACCCCACCACACCAATCAATTTCATTTTTATCATAATTCTCATTATCATTACCATTCCAAAATTTAAATCAAACAACTCCTAAATTTTAGGAGTAAAATAGCGTGTGAACCACAAGATTGTAATGCTTGCATATACACATAATCTCAATGATGTTTTGAATTTAAATAAAGGCACTCAAATTCAATTTATACATATTTATTAATAAATATTTATACATTGGTGAAATAAAAATAATATACTAGCGAATTAAACAACAATTTTTCATAAAAATTACTCTAGTTTTAAATGTAAAATTTGATGCAGTTAAATATAAAAATCAATACATTCATTAAAAAAAACCACAAGAACTAGCATGGAACCTGTTTTACGATAGAATCATGATTATTCTGGAATGTTACTCTATAATATAAGAGACGATCACTCTTCTATACAAAAAATAATATTACTGTTGCAGAGTAACTCTATGTATCTTATAGAGTAACCCACAATATTTCAAAGAAGAAAACTTCTCGAAATATTAATGCACAATTCCGATTGTACACTAACACCTCTCAAAATATATATATATATATATTAAAAAATTAAAAGTAATACAATTTTTATTTTTTAAATAAAAGTTAGGTGCAAAGTTAAATCCGTTCAAGTTTACATGATTTGAAGTTTTGAACTCTTAATTAAAAATTAGGATTGCCATTTTGATGGGTCGTATTTCAAGGAATGAGATTTCAACAGGATTAACGCGTTTGATCATATTAATTAATTACTTAATTTACAGATCGAAATTAATTTTCAAATTGATATGGCCAGCCCAGCAAACTTCGATCATATCTTGTTTTCTGAATTTAAAAAAAAAATAAAATAAAAATTACGAAGCCGGAAGCTATGCTCCAACTCAGATTTTTTTTTTTTTTAATTTTAGTTTTAGATCATATATCTACCATCACAAATTAATATATATACCTCGTCCCATTGCAATGCATACGTTTGCATTTTATGCAAAGATAATTAAAAAACATTAATTGTATCAGTAGGTAGTTGGAATATTGTTGTGCATGAATTTTATATGGAGATATTAATTGTTTTTTATGAGTCTCATCAAAAAAAAAAGAAATGTATACTTAATATTAGAACAGAGAAAAATAACACAACGTTGTAGTGGAATAGATGGAGTAATTAATAATAAAAAGAAAAAGAATTTTTCAATTAAAATTTGAAAAATGAGTAAACGTCTATCCATCCAGGCCTGATTCTTTATTTTGAAAAAAAAATCAATTAGGGCCTGAAAATCATAAGCGTATTTAAAATAAAATATAACTACATCTGATGTAAACTTCACATAATTAATGTATTTTTATTTACTTTTAAATAATTTATTATTATTAAAATATTATTTCAATATGTGACATGCATTTTGTATTTTTATTATAAATTTATTTTAGATAATTTTATAATTTTAAGTTTTGAATAGATAATTTTATATATTTCAGATCTAATTGATAGAAAAAATAATTTAGACCTCAATTGATAATTTAATTATTTTTTAGACTTTAAATTATACTATCTTCTGTTCCGGAGAAGTTAACACATTTTTTTCGAGCACGGAAATGAAGGAGTATAATAATTTAATGTGAATTGAAGTGAGAGAAATAATATTTTACTGAGTAGTTGTATTAAAGGTGTATGCGGGCTCCATGAGAATAAATTAATTATTTTTGTATGGGTCATGTATTAAAAAAATAAATGTGTCAACTTTTGTTGGACCAAAAAATCTCTTATGATTCTTGTGGCGAAAGATAGTAATTTTATGGTTCATTTTAAATAAAAAGATTATAATTTCTTATTCATTTTATAGAATTCACATATTCCTTAAAAATTAGGATGGTTTAATATACGTATAGTTTCTATATCAATATTAATGAAATCGTACTACATTAATAAATTGATAGAAGACAATTAAAAACATACCGAATTTCTAACTAATGTCTATTTCTCCTAGGACGGCTATTTACACCCTGAACTTAGTGAACAAATCCCAAAAACTTTTTTTTATTAATCTTTATAAACTAATAAGACTAAAATACCCTTATTACTAAATATACCTCAAAATTATTATTAAACCCTAAATAAATCATCATATTCTCTCCTCTTCTAAACGCCGACGCCGCCTAGTTCTATCATCCCCACGCCTCCAAAGTCCATCAAATTAAATGCCACTGGGCGGAGTTTAGGCAACCGGCACTGAGGCGGAAACGCTTGCCTGAACATCGAGAGGACGAGGGTTGAGAGCATCAGCAGGTTGTTCCGAGGTTGGGATATATTCTAGATAAACCTTCTTCTTTTGAACCATGTCACGAATGTAATGATGACGTAGTTCAATGTGTTTCGATCTTCCGTGGAACACTGGATTCTTGGTCATAGAAATAGCAGATTGATTGTCACACAAAATAGGAGTTGGACTAGACACACTTTGCTGTAAAATTTTCAGAATTCTCCTCAACCAAATGGCTTCCCGTACGGCTTCATTTGCAGCGACATACTCAGCTTCTGCGGATGATAATGCAACTAAAATTTATTTTCTTGAACTCCATGATATTGGTTTGGATCCCATGCAAAATATGTAGGCTGATGTACTTCTTTGATCATCTTGACTTCCAGCCCAATCGCTATCCGTATAACCAATCAATTCATTGTTTTCTTCTTTGCAATATTTGATTCCACAACTCTTAGTCCCCTGGAGATAACGTAGGACTCTCTTGGCTGCTACAAAATGAAGTTTGCTTGGTTCGTTCATAAACCTGGAAAGTAAGCTCACTGAATGAACAATATCAGGTCTTGTATGAGTTAGATAAATCAAGGAACCAATAAGACTTCTATAAATATTTGAATCTGAATTTTCAGCCTCATCATCTTGTTTAAGCTTTTCATTCAACGCCATAGGAGTTGCAACAAGTTTGCAATTTTTCATCCCAAACTTCTTCAACAAATCAGACACATATTTCTCTTGAGAAATAAATATCTTCCCCTTTTCTTGCTCCACTTGTATCCCAAGAAAATATCTCATCAACCCAAGATCAGTCATCTCATATTCTTGCATCATTGCTTCTTTGAACCATTTCACCATGGCAACATTAGTTCCTGCATAGATTAGATCATCAACATAAAGGCAAACCATCAAAAAATCACTTCCACTTTTCTTCACATAAAGAGATGGTTCTGATGGACATTTTATGAGTCCATTTTGCTGGAAATATGCATCAATTTTGTTATTCCAACATCGTGGCGCTTGCTTCAGCCCGTATAGAGCCTTATTCAATTTGTAGACTTTGTGCTCATTTTCTTTTGCTTCAAAGCCTTGAGGTTGCTTGACATAAATCTCATCTTCCAAGTCACCATTGAGGAACGCAGTTTTGACGTCAAGTTGAAAAACTTGCAATTCCAATTGGGCTGCTAGAGCAAGAACAGTTCTTATTGTCTCCATTCGCGCAACCGGTGCAAAAGTTTCTGTAAAATCCACTCCGGTCTGCTGAGAATAGCCCTTCGCGACTAATCGGGCTTTGTACTTTTACACGTCACCTTCTTCATTATACTTGGCTTTGAAAATCCATTTCAAACCAATAGCTTCCTTTCCTTTTGGGAGATTCACCATATGCCGAGTCTGATTTTTCTCAATGCTTTTCATTTCTTCATTCATAGTTTTTCTCCAAACTTCTTCTTTTACAGCCTCTTCAAAGCATTGTGGTTCCCCAGCAAAAAATGCAACATTGCAAGAATTATATACCTCTTCCAAAGATCGATACTTCCTCGGTGGATCATCCATATCCGAATCAGATTCTATTTCATGAGCATTGCTACCAGATGGCTCAATAGCATCATGAGGTGTTTCTCGAGGTGGTGGGTTTTCTGTAGGTGGAGCAACAACAAACTCTTCTACTACTTCTTCAATTTCCCACTTCCAAGCTGCATTTTCATCAAAAATCACATCTCTAGAAAGCACCAATTCATTAGTAATTGGATTAAAGAGGCGGAATCATTTTGATTCATCACTATAACCAATGAAGATCAATTTTTCACCTTTTCCATCAAACTTCTCTCTGTTCTGGGAAGGAATAAGAGCATAAGCTATACAACCAAAAACTTTAAGTTGACTTACAGTTGGTTTTCTCCTATGCCATGCTTCAAATGAAGTCTTATTCCGTACAGCTTTCGTCGGTGATCGATTTAGAATATGCACAGCCGTATTCACGGCTTCAGCCCAAAATTTATTTGGAAGACCTTTCCCTTTCAACATGCTTCTAGCCATTTCTTCAATAGTCCGATTTTTCCTTTCGGCAACACCATTTTGTTGCGGTGTATGCCTAATCGTAAGCTGTCTCTGTATCCCTTGATCTTTGCAATAATTCAAGAAAGGCTTGTAGATAAACTCTCCTCCTCGATCTGTTCTAAGACACTTTAACTCATATCCACTTTGTTTCTCAACAAGTGTTTTGAAATGCAAGAACTTGGTGAAAGCTTCTGATTTTTGTTCAATGATATAAATCCAAGTCATTCGAGTAAAATCATTCACAAACAAAAGAAAGTACCTTTTGTTGCCCAATGATGGAGTTCTAGCAGGTCCGCAAATGTCGGCGTGCACGAGCTCGAGTGATTTTTGAGCTCTCCAAGACGTCTTAGGAAATGGGAGTCGATGCATCTTCCCGTAAATGCAACCTTCACATACGCCATCTTTGTTTCTTATTTCTGGAAGACCAACAACCATGCCTTTTTGCTTCAATGTTTGCAACCCTTGGAAGTTTAAATGTCCATATCTCAAGTGCCAAAGCTCGCTTTCATCTAAAGATTCACTTTTCCAAGCAGCAAAAGAATTCATGTTGAGTGAAAATAAATTATTTGTTGTCATCTTCACAAGAGCCACACGCTCTCCAGAATTTTTATCAAGGATTTCACATTTTTCATCATCAAATATCAGCTTGTAACTATTTCTCATCATCTGTCCAACACTCAAAAGATTCTGAGAGATATTTGGCAAAAAATGAACATCATGAATGAATTTTTTGTTACCTTCACTGGTGTGGATAGCAACAACTCCATTTCCTTCTATGCTCACCCGCTTTCCATCACCAAGCTCGATATGAGAAGAGTAGTTTTATCCAACTCAACAAATTCCTTTTGATTTCCTGACAAGTGGTTACTGCAACCACTATCAAGATACCAAGTCTCACCTGATTTCTCACTATTTGCAATAGAGATGAACAATTTATTCTTATCACCTTCTTGAGAAAAATTTACGGACTTTTGCTTTTGCTTTTCATTATTTTCTCCCTTGTTTTTATACCAACAATCTTGATCAGAATGGTTTGGAGTTTTACATCTTGGACACTTATACCAACAATCATAAGATTCATGACCAGTACGTTTGCAAATAAAGCACTCAACATCAAAATTACCAGATTTTTGTGGAATACTTCTTCCTCGTCCTCTGCCTCTATTTGGAGAATTTCTTCCACGGCCACGTCCGGAAGATGTGTCTCCTCTTCCACGATTGTTGTTTGAAATCTTCATCTTTGCTTGAAAAACTTGCTCCAACGGTTGGTTGTATTTGCTCACTCTTTGTTCGTGAGCTTCCAAGGATCCCATGAGTTCATATTGAGTGAGCTTTGCAAGATCTTTCATTTCCGAAATAACAGCAACGATATGCTCGAACTTTTGTGGAAGGCTTCTCAACATCTTCTCTACTACTTTCTTTTCAGGAACGTCTTCACCGCAACTTTTGATTTGGTTGACGATTTCAGCAATTTTTGAGAAAAAATCCTTCACGAGTTCACCTTCTTTCATTGACATGTTATCAAATTGACTCCACAGATGTTGTAACTTGATGGAAATCACTTTTGCAGATCCTTGAAATTCTGTCTTCAATTGTTACCATGCTTCTTTTGCTTTTTTCACTCCAAAAATCCTTGGATAAATGGCTTTGCTTACTCCTTGTTGGATAATCCTCAACGCCGTAGCATTTTTCTTCACATTTTCTTTGTACTCCTTCTCTTTTGCTTCTGTCCACGAAACAATCAAAGGATTTGGACATTCTTCATAAACTTTTTCTATCAAGTCCCATAGATCTTGTGAAAGAAATATGGTCTCCATTTGAGAACTCCAATAGCCATAGTGTTCTCCATTGAAGATTGGAATTTGGCTTGTAGTGTATAAGAAAATAGAATTTGGGTTTGCAGCCATTTTGATTTAGCCGTAGCTCTTGATACCAAAACTGTTGGAATATGGCAGTAAGAATAGATGTTTAAGAATGCAAAGCTACTGCACTTGCAACCTTTTTCTTTTTTTTTTCTTTTTTATTTCTTGATATCAAACTCATCTACATACATGAACCTATATAGCTCATAACTTGCATGCTTTTTCTTGAAAACATAAAAGTCTTGCATGCTTTTCTTGACTAACTTGCATGCTTTCCTTGACTAACATGTTTTGCATGCTTTTCTTGACTGCATGTTTTTCTTGACTAACAATTACAAATTAACATTTAACAGAGCGTTGTGGAATTCGACAATTCACATTACATAATTGATTTAACAGGTTATAGTTTTGTAGATCATGCATTGAGAAATTGTAGTAAGATTCATGGCTTTTGGTTGAACTCTCCCTTTGCAAAATACTTGTACGGAGGAGCATACAAGAATGGATTGAGTATTTGAGAGGAGATAAGCTTATTTGCTACACTCTATGGGTTATTTTGGGGGAGGGGGGTGTGGGGAAGGAGAGTTCTCTTTTGATGAATTAAAATAGAAAGTTACAGTTCATCGCCAATATTATATGGGAGTTTAAGGCAAAAACAAACAAACAAAGACGTTTGATGGAAGCCTCCTCTTGGCATAATATAAAAAATGATTAATGTTGATGCATATGTGAGAAGGGGACGTGTTACGTCAATAGCAGGGTGGGCAAGGAATTGTAGAGAGAAAGCAATTGGTGATTTGCTGGTTTTGAAGAGGGCGTTGACATTGCTATGGAGCATGGATGCGCGATGAGATCATGTTGGAGTCGCATTCCAAATTTTACTTATCTTGATAGAATCCTATTGGATATTCATAGAAAACTTCACAAAGAAGGGATGTTTCCTATATTTGGACAGGACGGAAAGATAATGTTGCTCGTAATCTAGTTTTATATGATTTCTCTTGGATTTTTCCTTTCTTTTTTGTTAATGTTTCTAATGTAGCCGTGAACTCCATAGATTTCGACTCCAAGCTTTCTAATATAGCTATTTTTCTTTTTTTAAAAAATAAAAATTAAGGTATAGGTTTTTTTTTCTTTTTTTTAATGTAATGAATGTCGTTTCTACTATCATCCGCGATTCCGCGTGTAAAATTAAAACCACACCGGATCTTCTGCGCCATTTTTTGTACATCATCTCCTGTGCCACACGTTAAGGGTTGACACGTAAGAGGGGAATTAAATCTAATCATTGCCCCTAGGGTTTAAGGATTAGGGTATAGTTTCATCTCTCCTACGTGTCGTCCATTCAACGGTTTGACACAGAAGATGATGTACCAAAATGACACAGAGAATCCGAGCCGAATTAAAACTATATGATGTTTATCTTTTTATAATGACTAATTGATCGACATGTAATTAACGTTCAACATGATGTTGATTTAACTTTGGTCCTTTGCTTCAAGAGTCGATCAACTTGAGCAAAACCAGGATCTAAGAAAGAGGTAGTCGTTTGATCCTAGAAAATGTTTGGAAAGATAATTAATTTACAAGTTTCCACAACATGGTGAAAACTTCAACAAGAATAAACAATTAATTGAAATTTATATATATGTTACTATTGATGATATTGCAATACAAAATATCTAGTTGTTGATGGTGTTTACCATCAGCAAACCTGCAACGTTTTCTCAACACTAAAAATCTTCGAAGAAACGGATCAGGGTCGGGTCATTTACGACACTCAATGGGTCATAATGTTGATGGCATGCGATTAACTAGTGCATGTATATTAACTCTTCCTCCCCACATTCTCTTACAGCAATTTCCATCACAGTGTTGTCTGGAGAAGGCAATACATCACAACACTGTCTTCTTGGTGCTCGTAACTGTACATTGCCAACCACAAAGTTAAATAAAGAGAAGGTATTGCACGAGAAATCGGATTACGAAGTATCACCCTCATGCATGACAACTGTCACTCTTCTGCAGAAGTGTCACAATTGTCGAGCATAAAAGTGATAGTACTTCGTAATCTGGTTTGTGGAACCAGAATACTGAAAAATCTTGTGAGAGTACCTGTTTGTAATCAAGCTCTAGCTTGCTCGTGTGAACTTGGATTTCTTCGAGCTTCCTCGGAGAACCCGAGTCGAACGTGCAGTTTTCGGAGGTCATCATTCTGTAAACGCTCCTAATTCCATCTCCACGGGACGATACACTCTGCAAGAAAAACACGGTAGGTCTACGACACACATCAGGGTCATATCCTAATGTATCGACATCATAAAATTCATTGACACCGCGGCCACCTCTCTTCCACGGAAGAAAGGTCTCCTGAGTCCGTATGGCATCAGGCAATAACACATTGTGTCGGAAAATTTGGACAGCATAGCCCCATGATATGGAGATGGTCCATGAAAACCATCGATCATAGCACACTGTCTGCTGCATGATCCTCTGTGAATCCATCCTTACAGCTTGGAAAAGGTGTCGAAGAGCCTCCATTTGTGTCATATTTGGGAAAATCGGGTCCATCGCTTCCCAGTGATGGAGAGAAACAAGAGGAGTGACTGGATGAGAAGCCAAGAAACCAAACATACTTCCACGAACATCCATCTGATGTTGTTAAAATCAAATGAAAATATAATTATGAAACGAGTTTAAAACAAAGTCCCGCACCTTATTAAACATAAATACTTGAGGTTTTCGTTTTCGTCCCAAACCTTTCAGTTTGCTCAGATTTCATCTAAAAAAAAAAAAGATTCTGGACTAATTTGTCTCATGGTTCGAAAACTTTTGCTATGATCAAACCCTTCATTTTTAAGTAAAAATGATCACTCTTACTACTATTTTGAATAAAGTAAATTTATATGAGACTATTTATGTTTTAAACTAACAAACACATAAATAGATTTAGAAAAGATTGATGAATGGATACCTGATGGAAACCAGGCTCATGTGTTAGACTAACACCAAGCTCTGTAATACAAGCATGGATCCTGCCGTCACTTCCGTAGAGGTGAGGGTATCTTTCAAGGCAAGAATCGAACACCTTCGCCAACGACTTTGCCAGAGGGTAGCTTATAGCGAAACCAGCTCCTCCAAACGCCATCTCATACGAAAACAGCTTGTTCTGAGCAAAGCTTTCCGAATTAGTCCCAATGTAATACCACAGATTATGATCATACTTCGAAAGTGTCTTCACAAGATTCTCAGGGAAGAAAAGCGTGTCATCATCCCCAAACACGAACCACCTCACGTTTGAGTGGTTGAGCGCAACGGTTTCAGACACAACACGCGCCACGCGTATAGCTGAACGAAGGCCGTTCCTGAATGTGTAACGGAACCTGGATGTATTCTCTGAAACACAGACAGGAGGAAGAAGAGCTGCATCAGCTTGCTCAGCAGTTGAATTGGGTGGTCTGTTTTCGAGGAAAACGCAACCCCTCATTTCGTGTGGCCTCCACCAGAGGCGAACATTGTCCTTTCTAACCAACCAAGATTTCTCGTTCGAGGCAATACCAAACACGACATGTTCGAGCAAGGTTGGTGATGACAAAGCCTGTAAGGAACTGGACAAGTGTATTGCTTCTGTATCTATTACGATGAGAGACGTCAGAAAGAACACTAAACACAGAAGACACGAACCAATCATGAAGATTGCAAGGCGATGGTATAATTGTGGTTTGAAGGGTACCTTTACAACCTGCATCATTTTTCTTTCTCTGTAAAACAATCAGTGGAGAATTAGCACAAAGTTATTACAGGAGAGTATGGTCATAGTTTAAGGCAGATTTTTGAAGTTTCTGCACCACCTTTTTTGAGCCGTAACCGTAGGTAGAAGTAAGGCTTTAAATTTTGTTACTTAAGATCCAAACAATGGCCTGTCTCAGAGTAAACAACCTGGAAGTCAACTCCTTCAAGCAAAGTTCAGTTCACTGCGTGTATGTGTGTGTTTCTTCTCTCTCTCTCTCTCTTTGAGAGAACGAATCTGATATTCTAATCATAAAAGAAAAAAAATTGAATCTTGCAAGAGATGTGTCAAGCTAAAAAGAGGTATAGGTTGCTGTCAGACATTTTCAACGTAGTACCAAAAATATCATAGAAAATTCAATAGAGGAATATTCATTTTCTGAGAGGTGGCAAAATTGCAATGGGGGGTTTGAAGATTTGGAAGATCATCCAGATATTACAAATATTGTACATCCAAATAGAGAAGTAAAAACCCTTCTGCCTAATGAAAACATTTACGACACCTACAAGTAGATTTGCACAAGACTGTCAAATGAAACCATCAGGTCTTCTCGTACCATGACACCAGCTCGGCCATACGTTTGACAGGCAAAGATGGAAACCTCTTTTCTTTCATTAAGGTGGCGTAACTGTCGGAAATGCTTACATTGCTAGAGACCAGTTTCATCAGAAATAGAATTCGATGCTTTATGTTGCCTCCAGATATGATACATACAGTTTTCGCCGTGTAAAAGCTTGGTTGACCATCCTGAAAAACACAGGAGCCTTCGCTAATCAGCACAATTGAGTAGTTTATAGAACTAAGCCAAGTAACTAGATTAAATTAGTAAATAAGATAAATTCGCAGCTGTTCAGAGTATCAACATTGAGATATTATGATGAAAGCGTGAAACTGTAAATGCTCGAAAATATTGTATATAGATATTCTTCTGAAGGAGTGCTCGACACTTTAATGGTTTCGCATGTCTTCGCATACCCTTGCACACCGAAGGTACTAAAATATGAGATCATGTACAATAACCAGATCCTCATTAATGAAATCCAGGCATTTTAATATTGAGATCAACAATGACACATATCATTCAATAAAAACTGGTAAACAGCTCTCATAAAAGTGCCACATGCACCAAGAGAAAACTGGCTAGAGAAAAAGACAACAGAACTTAGAGGAATCTTATACTATATGATATCATGATAAAGCATAGGAATCTAGGAATTTTTTAATTTTATTATTACCTATGGATGGTGTAGAAAGCAATTACTGTTCCAAATCAAGAATCAAAATTACCTTGAACTTAATGGAGAGATATTGTCGAATCTAACTCCATTCAATATACTTAAATATCTTGCTTGTATTTAGCTCGTTAAGAGATACCACAGTAATGGATATCAACAAAATAATGCTGTCGGAGTGCAGCTATTACTGCATAGCTATCAGTTCATGACTCCTGCATTTTCTTATTTGGATAGTCATCAATTCAACATATGATGACGAAATATCACAGCAATCACGGCGTGGTGCCTCCATCTAGCATAGAAGTAAGATACTCATCAGAATAACAAGAAGTACAAAAGATCAAACAAAAGAAATCTTGAGAAAGAGAATTAGTACCTCTTCAAAGTCAAAATGTGAAGTATGAGAAGAAACACTAATTACTTTTAATCTCTCGATAGCTCTTTTTCTAGGACAGTCTTCAGCATCATCTATAATGTAATTGGTCCATACATCAGTTGTATCAGTAGTTACATTATGCAGAAAGAAGGTGACAGGTCTTTCACATGGATCACTAGGGTAATGTCTTGTTTTGAACATATAACGGCTAGAAGCCACATTTTTCCCTCTCTTCCATGGCCTAAAAGTTCTCTGAAGTGAGAGAAGGTCAGGAAGTAGCTGATTTCCTTCATAAACTTGAACAGCAAAACCCCATGAGATTGAAACTGTCAATGAATTGACACTATCATAGCACACAGTCTGCTGCAGGATCCTTGCAGAATCAACACGTGAAGCTTTGAGAAGATGTTCCAAAGAATGAATCCTGCTCATACCAGGAAAAAATGGTTCCACAGCATCTATGTGATGCAGTGACGCGAGAAGTGATAATGGGTGAGCAGAAAGCATCCCCAATAAATTTCCTCGAACATCAACCTGCAAATGATGATGGATATTTATATTATAATTAAGTGATTGCCAAGAGATATAATAGCAATCGTCCAGCTGAGAATCAATGACATTGTTTGCTAAAATCACCTTTCAAAAACTACTGCTTTCAGATTATGAATAAAGGAGGGTGGGGGAAACTCTCAAAGAACAGAAACATGAAACATATTACTAGGAATCCAACGGAACTTCGATTATGGAAGACATAATACATTATTTCAGCATTCGATAAGGCATTAAAAATGACAAAAAAAAACTCTGCTAGATCCTCGAGGCAGTTATGCATAACATTACTGCTAATCAACCCTTCTGTAAGAGGCAGCTATGCATAACATTACTGCTAATCAACCCTTCTGTAATTTCTTATAGAGCAATGTAAACAAGAAGAAAGTAAAGAAGTGGTTGCATAAACATGACTAATAACACCAGTGCGTGTAGACCAAATTGATATCAAAACACATCACTACCAAAGAACTCATCTTTGTAATAAACATGGTCACATCAACACAACATAAGCTAATGGATTTTCAGATTTTCATAATAAATGCACATCATATTATCCTAGATCAAACACCAAAGTACACCATCATCGTCTACAAAGCTCTAAGAACATAACACCACATAACCTCGTACCTGATGGAACCCTGTCTCCACTGTGAGCCGGACACCGAGTTCAGCCAAACAGGCAAAAATTCTCGCATCACTTCCGAACAAATGACGGTACCTATCGAGGCAAGAATCAAGAACCCGAGCAAGAACACGGGCCAACGGCGCACTAATGGCGAACCCACCTCCCCCGTAAGCCATATCAAAGTAAAACTTCTCATTCTGTTCATAACTCTCAGAGCTAGAACCAATATAGTACCACTTATTGTAGTCATATTTGGACAGAATCCTCACCAAATTCTCAGTAAAAAATAAGGTATCATCGTCGCCGAAAACGTACCAGTAAACGCCGGGAACGTTTAGGGCAACAGCATCTTTGACGATTCGGGCGATGCGGTGGCCGGAGGAGCGGGAGGAGACGTTCTGTTGGACGATAATCGGAGGAAGAGACGGCGGCGTGGGTTCCTCTGGCGGGCGATCGAGGAAGAGGAAGGTGGTGTTGAGGCGAGAAATTGGGGTTTGCCAGAGGCGGAGATAAGGGGCGCGGGAGTGAATTGAGGAGGCGGAAGAGGCGATGGAAAAGAGGATGTGGGGGAGGGAAAGTGGGGGTGAGATGGGAGAAGGGGGTAGAAGGACGGCGAAAGAGGAGGTGGGTGGGAGGTGGAGGCGGTGGAGATAGAGGAGGAGGGAGACGGAGAGTAAGGCGGAGAGGAGGAGGAGGAAGTCGCGGATGCGTGATCGAGTGGTGGTGAACGATCTCGGCGGGAAAAGCATTGTTTTCACACACTACACACTGAATTTCTGGAATAATGTAATGGCAATTAGGCCGATGATGATGTTAATAACTGAACAGTAACCACTCTCACACAAATCATTCCAACAGTAAATGGAGTATACTATGTTTTGTTATTTTGATGATGGTATGCATTTTTCACTTTCATAAATGAGAATAAACTGAATACTACTCTTATGGGTAATACACTTTCTAGTCAGTTCATAAGTATATTATTTACTTTTTTTATATTAAAATTTCTGATTATTTTATATTAAGTGAGAGTTGTATTAATAAAAATGACAAAGTCTTTTGAGACGCTAATTATGTGAGACATGTTAAAGTATGTTTTCTAAAGTATGTTAGATTATACATTAAAGTATAATTTAGTGTGTTATAATTTAATTTATTATTGACATACTTTAACTGCAAATAAGCATACTTTATCTATACAATAAACATACTTCAGTGATGGGTCGACCCATCTCACAAATTACCCGTCTCACAAGAGAGTATCTCAATAAAATTAGTTAATAGATGATTCTATTTTTCTATTTTTTAAAAAAGAGAAGTGATACTCTTCTGAACCGAATATATCCAAAATGAAAAAAATGATACTCATAGGTGATGTTTGTTTTGGGGTTTTGGGGAGTTTGAAAATATTGAGTAGTGATGTTGTGTTTGTTTTGGGTTTTTGATAGTGTAAGTTTTAACTTTATGTCAAATCAATGTGTAAGAATGTATTAATTTATATAAAAAAATATTACTACATGAAAGAAGAGAGATAAAGAGAGAAAGTGTGGAGTTTGAAAATCATGAGTAGTGATGTTGTGTTTGTTTTAAGTTTTTGATATGGTAAGTTTTAACTTTATGTTAAATCAATATGTAAGAATGTATTAATTTATGTAGAAAAAATGTAGATGAAAGAAAGAGAGATAAAGAGAGAAAGTGTATTAATTAAGGAAAGAGAATTTATATAGGTATATATAGAGGTGATTTTTAAAATTAGGGGGTGGAATTTTGATTCAAATTTCAGGATTTCAAAACTCGGAACGAACATCCCCTTATAGGTGAATGGATATATAAAGCTCAAATACAATATTAAAAACTACATACTTTACGTTAAAGTATTATATTCAACAAATGCATACTCATTTCAGGACAGAGACTAATAGAATGATGAAATTATACATTTAAATATTGCATATTTATGATTTTCAAACTTCACAAAACCTCAAAATAAACATTACCGATTTCATAACAACCAATAACACTAGACTTAATTAATACCAAAGATTTGTGCGAGATCATCTCACGTTAATTCTGACGTGTTATTTTCACTAGATTATCAATTTTTATTCATATTATAAATTGTTCCTAAAATAATTCGCTATACTATTATTACTTCTAATGGAATATCACTAAAATGATGTTATAACTTTTTATTCCTTACCTTATTAGCATAAGTATACCGACTACCCGTTTTAGAAGAGAGTTTCCTTCCATTAGGTAATTATTAAGTTAGGCAAAAGTTTCTGCGCTCTCACACGGTTCGTGTCCCATGTGAATACAACTCTTCCCCTCCCTATTATATTTAAATTAATGTATTGCTAAGAAGTTTAAATTGTAAAGAAGCATGAAAATTATAAAGGGGCACGGATCTAAATTCGCGTGTCCGGACACATAGGAGACTCACTTATTAGCAAAGAAAATCGAAAAGCGAAGTAGAAATAGTTGCGAAGTCGATTGAGACGATGGAGTTGGAAAATTAACAAGAAAACAGAAAATTCACCAATCTTGAATCTCGCTTCTCTGATTATTCTCCCTCCCCGATCCCTGCTACACTTGAGACCACCACTTCTTGCGAAAGCCTACCATTAATTTTCCATTTTCACTTCAAAGATAGGGAAAACCCTTATCTTATTTTTGATTTAGTTCTGTAAATTCTCATGGCTGACAATTCCAAGGAAGATTATCTTCAGCTGATCAAGCGTGTCGGGACTTTTCTCACCGTCAAGATTTCCAATTTACTTCGTCACCTGGTCTGTTTCTATTTCCTCTTTGGTTGTTTTAATTTAATAGCTATTTGTCGTGCATTTCCCCCCTTTTCACTCATTCTCTGTGATTTTGGAAAACTTTTATCTTCTTGATTTGTCATATCTTTGAGGGATGATTGGAAAATTTCTTTTGTTGTTGGAGAATGTGCTCGAGAATTCAGTTTGAGTTGAAGTTGGTTATTGAAATTTCTTGAATGCTTTAGTGAATTGTTTAATATTCTCCTAGTATGCGTATTATATAGATGATGAACCTTATCTTGCTAAAGAGAATGAAACATTTATCATAAATATAGTCATGTGGTTCTGTGATGATGATACTCTGGACAGAAATTATAAAAAACATAAAAGAATGTTCTTGGTAGAGTTATGACAAATATTGTCTTATGGATCTAAGATGCATAGCCAATTTTTTATGTTCTTTTTTGACACAATAATTCCCTGGGTAATAGCAACATAATAGCAAGTATTAATATTGTTAAGGAAGACTCGGTTTTTCAGTATTGCACCACTAGGGAAAGAATTGCAGTCTTGTAATTGACATGAAACAAGTGTTCTCCTTTCTTATCTTAAAAAGATGAATGGTTATGTAAAGTGATTATGTGCTAATTAGGTTAAATTAGAAGTATTAAGTATAGGATATGCTGTAGAATAATGTACAGTAGGCTGAGCCCCTCTTGCCTTGGGCTAGAAGGCCCCTTGCACGGCTGTGCATGTCTTGCCCCTAACAACTATCCGGCTATCCCTAAAAAGTCCTATTTGCGAAACATAATTTTCAGAACAAATGATCTTTGTTCGTCCATAGAAATTATGTAGAGTGCTGTAAATTTTAGCAAATTCATTTCATTATGCTCTTTTGTGTGAATTTGGTTGATAAGTATTACTTCATTGTTATGTGTGATCATGTTATAACTTGCAAATAAAAACTTAGACAAGTCTTATTAGGAATTCGCTTCTGGAATCGTCCTCTGCAAATAAAATTAAGGATATCAATAACTTCAGGACAAAGCTTCCTTTTGGCTTTAATTCTGCATTTTAATCTAAAGGTTGCTGGTTTAATACATTGTGTAAAAACCTTTTAGTTTCTGATCAATTAGCTTGCAATTTAAATCAACATAAAAACAATATGATAATCGATATTTTACTGCAATTAAAATGCAATGCAGGATTCACGAACCTTTGGAGCTGTAGCAGGGCTAGCATTTGCTATAATTTTTACATGGAGACTCTTAAGAACGCCTCGAGCGCCACAAAGAAGGCAAACAAAGAGGCAGGCTCCATCAGCTAGTACGTCTGGTGTTAACAGTGAAGCAAGTACAAATGCTGGATCCTCTGAGATCAGCAATTCTTCAGAAGATTCTGGTACCCAGAATGTTATTAATGAGTTGTTTCAGCCTGTGAAGGTAGATCATCAGTCCTTGCCTTTTTTCTGTTATCTCACACATTTGAAGTGACCCAACTCTTGACAAACTAAAAATTTGTACCGATTGCAGCCAACTCTCAGCCAAATAATCAGGCAAAGGTTGAGTGCAGGTAGAAAGGTAATATTCAATTAACTGGATGGTCTATCTTTAACCACACTATAGATTCCATGCTCCCCCTCCTAGTAGCACAACACAAATCTATCTCAGATAATTATAAGCTAGAGATCTGTTCATTAATATTCTTTATGTGTATATGTTACAACTTACAAGGTTGAAGATTTGCGCATTCCATGGTTCTGTGAATTGGTTAATGATCATAAATTGCGAGGCCTATTATCTGATTGTAGTTTATATAGCCTGACAGATGTGGTGTTTGAAATGTGATGATGGTTTGTCAAAAAATTTGCACTTTAATCAAGTATGTTGCTAATCTGAACATTATGTATTGATTTAGTTTTGCATTCAGACATCTGCTGTGTTAAAAAAATTTGTTTTCCTGTCTTGGTTAAAATGTTATGTCTAAACCATTGACCTGCTTCAAATTTTGACTTTAGACATCCTATTAGCAGTTTTAATCTGGTTTTGCTGATTGTGAATTTGGCATAATTTAGTCATCCACAACTTAATTGGTTCAGGTAACTTGCCGGCTGTTTGGTGTAATCCTGGAGGAGAACAGCCCAGAAGAGCTCCAGGTTGTTAGATGTCCCACCTCCCATCTCTAAATCATGCACATGTGAAATTATTAACAAGTAATTGCTCATTATGTGCATCCGTGGTTTGCTTACTTTTGCAGAAGCAAGCAACTGTCAGATCATCAGTTCTAGAGGTTCTGCTTGAAATCACAAAGTTTTGTGATCTTTATCTCATGGAAAGAGTGCTGGATGATGAAACTGAAGTAAAGCTCCAAGCCACCAACTACTTCTTAATCCAATTTGTTTTATTCTGATTCTGTTTGTTCTTTATTTTGTGTTTATATTATGATTAATTATAAATAATAATTGAAAAGAACTTCAGAGGAATGGGAGCCAAAACCTGTCCAGTGTTCCTGTTGTCTGAGCATAAACTGTTGACAGGGAGATCTGGCTATTCATATGCTTTAGAGAGCTGCCTTGGTGGTGCTATATCTAAGGATGAGTGAGTATATTGTGTATACGGGTAGGCTATGGGATCGGTCTGTCCCCACTATCTTTAACGTAGTTATACAGGTTTTGTAGCTCATCAAAATAGGTTAAGCATTTTAAAAATATACTGTCTAACTTTTGGTGCTATCCACTTAACAAGGCCATAGGGTGGGTTATTACCATGTATCTAAAGATGGAAATGAAACCTCATTAGTTTTTGTCATCACTAAGCTATTAAATACTGGCATTATCTTAGGAAGAATGTATCCCAAAATCATAACTCTATAACATTCTTACAAGTGATCTCATTAACTTTGGTGTGGTTGAATTCGTCAAAATCTTTTGTTCACGTATATTGGCGATTTCTTCAAGATAAGTGATGTAGTGAATCAACTTTGCAGAAGAGAGTTCTTGCAGCTCTGGAAGATGCTGGGGTTTTTACGTCAGGTGGCTTAGTTAAAGATAAGGTAATGCCTAGCCATAGGTTTACTGCAAATAATGCTCATTTCTAACGGGTTTCTATGTTTACAGCCATAAGCAACATCATAAAATAAGAGAATAATGTGCATAAATCTGACAATCGAAGTTGTGATTTTCATCTATCAAACATTTGGTTCATTCTGTAACCTTTTTCAACTCTTTACCATTTATCATCTAATGCATCAAAACTTCAGGTTCTTTTCTGTAGCACAGAGGTTGGAAGAACGTCTTTCGTCCGACAACTGGAACCAGATTGGCATATAGACTCAAACTCTGAAATTACTAACCAGTTATCAGTATGTACCAACTTCTTTTTCATTTATATTTTCAAAGAATTCACTGTTTTACTTTCCAACTTGAGGATTATTTACAGAAAGAAATCAGTCGAGTGTGAGTTCTCTGATTAAATTTTGTTAGGTTGTTTAGAATATACTCTTGAAATCATCTTCCTTTGTCATCCGGTCAGGGAAACTTTCACTCATCTGGATTGGGACTCTAAACTGAGCTCTCTTATGAAAATTTCTAATCGAATTACAATTCATGAAAAATGTGTAGTGGTTTGGGTTAGTGCTTGTCGAGGTGTTGATGTTCTAAAACGTGCTTTCTTGTGTGCTTATTCTTGCAGAGATTCATCAAGTATCAGGTTCACATATCTCCCGACAAGCTTGAACGACCTGCCTCCAACGTTTTCACCGCAGTGTCGTTGGAGCAGTTCTTTGGTAGTGTCTGATCTTTCTTTTTTTGTGTGTGTAATTGTGGTTGTTGATCGATCACCTGTAGTTGATAATCAGATGGTTTTAGTTTAGTAGTTTGGAGTCGATAAATAGTTCATCTAATGTATTTTCTGATAATGCATGATTATAGAATGTATTTTCGTGGCTTTCATAATTTTAACCATATACTGTCCCTGTTTAATTATTAGCAGAATAATGCGTGCATTTCTGTCTGAAATAAATAAGCTAAAAACGATCTCAATTGGGTTGTTTTAATTTCTCTATTTAAGCATATTTTGAAGACAAAAACTCTGTGTGGCCGTAGGAATCCGTGTCCTTTCCTCAAATCCTTTTTCTAAAGGTATACCCTTGAAAATAGGGACTCACACTCTTTATTTTTTAAGAAAAAAATTAATTTTTTTAATTAAACATTTATAATATTCATATTTCTCTCTATCTTTTCAATGAAAAAAATTTACTCTTTTTTATTAAAGTGTATTATTTTTTGGAAATGATCATGTGTTGTATCAACTCACTCGGCAACTTTTTTTTGGAAATGATCATGTGTTATATCAATTAATTCGTTCCCAAGAGAATCGAATTTGGATTGCTCATTTTAGTGAGAAGTTCAATGATCAGGTGAACTAGTCGGAACTTGGGTTTCTCATTTTAGTGAGAAGTTCAGTTATTAGGTGAGCTAGTCAGTCCACCTTGTTATGAAGGAAAATTCTATAGTAACTAATGCAGCAGTACATTCGCTTTTTTTTTTTAAAAAATAATACTAATATGTAAGTGTATGTTTTATATATTAAAAAAATGGGTATGTTTATACTATTTTGTTTAAATAATTAAAAATAACATTAAAAAATAATATGCTGTTATTTTAATTTTTGAAGTAAAAAATGGAGCAAACTAAATGCTTTTGTCAATTTTAAAATATGATTTTTTATTTTCAAAATTCACGCTCAAGTAATTAAAATTACTCCTATATACACCTATAAACTCAACCCACCCATTTTTATACATTATTTCTTCTTAATTAATACTTTACTCTTTCTGTCCTGGGTAAAAAAGTGTATTTGTTTTTTGCAATTTGAATGAGACACCTAATATAAAAAAATTGTGCTATTTGTGTGGGAAAGAGGGAATTCTCATTATTTTTATCTTTCTTATTATCTTTCTCATCTAATCTAGTCATCTGTTATCTATTTTCTACAAAACATACCATTTTCATTCCGAGCTAAAATTTACACTTTCTATTTTGATGTATCAAAGTTAATGTATAATTTTTTATTTAAATAAAATACACACAAAACAATTAATTATTGTATATGAGTTTATAAAAACACTAATATAATTAGAGACAACAAATATTTGCCACGAATGTAAATTTTAATTGCGGAAATGAAAACAAAGATTTTGTCCGATTTTAATCTAAGAATCCAACATTGATATGACAGCAGTTTTACAGGCGGCCCAGCATAAATGAACCAGTGCACATAGACGGGGCGAGTAGCAGCAGACAAAGCAGAGAGAGTGAGAGAGATGAATGAAATGGAGGCTTCTGACTGCCCAATCGATGCCCAATTTTCCGCCCAAATCTCAACTCTTCTCAGCCCACCACCCCTTCCTCAACTCCAGGCAAGAATATTCAATACACAAAACAATTTTTTTGTTTATTTTAATAATGTAATACGGTAGGTTCCTCTCAGGAATACTTCAATGCACTTATTTCTGAAAGGCAATGCTCAGGAATTAAAGTGAAACCAGATGGAGACTATGGAAAAGGTAGTATGTTTGCCTTATTTTTGTTTTAATTTTGGTCTATTTCACCTTCTGTTTAAAGGTTGTGTCATATTTTTGTAGTTTATGTTTGATTCATTGTTATTGAGTGCCTGGGATAGAACCCTTTTCAATTGTGGAACTAATCTTCCAAGATCAATATGTCTATGATTGTGGAATGCAGAGAAGTGTTTAAAGAATTAAACTTTATTGAAGATGTGATATAGAGTGATGAAATTATCTGTAGGGGTTTATAGTGTGGCTGACTTTCTAGAAGGTGACCTCATACTGAAGGATCAAATGCTTGTTGGCGCCCAACATTCGTCGAATAAGGTATCATGATAAGTGAACATGTGCCACATTGTTAGTACTGGTTTACTTTGATTAAGGAGTAATTTGTGTTGTGTTCTCTTGTATGTGGGAAGATTGATTGTTCGGTGTGTAGTTTCTGTTTCCAATTTGTTGATTCGATAGAGCTTCAAATTGGGAGGAAACTGTATTTGGAAGAATTAGGGGTCTCTGGAGATGATGAATGTAGTTTGTCTGATGAGACTGGATGCAGTAGTTCTAGTTCATATTGGAAAACTCAGCTCCCTCACGATACCATCCAATCGTTAATAGATGGCAACTTGAGATTACCGTATTCCGAGAATTTCCCACTGCCTTCAGTTGTTCCATGTATGGGGGGATGTGAAGATGCTTATTATTGCAGGTAAATTACATGTCTTAATGTTCAGTTGTAGGCACAACACATAATTTTATTTCTAAGATATGTTGTGTTTAGGGTATGAGAGAAATTTACTTCCTTGAAATAAAGATAGCAGCTACCATTCTATTAGCTTCATCATATTATATGGCATGATAGATGCTTATTATTGTTAGATGTGTATATATAATTTATAAAGTAGGTGTATCTAAAGATCACGGTAGAATTATGTGTTGGTTGATATTTTGAAAAGCTCACTTGTTTTTAGAGTTTCTTTGATTTCAGTTGAATGCAGTGTGATATGTAACTCTGCATGTAATATCTACAATGTCTTATAATTCGGTTCACCATCACATAATCATTAACTTGTAGCAAATCTTGTGCGGAAGCTGATTGGGATTCGTCCCATTCTTTACTTTGTACCGGTCATGGATCGTCATCACCAAATATAAAAGCTCTTGCAAAATTTGTGAAGCACGCTAACGGTAAACCTGTAAACTGTCACTGAATTAATTTCTTCATTGTGCTTTTCTTCTTCTGATTCTTTTTATCTGTATTTGTTAACATACTTTTGCTGACTCATTTGTCCAGACTCAAATGATATCTTCATCCTGGCTGCTAAGGTAATTGCTCACGAACTTGTCATATCCAAGAAGTTTTATGATGGATATCAAGAAATTCTCTTCAATTCGATCTTTTAAAATCAGATTGAGTATTGTTCTTTAAATAGAAAATTTGAAAGAGAGAGAGAATTTGAAAGCTCTGATTTTAAAGAGAAACTTTTCGAAAATTAGGATACAATTTGTTCATCAGTCTCTGTGAGCTCTGAACAGAAATATTAATTTTATCTTTTAGAGCTTGACTTCAAATTTATATATTAAAAAAAAAGGGACCTTCTATATTGACCAATTTAGCTAGCTGTCACTATGTACCTTACTTGTGAGAACATTTACTTTGTTTCATTTGAGATTTCTTGTCATGACTTCTGCTTCAATCACAGGTAATTTCGCTTACCATATTGAGATATAGAAAGTTGAAAACTACGAATGTTGACCAGCCAGGGGAGCATGGTACTTCTAAGACACACAACCGTTGTATACTCCCTTTGCTAGTTGAGGCATGGAGGCCAGTGTCTATGGGATTCAAGAAAAGGTGATTGTATAGCTCCCCTCCCTGATTAGTTCAAATATCAAACAGACACTTTGTTGGCATTTGAATGCTTGACCTGCCATGTGGAAACGAGTAATGTGAATAGCCTTCATTTAGTGAAAATTATCTGTAGGTGGTGGGACTGCATTGCCCTGCCAGAAGATGTTGATTCTTCTGATGAAGCTGAATTCAGAATGCAGATAAAGGGCTTAGCATTTGAGGTGATCCCTCTAATTTGGTTTAAAACCATACTTAATATGAGAGCTCTATATTATCTAAGGATTTTAAGAGTTTATTGTGCATATATTACATATGTATCCAAAAAGATTTAATTTTAAACTTGCTTTATGAAAATCCATGCCATGCTAAGTTCTCCCTGAAATATTACTCGATTCTTCGGAGCTTCTTGACCAATGCACTGTCAAAAGTTTGGCATTATCAAAATCAAACTAAAAACCGTGTGGCATGCGATTAGTATCCCCTCAAAACATGAGAAAGGGTTTTGCTTTATTGAATTCATTGTAAATTTGTGGCGTTTGTCAAAGAAAATCAAGATAGGAAGATATAAAACTGGAAAATCTAGAGGAATTATAGAGGTTAGGATAGAGCTTAGACGGAGAACATAAGTAACCTTCTAAATCTGTTATTATTATTTATTTTGCTCTTCTTGGCAAATACCTTTCAGAATATCAATTTATTGTTTACATTTGAGAATATACTGTCAAATGAGCCTGTCAGCTAAGAATTTTCGATATAGGCCAAGAGTTAAAGTACTTTGCATTTCTTATTTTTTTCTTCTCAGGGATACTAGCTAATGACTAGTTTTGAATTGTTTAGTCATTTCAGCTGCTGAAAGAAGCCATCTACGATGAGGAATGCGCTCCTTGTATCCTAATTATGGCCAAATCAACTGCAACTTATTACTGAAAAACTGTAGATACTTGCTTTAGATCCAAGTTTGGAGACCTTAAATCGTTCATAGTATTTTCCCTCGATGTTTATGGTCATATCATTGGCATGTTTGAGCTGAATAACCTGTAAGTCTTTCATGATTATCTTTTAAGCACGTCGTCAGTACTTAGATAGTCAACTCAAGCACTTTAATGAAACTTGCGCTTATACGATCTTATAGTGATTTGGTTGTAGCATCCCCCGTGGAGGACTACTTTTTGTACATTGATGCTCTTCCACCCTCCCAAAAGGTTAGTTCAAATTGCATATTAACTGAAAATTATGTATGGGAAAAAACTTTATAGTATCATTGAATCGATATTAATTTCAGGAAGAAGCAGAAAAGATAACCAAACCTTTCCTAGATGCTCTTGGGGAGGACTATTCTGTTTCCTGCCAAGGTATGGGATCTTTCAAAGCACCCTTGAGTTTGTCGAATGTTAACTTTTGAAGCATTTTAAAATTGATTTTAACTGAATCTAATGAAGGGTTTATGTTCACAAATCTACATCAGGTACCGCATTTTTCCCTATACAGAGTTGTATGAATCACTCATGTATTCCTAATGCCAAAGCATTTAAACGAGATGAGGTACGTATTAGAAGTGCTTATTCTCTACATTCAAACTGCATCACTTAAATGCCACAGCCTCACCAGACACATTATCCCTTCTTCAGTTGACCCTTGTATTTAGTTATGAAATCTTCAAAATAACCACAAGGATATTTAGTTCGCTACAGATTTCCTGTGATATTTTGGTGTAACATCTCATGTGTCACGTGTTGGATGAGTGGAGAAGAAATCTGAACCCATTTAGCTTTCGCTTAGTATCTTAAGAATTGTTTTTTTGTTATTAGGATAGGGATGGACAAGCTACAATTATCGCCCTGCGGCCTATTTCGAAGGAAGAAGAGGTAACTGTTAGGTTTAAAATGATGCATTTTCTTAAGAATCATGTTTAAGATCTATATGGTCTGCTACCAACTTGAGCCTTTTAGCCTATTTTTATGACCAAAACTGACAGTGATTTGAATTGTGTGTTTTCAGATAACAATATCGTATATCGATGAAGATCTTCCCTATGAAGAGAGGCAGAAACAACTTGCTGATTATGGCTTCACATGCCGATGCCCCAAATGCATAGATGAAGTCTCATAATCCCACATATATACACACTTCTATCTCGAGCGATCCTGAGCAGCCTATTTTCACCACGTAGATTATCGCTCTCCCATGAAAATCTAGATCGACTAAAGAAGTGGGAGAGCAAGAGCTGCAAGTGAACAGAGTGTTGGCACATTTATGATCAACTCAAGTTTTATTCATATTCAAGATTAAATATAAGAAACTTAGAATAGATGCTATGATATTCGTCCTTCCTATTTTCGTTTAAAAAAAAAAATTAGAGTCAAGCTTGGATGAAGTGTTCTTTCCCTTTCATGACACTGATAAGGATGCCTCCATTTATTGATGATTTCTATTCGAAACCAAACTCAGATTCACTGCTAATGTTGATACAACTATCCAGCAAACAATACAAAATACCAAAACTATTTTTAGTGTTGAGTTTTGGGGCATAGGGAGTAATAGTTTATTAGTGTTGATTTTGGTTTTGTTAAAATTCATCAGTTGGTTCTATCATTATTGTGTGAACATATGCACTTAAATCTAACTTTAGAGGGTAAACACCACATAAAATAGATCAAACTTAGAAAAAACCATAATGTGCTGATCAACATGATGCTCTTTAGATGGGTTGATGAAGATATGAGCTCTCTAAACTTTATACATCACTTTCAAAGGTATGGCAGCCAGATCTAACAAAATTTCTCAGTAAATGCATGACGAACAAACACTATCAACCAATATCTACTTCCGTCGCCTCCTCATCAACTCCATCAATATCTACAATCTCGTCATCACATTTGTACTGCAAGCATCACGTTTTCTCACATCAGTTTACTTGTGTTGTGTGTGCATGCGCATATAGTAGTATATATGTCGGGGAATGTTTCCTTGCACACCTCGGGGACCCTGTCGACATGGCACTCATGGTGCTCACTCACATAGATGGCCTCCGTAAGAGGTGCAGGGCATCAATCCTCTAGAACTATAATATGTATAACGAAAATGTATGCATATCTAGGAAGCAGCTAATTAGAGAACCTGAGCATATGAATTTTGAGAGATGGGAGGTGGGGGTGGTAGAAAAGGTAAGCGTTGGGTTCTGAGTGGAACTCCAGTAGAAGCAGCTGCAGCTACCTGAGACCTGTCATCTGTTTCAACCACTTCAACGTCTTCATCAATAGCATGAGCAGCAATTCCAGTTGAAGGCAGCGTCAGGCCCGTCTCTGAAGCTTTGTGCTGCAAAAAAAAATCATGAAATATAAGGCACAGATTCCCTCAAATTAGTGCATGTCTTGTCCACATGATTATGCCAGTATCTGCGTAATTCACTCAAAAATCAGAATGTAGGCTGTACACAACCAATTCTGATGAATATTAAGAGGGCTGTTGTGGGGATATGTATATGACTATCCCAAGCTCCATAAGTGGTCAAACTTTAGCCAGTGAGTATCATTAAGTTGAGTTAACAAATGATTCTAAAAATGTATGTAACACGTGCAGATGCAGTAGACATGACATCATGTCATCTGAGCCAAATATATTGCTATATCAAACATGAGAATGTAATAATAACAACAGTTTCATATCATGCTAATAAAAGAGTCAAATGTAATGCTGTTACTGGCTTTTCAAAATTTATACCAACAATGCACTACTTCATCAGTCGTGACAAATAGCAGCAGGAGTAGCATTTCATTGCTGCAATATTCCTACATACTCTACATAACTTGAAACTTTTTTTTTTCATGATCAGCCCTAGGTGGTTGTGCAAATAATATATAGTAATCAATCACTGAAAGGGTGATTCAAGGAGAGAAATAGATAGAATCAGAAAAAAAAAAAAATATATATATATATATATATATATATATGTGTGTGTGTGTGTGTGTGTGTGTGTGTGTGTGTGTGTGTGTGTACACATAGGACATAAGAAAATTCATAATAAAAAATGGTTGGGGACGAACAAAGTGCACCTTCTCAGCAGTGGCAGGATAAGAAGGCCAGTCATCATCATCTGTTTCAGGTTTCTTGCTGTTGCTCAATTGGCCATGATTCCCAGATGCTCGAGGAAGCCTTTCCACTCTACTTCTACCATTATAAGCCCTTCCCCCAACTGAGTTTAGAGAAAAAAGCAAATTATCATTGGCTGATAGAAGCGCAAGGAGTGAAATGGCATGGGACAGCAGGCATCCACATCAAATAGCACTAAAGGGGTGGCACTACATAAGAACAATCAGTATCACCTACAAAACTCATTCAGTAAATACACGCACACCTTCAAAAATATAGACACACACGCACACCTTCAAAAATATATATAGCAACAAGTTAGGACTTAGGAATATCCTGAAAGGTCAAGAATACAGTGTTCAACTCGCCAAAAGAGTGTTTTATATCTGCTGCATTTGAGCAAAATAATACGCTTTCTAAAAAGAATTTGGAGAACTTTAGTGTTTCTCAAAGAGAAAAAAAGGGATATGTTTCACTTATGAACAAAGTATTAGAAACCAAACACAACCACAAGAAGCTTCACAGAAAAACAGAACGTAAACATAATAAAAGATTTTGAATTAGTTGGAACCCAATAGTAATCAAACAGATAGAATGTCACATTAACTTCCAAAAGGTCATATGAGTTGAATATCTAAAGGCCTGTTGATATGCGTATACTTTATAACCTTGAATAGATGCATCATGAGTTTCCTGGAATACTTGTGCCCTTGTCCTATGCTGTGTATTATTCATTTGACCATCATTAGATTGAGGAACAAAACCTCCAGTTATATCATCATTCAAGGTGTAGATTTTTGAATCATCTTCATTGCCAGTCCCTGCAGGATCTAAATCCAGCTGCTCACCCAACTTCTGAAGCTTAGAGTGAGATCTATGAAGCCAAATACATATAAGCTAATTACATAAACTTAACTTAACAGAAGACTAAAGCAATACAGAAAATAGGAGTTTTTTTTTTAATACCAAGCCAAAACCATACCTCTTCAGTTCGTCTTGTAACCTCAAGTTGCGTTTATGTGCCTTAATGAACTCCTTTATTTTTGACGTAAACCTGGAAATAACCAGTCATAGAAAAGGTAGGGAAAAAAAGAGTTATTCAACTCCTTGCAATTGGAGGGTTCACAGTCCTTTTGTAAAAAAGGGTAGAATAGTTGAGCAATAAAACAGGATATTAGGCATAACAATCATAATTTCCATCAAAAAGCTCTTCTCTTCTTCTCTCTCTCTCTCTCTCTCTCTCTCTCGGAAACTTGGCAGAACAAAACCTGATGTGATTAATGCTGTTAAATTTCTTTTCAAACAGTATTTGGAGATTCAAGTGTAACTTTTACATGATCAACACTTCAAAACTCTCCCAACAATAATCCAGCCAGAAATTGATAAGAAACAAAGCTTATTCAGTGGATATACCTTTTCCCCTCCTCTTTCTCTTTAGAAAGTTGCATCTCGAGCTCATGAATCTTCAGAGTTAGTGAATCAGCTTCCTTAACTTTATCCTCCATGTACATCTGTTCAGCAAGCATAAGGAACAGTTTAACATTTTTGAGAGCACAAAGCATCTTCCGAAATTGTGACATAAATCTTATAAAAGAAATTCTCTTAACAACAATGTCAGGGGTGAAAAAACAAAAGGATTCCAAGAAATGAAAACTCCTGTGTTATAACCATCAACAATTGAATCTACACGAAAATGTAAACAATCACCTTTGCTGCCTACTATGATCTATTGACGAAAACCTAGATGGTGAACATGCTTCACGAGGAAAAATTTAATCCTGAAGAGATACCAAATGGGGTTGAAGTAGGGTGATTGGATTGAGAGAAGAGACTGAATTAGTGAATAAGAAGATAAAAAGGTTGTCCTTCATTTGGAAAAGGGCAACAAAAGTCTTGAGGTTATACACAATAGGAAACAGATTGGTTGAAGGCAAACAATGGAAATAAGTGTAAGCAGCCTTACCCCTTCCATTGACTCAACTACGTGAAAACAACTTTCAACCCAGCCATGAACTTAATAGAAGTATTGAGCTACTTCAATATGGAACTTTCACAAATGCTCTTAGAAAAGACATTCCATAAATATTACCACATACAACAGTAACTTCTGAAACAGGTCACAGAAAGAGTCAATAAAATTATTCGCAAGACAAAATCAGTTATTTGTGTCCTATAACACCAAAAAACAGACTGCTTAACTGTGCATTCTGTATGTTGAAGAAAAAAATATAAAGGACGCTAAACGATAACTAACCTCAAGCTTCTTCTTATCACCCTCTAGTACCTTAATTTCAGACAGAATTTCTCTAAGCTGTACAATAAAGACAAAGGTAAAAATAATGAGACGCCCATAATTTATAATTACTTTAGCAAAATCAATTAGCAAGAATCTCTCAAACCTGTTCATCAAAATGCTTTTGGGCATCAGAGTGCATTGTTCTTCTATCTTTGACGTGATCTTCAGTGTCATCTGACATTCTGCCAGAATAATCACTATGGTCATCCAAATGCTTTCTTTTCCCTGTACTTCTGCCACTACACAAACATATGGACATCCAATGAAGACCAGAAGTGATATTACACAAATTCTATAAGAGTAAGACCAATCCAAAAGAGCCGAGCAAGTTCAAAATAACAAGTTCTGACACACCTAGAATACCAGAAAATATGCAGCACGAGCACAGGGAGTTAAATTGTAAAAGGAAAAAAAAAACAAAAAAAAAACAGCCAAGATATTTCACCACAACCGCATACTGACAGGCATCAGAAAATAAAAATTACTATTTAGGTAACTTAAATTCAAATATATAACCCCTTTATACATACATATACACACAGCGTGTTCATAATATTTAAAATTTTATCATTAACTCCTCACACTCACGCATCTTCTTCTTCAGAAAAAGTCTTGGATGTTGAAATTGATTCAAGTTTGCAGAGAAACACGAAGCATAAATTAATATATACTTACCATCAAAATTATGTAAGTTAAACTTTTAGTGGTCCACGATAAAGTTTTTTGATGCATGCAGAGGGAGAACAAAATACAACACTTAGCCACTACAATAAGAAAGAATAAGTAGATAATAAACTCAAATAGTTGTGCAGAGGATGTTCACAGAGAACAAAGAATTCAGAAAATGGAAAAGGTATAATTCTACATGCACAACTACAAGTGTAGTCCCCCCACCAATACTCAATATCAACCATAGAATGGAATCATGAATAGTGCTCCTCCATTAGGAAAATCAAGCTATAGATTATTTTCTCATGATCTAACTGAAATTAAAGTGGGAAGTTTTTGCAAAACTATCGAGGAAAAAAATAAAAAAAAAAATAAGGGGGAAGAAAATTAGATGGTCAAACAAAGATATCATTGAGTCACCCCATGCAAAATAAGAGTTTTAATATTATCGCATCGTTCAATTCAATCAGCCTTGATGACAGAAGAAAAAAACAATTCAGATGCACTTACATCCTTTTCCCAAGAGAGTGAGGACTATCTCCTGCAAATTATATTAAAACAAAAGGTGAATACCAGAAAACAGTGAGGTCACAACCATGTAAATTTTATATAACTTACCATGAGAAGAATGTCTTGCTTTAGAGTCTCGTCTTCCAGGTGAGTTGCGCAATGGAGAACGCATCCTGTCAAGCCTTTCTCGCAAGTCTCTACCCCGATGCTCCCGCTTTCCTGTGATGTGAAGGAAAAGTCAAAAACAATAAAATGCATTATCAGAATCTCACAACAGGAGCAACCAGAGAGCCCATCAGCCAATAATTGATGTAAAGTTAAGCTTACCATTAGATACAAATGAGAAAGACAATAATCATAAGTTTAGTGTCTTCTTGCAGATTCCATACGAGTCATAGAACTAATGGCTCTTCATATAAATAGATAAAGATATACCATGAGCTTTCAAAGAAAGAAAAATCTTCTAGAATCATCAAAGCAACTCATAATATAGAAATCCTCTGCCCTTGTAACAAGAATATAAAGCAATAACGCAGGTCTTCTTTTATCTGAATGAAGGAGTATTATCTATAGGGTGGTCCTTCCACGTGCAACACATTGGTATCAGCTCTCTAGTTCCCCAGCCAAGAAAGCCAATAAATCCTTTCCCCGTATCATTCACGGAGGAATCATATGAAGAAAATACCACATTCTTGAAGAATATATGCATTGCAGAATAAAGTGCGATAATGCATTTTGACGGACCTTTGAGAGTCCTTACATAAGTCAGATGAAGATATACCGTATTCTCAACAAACTGCAGAAATACCAGAATTAAATTTCTGACCCCTCCTATGGAAGATGATAAACCAAGAAGCCGGGAAAGCAACACCAAAAGCATCATTATAGATAAACCAACCACTGTAATCCAGCCCGATAAGAAGTAATTAATCAGTGATCTGGTAATGGTTCATACGACCCCAACAGCGTTTCTTAATTTTCAGAGATTCGAAAATATCCAAACAAGGCACCAAACGTCAGCACTTTCACCCGTGGGGCATTTATAAATAACAAGAGTTCCGAAAGTATATTGCGCACATCAAAAGAACCGCGATTAGAGTTAATTACAGTTCAAAGAAATGGAAACAAATGAGAAAATAAAACTGAAAGAAGAAAAAAAAATATGTAGATTCGGAAGAATCCACTTTAATTCCTCTAATAAAGCATTAATTACTTCATACAAAGATAAGGTAGGAGCAAACAACGAAATTAGGGTTCAACCATGCGAAAGAAAAAAATGTATACCATCAAAAGAGCGGCGGAGTTCGGCGTCGCCATGTGCAAAGTTACAGTACTGGCGGGCGCAACGGCCTCTTTGGTACAGAAAACATAGCTTTGTTTTGAAAACTTTCCTCTCTACCATCTTCTTCTACGTTAATGAAGTGAACTACTGGCACAATTATCAAGTCGTTCAACTGCAAGAACCCTAATTTGAAAATTGGAATTGAATTGCTATAAGAAAGCAAAGCCGATTAACCAGCGAGAAGAACCTGAATTTACGTTGTAAGACGTGAGCAATCTATAACACACACGTGCTCTTTCATCCCATTTATAGAGTTTATTTATTCACCTTCGCGCAAATTTTAAAATTTATAATGATAAATATAGATAAATATTTTTTTTTATTTATAATAAGAATAATATGTTGGTGTAATAGTATATTTTAAGAATTCATATTTTCTTTAAAAAAAATTACTACAAGATATTCTTAAAAATGAACAAACGAAAAATATAAATACTAATCCCTTCCACTTTTTTGATAAAGAGCTAGGAAGTGTTTGGTTGGAAATTGGAATAATGGGTCGAGGTATTGGGAATGGATCGAGCTAGGAAGTGCTTGTTTGAGATAATGAAAATAAAAATTTCTTGACATTTCTCTTTGATTCAATAATTATCTTCTATAATTTAATCATCTTCAATTACATTGTGATCTCTTTGATTCAATAATTATCTTCTATAATTTAATCATCTTCAATTACATTGTGATTTACCTCCTTTAATAGTAATATACATTATCATTCCGATTGAAAAATTCGAACCAAGTGGTCCCTTACATTTTATTAACTAGGATATCCTTTTTAAATAAAACTCACACGAAACAAACAATATATTTCCATAAGACCTCCCTGTATGTTTTGTTGGGAGGACAAAAATGTTTACCTACATAAAAAGATGGAAATTTGTATCCATATCAATCAAACGAAATGGTCATTAAAGAAGTAAAAATGCACACAATCTCGCATAGGATGCTTTATCTTCCATCAATACTCAATTTTCAAGTAGCCTGTGTAACCGTGGTTGCATGAAAGACTCTGTCTTTCGTCAATACTCAATTTCGAAACAATCGAATCAAGATATATAACAACCCTAGGTTCGGATTAAATTCTAAAATGATTTTGCTTGTTCTTGAAAACCTTCAAGTGCATCTCATTAGACAATAAAGTATCCAAAATATAATATCATACGAAACCTACATCATTCATTTACATACAAGAGAAGTTGAATATTCGGACTGCTAACTGCAGCAACCAGGGGAAACACAAAACAATTTGCAATACAATCGATACATCAAACATTGCTTTGCTTGTAGAATTTGGTGTCAAGTACTTGCTTACCACACATTGCACAAACTCCTGCATTACATTGCACAAAAAATATTAAGAATACACCTGCAAATCTTTAATCATAATATATTGTATCGACTAACGAGAGTATTACCTTTACTATAAGCGCATGTATGACAATACTTGCCATCCTGATGGACTTGCTGCTTACAGATTACACACTTTGTTTGTCCGTATGGCTTCCATCTGGAAAGAAATAACCAATTTCATAACTCGCGAGGGAATTTTGCATGCACTTAACAGCATCTCAATTGTCATATACTTTGAAGAGACACTCTCTTGTGAGATGGGTAATTTGTGAGACGGGTGTAAGACGGGTCGACCCATCACTAAAATATGTTTATTGTATAGATAAAGTATGCTTATTTGTTGTTAAAGTATGTCAATAATAAATCATATTATAACATGCTAAAATCATACTTTAACAATCATTAAACATACTTTATCTAAATAATCGACATACTTTAACACGTCTCACAAACCGTCTCACGTAAGTAACGTCTCACAAGAGACTTTGTCTACTTTGAAATAAAGAAAAATGTTTTTTCTTAATATAGTGAGAATCACAAGGATGATCTACTTTAGAATTTGAAAACAGATGCAATGTACAACGGCTAGCTGCAAAATCATTCTTATTCTTATATTCCATGTTCAAAAGACTTGCTTTCAATCTTAATAATTAGCAGCCAGCAATGCTGCAAATGAAGGTGAAATGCTAAAGCAGTAACATTCAACTTCAAATCTTCAAGAAAATAACACAAAGTACACCGAGTAAAATAGCTAGAGAAGTAGCAAAACCAATTATTACTCAACAATCATTTGGATTAAATTAGATAATAATTATCCTTATCATAATCATATACTATCATTTGTGGATGAATTGAGACAATCTCTTTTTCTCTCAACTTTATGAGAATAATAGAAACACTCATAGAAGAGGCCGTGTAGTAACAAAGCATCTTTCAAAAGACAAAACACATCTTAAATATGTAAAATGAAGTGTTCAGATGGTAGCTAGGTTGGGTATAAACCGCGGTTGATGCACTGGAAGAGGCGTAAGAGGCTCAGGGAAGCACGCCTCCAAAACAGCCCCAACTATCAGTAAAGGTAAAACGGTGCAAAACTTGGGTCCCCATGGGAGGTGCACCTTAACACCACCACAACCCCCCCCCCCCCCCCCACCCTCCTCTCAATATGGAGAGCAATATTCAAGGACTAATATCAGAGCCACTAACATACAGACAATTGAACAACTCAATTATTCAATCATCTGTAGGTATAATGCCGCATAAATTACAAGACTATAAGTAATTCCAATGAATCTTTAATACACACAAATCCTACTCCAGATACCCATAAAATTCAGATCAAAACCTAATGACATACCAAATTGCCAAGTAATTACCAACACATTCGTCACATCTGATGGCAGAACTAAAGCTATATACCAGTAAAGATAAATTCACAGAACGAAGGAATAAAAGGGTACCTGTTTTTCTTAGAGAGGAGTTTGTTCTCATTGATCTTCCGGCCACCGCCTTCGGTCGTATTGTGGGCCCCTTCCTTCCACTTGTCTGGCACTATTACCTTCGAAAGCTTCTTCTCACCTGAATCAACAACCATAAACGTAAAATCCCCAATCTGAAAAACCCTAACGAGACTCGAATTTGTTCATGGAATAAAATTACGCAAGAGAAGACTAGAGAGAGAAGAAACTTACACTTTTCGCAGACCATCGTGATTCGAGCACTGAGAGGAGATCGAACTTCAGTACAAACGAACCGAAATTTTTTGCCTTAGCTATTTCCAATTGATAATCGAATTCCCTGAAATAAGAAGAAGGAAAAGAGGGGATAAGTTGAAAACCGCCATTAATTAAATTAATAAAAAAATAAAAATCTATAAATTACAATTAGGGGTTATTCTGCATTGTATTTGGTGCACCGATACAATTGCATGTTTATATGGTAAATTTAGGATGTAGTGGATAATTTATATTTAAATTTTATTTTTATATTTATTGGGTGATGAAGATTAAATAAAAATTTAATTTGATGGTAAATAAAAATTTAATTTGATGGTTTAGATTATATACGTACACCAGTGACTCGGGTATATCGCAGTTCAACTTTTTTTTTAAAGAACTCCCTTGTAAGACGAATGTGAAATTGGTTCATCATTATTAAAATACGTTTGCTATATAAATAAAAGAGTTGATCTCTTGTGTCCCCAGGAGCGCCCTAAAGGGCATACAATTTATTATGGAGTATTAAAAAATATGGGCGCACGGTGTGCCCCAGGGACACACAAGTTTTTGTCGAGGTAAAAAGTGTGTTTATTAATTAGAGTATGTTTATTCTTTTAAAAAATTTAATAATAATAAAAATTAGAGTATATCTATAGTGAATTGTATTATAAAATTTTAAAATTATATTTTAATATATCATTTATCATATTTTAAAAAAATGTATTTTACTATCAATTAATCTATACTTATCTATAATAATTATATTTTAATACGCTTCACAATTCATTTCGTATAAATACGGTCTCACAATAGAATTTGTCAATTCATAAATACAAACTGTATAATAGGCTAACAAATAATTAAATTATTTATGATTCATTAAAGAGTGAGTCTCCAATGGATTCGGCTTACATATGTACCATATTTTCATAAATTTGTTTTTTAGCATGCGAAACAAATTGGATTCGATTCATATATATGCACCATATTTTCATAAAATTATTTTTTAGCATGTGAAACAAATTATAATATATTATGTACTTTTATAAACAAATAGTTGTGTGAAGTTTATTCACATAGTTATGTCAACCATTTGTATTTATTTATTATATTATAGTTTTAGAGTTCCATATTTATTTATAGGGTTTAAAATATTAATTGGTATAATTGTCTTTGTAGAGGGTTTTCATGAACAAGATTCACACTAGACTCACCCATTTTTATATTTTTATTGAAATAAATAATATTTTTCATTCAAAAAGTAATAGTTCATCTATTTAAGAAGCAAATTTTCATTTACTAAACAATAATCGAAACATAAAAATGCACATATGAACTCAATTCATACAAGTGTTTCTCCATATTAATATGTCATGTGATATAAGTATAATTCTGAAATAAATAAATAAAAGTATATTTATGTTATTAAATATTATTGGACATAAATTAAAAGTACAAAATTAAGTGTTTGTCAACACTAATATGTCATGAGATATAAGCATAATTCTGAAATAAATAAATAAATAAAAGTATATTTATGTTATTAAAATGTTATTGGACATAAGTTAAAAGTACAAAATTAAATAAAATATATCATATGATATAAGTATAATCCTGAAATAAATAAATAAAAGTATATTTATTATTATTAAAATGTTATTGGATATAAGGTAAAAGTACGAAATTAAATCGAATTAGTACCATATGAGTCATTTATTACTAACATTATAATAATATTGAAGACATTACAGAGGAAGGAATTGGAGTAATATTGAAGACATTACAGAGGAAGGAATTGGAGTAATATGAGATTCGTTCTTCTCATTTCTTAATGGAATGGATGATTAAATAGAAATTAGATATAAAAATCATAATGGTAAAACAACAAACCGAAAGAAATGGAATGGATGATTACATAGAAATTAGATATAAAAATCATAATGGTAAAACAACTAACTCAACATCATTAAACATATAAAGTTATCATTTTTATACTATAACTTTTAAATACTCGTTAATTTTTTTTCAAATATATCATTACTTCCTATTTATAATAGGAATTATTCATAGAATAATTCAATAGAATAATTCAACTATATCAATATAACTTTTTTTATCAATTTGAATATATTTGTATGAACTCCAGTCTATTATTAAAAAATATATATATATATATATATATATATATTTGAGTATATATATTCATATATGTAAATCAACCCTCTGGTTGTTGGACATATATTATTAAAATTAAAAACTTGGTGTTGATTACAAAATGGGAGGTCCACTGTTTATAGGTGACTCCTCATTTTTTTGGAATGTTCTAGATTATTTTTATCTCCTTTGGTGATTTGATTCACACCATACACTCCACGACATTCTACTTTTAGGAAAATCCCAATTCATCGAGGGTTTTTGGTACAATCAAAAATAAAGACACAAGTATGACATATTCTAATTCTCTCCTCTATCTATTGCGGGTCGAGGGCTCATTCCCTCGTAAATTTCATAAAGAAAAGACTGAACAAGGTCTAATTTGTATCATATCTATAGAATTCCTCGGTTCAGACAAAAAAATAGTGTAATTCGATCATTATCAAATGGACTATAATATTTTTCTATCTAATTAAGATCCAACCAAAGTGCCTACTTCAAATAAGTCATGAATACATATTATTCTCAATAAGTCCACAAGAAATTATCTCATTTTTTCATTTTTTTTCATCCAGGTCTAGGTAGAGATTTCATTTTTAATAAGTTAATAAGAAATTATCCCTTTTTTTTTTTCATCGGGTCTAGAAGTGACCAAGATCATACTAGTTATTAACATAGATCAATTTTCTTATATATAAGTTTAAAAATGAATAAATCACCTTACGAAATTGACCACAAAAGTTCATTTACATCGCAGAATCTACGTAAAGGGTTGTTGATGAGTGATATTTTCACCTAGATTTTAGTATCTTTTTATATGTGTTTTCGTATGATTTTATCCGTATTTATGTGTTATTTGGTTGTGTTTAGTGTTTTTATGTAAATGTGTGTGAATGAGCTTAAACGTATGATTTTTAGGTAAAATGGATCCTAGACGTGATAAGGAAGATGTAGGAAAAAGCAGATCTCAATTCGGAGTTGAAACGAGGGAGAATGAGTCAAATCAAGCAAAATACTGAAAAAACGCACGCCCAACTTGTGTAATTTTTCTGTACTCTTGTGGAGCTCAAAACTAGAAGTGTAATACATGGTTGGAAAGCCATAGAAAAGAGAATTATTTTGGTATGAGAAACACTTCAATTGGAGCCGAAACGAGAAAGTTATGATTAAAATGGTGACGTCGCGCAAGCTGTTCCTACTCAGCACAGTTGTGCTACTTTGCATGACTTGTTACACCCTCAAATATTGGAAGTTTTGTTAGATCTTTATATGGATAGAAAGCCAAAGAAAAGAGGATCACATGAGTGCAAGAATTACTCAAATCAGAGATCGGATGTGGAAGTTATGAGCGAAACGGTAAGACTGCGCAGCCCGTGTTACGCAACACGACCCGTGTTACGCAACACGGCCCTGTAAGCCCTGGCCGTTTTCTGACATCAGAAACGCCTACACGGCCACCCTGTGGTCGTGTTACAGCACACGAGTCGTGTTGCTGCAGCATCAGAAACACATCAGAATCCTTCTAGAAGCCTCCCAAGGGGTATAAATACCCAATACTTCAATATGTGAAAAAAAAGATCCGAATTCCAACCCTTCCACACACACCTCACACACCATTTCCTCCATTCTTCACCTTCACCTTCATCCATTCTTCATCCTTTGGATCTTCCTTCATCCAACCATCAAATCCTCCATCCAAGTAGTAGAGAAGCAAGGAAGAGAGGTGAATTGCAAGGGGAAGAAGAAGATCACCATTGGAGACATCCAATGGAATTTTCATCTACACTTTGTATTGAAACCTATTGTTTATCATGTTTTGTAAGGAATTTAATATCTATGTTAATTTTCTTATGGATATGAGAGGTTAATCTCCCTTGTGAGATTAGCAATATGAATTGTGTTGGATAATTTTTGGTATTTTGCAATTGAATGATTATGTTGATTGGGTTAATTGATTTTCTATCATTGATGCTTTAGATCTTGAGGTTTATGATGATTTGTGTGTTTAATTGTTTTAAGCATGTGATTAGATTGAGAAGTCAATTGCATATTTAGGATAATTAAGTGAATCATTTCATCAAACACTTCATGTGCATTATAGATTGTGAAGAGATTGAGAAGTCCTTCATAGTTTAGAACCCTTTGATAGAACATATCATTTATTAGATTGAGAAGTCAATAGATTATGTGAAGGGACTCTCATTTCAAGTTTAGTACCTAGTTGGAATTGTTTGAGTGAGAACCAATCCAATGAATGTCATTCCATATCCTATTCATTCCGAGAGGGAGTTTAGGTGATCTTAGTGTTGGCCCTTAGCCTTTTTCCCATGACACATATGAATTCATTGCATGATACCTAGATTTTCCATACTTTAAGTATTGCTAGTCTCATCTCTATCTACTTGGCTCATTCATCCATCTCTCATTCATCTATCTATTTATTTTATTGTCATTTATTGATTATCTTCCCTTTATGATCATCTCTATAATACTATGGTGAACACGAGATCGCTTAGACCCTAGTACCTTCCTCCCTGTGGTTCGATAATTTCTTTAATTGGTCATGCCCACTATATTATGGCTAATCAAATGGCGCAGTTGCCGGGGAGGCAACGGTTGCTAGTGGTTTAACGAAGGAGTGTTTCGATTGGTATTAATAGAGATATTTTTATTGCTTTTTATTATTTGCTTTGGAAAATTTTTGATCTCACTTGTTCGTTTTGATAGGTACTTGACACTACCTTGATAGAAGAGGAAGGGGGATCAAAGCCAAAAATAGCAAGTTTGAGAAGAATTGTAGTAAGCCTTGAGAAGAGTATTTAAATGGATGGTTGGAACCAATTCACAAATGTCTTTGGGGATCAATTTGCAAGGGTTCCACCTCCACAATCAAGAGGCTACATGAATGAGAGCAACTATGGGTACAACTTCCAAATGAATCAAGATAGCTCTCAATACTACAATCAAAGAAGAAATGGAGAATGACAACAAGCTTACAATGGAAATACATTCCACCCGTATCAAGCATACTCTTATTGTCCACCAAATCCCAACACCAACACTTCTCCTCCGTTTCAAAATTACACCTTACTTGAATTATATAGAAGAAGTGCTCAAGGAAGTGATGAAGGTCAAGATCCTCAATCAAGTTTTCTTCAAAATGAATACTCCAAGATAATTACCCAAGTTACTTTGGAAGTGACAAGACAAATAAGGATGATGAATCAAGGTGCTTATGGTCAAGTCTTGTCTAATTCAAGTTTGGGGGGTGCTCAAAATGTGCAAGGTGTGTCGATTCCTAGTCCTATGGAGCAAGAAGAGTGGAGGATGCCTACGCATCAAGTAGGAGATGTTTCTTTCATGGGAGTGGATGATTTCCAAGGAAATTTTCAACATAACTATGAAGGAAGTTTTCATGGGAATTATCCACCAATTCAAGAATGGAATTGTGACAACCAAGAGGGAGGAGACTTTCAACAAGTCGAAGAAGAAAAATCGTCTGTAAACATCTTGATTGAGAAGATGATAGCAAACCTTGAGGAGCGCACGAAAAGAGATGAAGCTAGTTTTGAAGAATGGAAGAAAAGAAATGAGGCAGATGAGAAGAGGTTTGAAGCCTTGGAGCATCAAGTAAGCCAAATTGTAAGTGCTTTGAACAATTTTCAACAAGTTGAAGAATTGGAAGAGGAGAGCAAAGTTGAAGAAGAGTTGGAAGAAGAAAAGAATTTGGGAGATGAAGAATCAAATGAGGTATTTGAAGAGCATATTGAGACAAATAATGTTGATGAAGAGAAACAAAGTCAAGAAGCAAATGATGATGACTTGAAGAGTGAAATGAGCATTTCTAAACCTTTAAACTCTTTAAGTTGCCTTGAACTTGATAATATTGTTTACATTGACTTTGTATTACCCATTGATTTTTCCCATATTCTTAGAAACAAAAGAGAACTCGAAGAGATGTTGGAGATCTATTTGGTAAGGAGGAATAAGTGGTGTTCAAGAATGGAGAGGGCAATGGAGTGTAAGCTCAAGAGAGTCGAATTTTTGAAGCCATGCTCGAAGGATGTAACTGAGGTCGTCACTTGCCACAAATGCCTAATAGAGGAAGAAGCACAACGTTTAAAATTTGATGGCAAGGACGAAAGATATCCGTGGCCATTCCGATGAGTTCTCCATATCCCGTCCGGCTTGAAGACGTTAAACTTAGCGCTAGATGGGAGGCAACCCATCATTACCTTTTATTGCTTTATTTAATGCTTTCAATAAGGTTGATGGATTTGTTTGTTTGCATTTTTGGCATGTAGATTGATTGTGTTCATGAGGAGAATGTGTATTGGAGAAACGATAAGTGCTTGATTTGAAGTGTGAAAGTAAGTCACACAACTTTTTGCAAACTTACCTCGAAACTCTTGTTTCAATTTAAGTTTGGGGGATATGGCATGGTGTGACATACTTTGTTTTGAAGCCATATACTTTTCGTGTTTTTGGGCTAATTTTGAATTTTTCTCATGAGCATTGGTTTGATTTTGGTATGATTGGTCGTGTTGAAGTGCATGATAGTCCATATTTTTAATGAAATTGTTGAGCTAATGGTTTTGTTGAGCATGTATGAAGGGTATTGGAAGCACGAATTGAGCTCGGAGCTAACAACTTCCACTATCAAATGCTTATTGAGGGAGTTCATTCTACACCTTACCAATTTTACGTGCTTAGCATAATTTGATTTGATTTGTATTGATGTGATTAGCATGCTACTTAATTTGTTATGTTTTGGGATGTTTACTTTTCGTAAGTTAGGATTTCTTTACTTTTCGTAAGTTAGGATTTCCTTTTCAATAAAGGCTGGGATGATTGTGAGCTTAATTGATTATGGATGTTATGAATGTGTGCTTCATTGATTTATGATGGTGATTTTTATTCTTGCATGTTATGTGTTTTTGGTTATTTCTTGTTTGTTGAGTCTTTATTTTATGTTTCGTGTGCATTTTTATTCTTGTTTAGGGAGTGTTTGGTGGATTGTTTTTGGAATGTCGTGAGTCATTTTTGAATATGAGTGATGATATGTTGTGGTAATAAGTGATGACAAGTTATGATTAAGAATATCTACACATTCGAATTGTGACATGTTTTATTTAACTTGTCAATTTTGAGATGAATGTGGTGTAATAAGTTTCTTAAGGTCCAATGCATAAGCTTGTGAGCATTTGAACCTCAACCGTGCATACATGGTATTTTCTTCATGAGTGGATTGGTTGTGTTTGATAAGCTAGAACTTGCTCAAGGACTATAGGAACGAGCCCTATTTGTGGAGATTAGTGACATGATCTAAGGCCATCCTTGTTATTATAGTCATTACCGTATATTTTCCTACCATGAACATCATCCCTAGTCAACCACTTTGAGCCTTAAAGCCTATTTATTGTGATATAAGCACATTACAAGCCATGATTACCCACTTAAGTCTTACATATATACCATTTGTGTGGGTGATTGAGGAGATGGTAACTAGAAAGGTTTGATAAGGAAGAAAAAGAAAAAAGGAAATGGTAAACAAGCAAGAAAAAGGATGAAAAAGAGCACAAGAAAGAATGGACATGCAACCTCAAAACAAGAAAATGAGCAAAGCAATAATAATATGCTCAAGTACTTAAAAGTTCAAAGAAGGAAGCATGCATTAAAAGAAGCTCAAAATCTAAGGAAAGTTGATGATTAGTGCTGGTGATTACCAAAGTTGAGAAAGGAAGAAAAAAAAGTGGAGAAGTTGAGGAAGTTGATCATCTCTTCGATTACATACACTTGTTAGTCACTCTTACCTATATTCTTCCTATCCTACTAAAAAGCCTATCATTACATCCAATTAAAGACTTTTTTGATCATTAATTTAAACTTTGGTGGTTTGTGAATGTAGTCCACGAGCAAGCTTATAGCGAGTCGAGCCAATCGGTTGATGAGTGTTGATTAACCCTACTTCAAAGAGTGTTGAGTGAAATTGATAAACTTATGTGAGGCTTAGACTAAAAGGGACTATATTGCACCTTATTCTCTTTTGATTGAACTTGTTAATTTCTCATATCATAAATCTAATGTTGTAGGATGCCTTAGCATAGTTTGTAATTCTTATTATTATTGGTGTGTTATTACTTATGTTCGTTAAGTCTTTTCCTAGGTGAATATCACTCTCCTTGGTTTATCATTTCGTTGTGTGAGGACGCACAACACTTTAAGTTTGGGGGTGTGATGAGTGATATTTTCACCTAGATTTTAGTATCTTTTTATATGTGTTTTCGTATGATTTTATCCGTATTTATGTGTTATTTGGTTGTGTTTAGTGTTTTTATGTAAATGTGTGTGAATGAGCTTAAACGTATGATTTTTAGGTAAAATGGATCCTAGACGTGATAAGGAAGATGTAGGAAAAAGCAGATCTCAATTCGGAGTTGAAACGAGGGAGAATGAGTCAAATCAAGCAAAATGCTGAAAAAACGCACGCCCAACTTGTGTAATTTTTCTGTACTCTTGTGGAGCTCAAAACTAGAAGTGTAATACATGGTTGGAAAGCCATAGAAAAGAGGATTATTTTGGTATGAGAAACACTTCAATTGGAGCCGAAACGAGAAAGTTATGATTAAAATGGTGACGTCGCGCAAGCTGTTCCTACTCAGCACAGTTGTGCTACTTTGCATGACTTGTTACACCCTCAAATATTGGAAGTTTTGTTAGATCTTTATATGGATAGAAAGCCAAAGAAAAGAGGATCACATGAGTGCAAGAATTACTCAAATCAGAGATCGGATGTGGAAGTTATGCGCGAAACGGTAAGACTGCGCAGCCCGTGTTACGCAACACGACCCGTGTTACGCAACACGGCCCTGTAAGCCCTGGCCGTTTTCTGACATCAGAAACGCCTACACGGCCACCCTGTGGTCGTGTTACAGCACACGAGTCGTGTTGCTGCAGCATCAGAAACACATCAGAATCCTTCTAGAAGCCTCCCAAGGGGTATAAATACCCAATACTTCAATATGTGAAAAAAAAAATCCGAATTCCAACCCTTCCACACACACCTCACACACCATTTCCTCCATTCTTCACCTTCACCTTCATCCATTCTTCATCTTTTGGATCTTCCTTCATCCAACCATCAAATCCTCCATCCAAGTAGTAGAGAAGCAAGGAAGAGAGGTGAATTGCAAGGGGAAGAAGAAGATCACAATTGGAGACATCCAAGGGAGTTTTCATCTACACTTTGTATTGAAACCTATTGTTTATCATGTTTTGTAAGGAATTTAATATCTATGTTAATTTTCTTATGGATATGAGAGGCTAATCTCCCTTGTGAGATTAGCAATATGAATTGTGTTGGATAATTTTTGGTATTTTGCAATTGAATGATTATGTTGATTGGGTTAATTGATTTTCTATCATTGATGCTTTAGATCTTGAGGTTTATGATGATTTGTGTGTTTAATTGTTTTAAGCATGTGATTAGATTGAGAAGTCAATTGCATATTTAGGATAATTAAGTGAATCATTTCATCAAACACTTCATGTGCATTATAGATTGTGAAGAGATTGAGAAGTCCTTCATAGTTTAGAACCCTTTGATAGAACATATCATTTATTAGATTGAGAAGTCAATAGATTATGTGAAGGGACTCTCATTTCAAGCTTAGTACCTAGTTGGAATTGTTTGAGTGAGAACCAATCCAATGAATGTCATTCCATATCCTATTCATTCCGAGAGGGAGTTTAGGTGATCTTAGTGTTGGTCCTTAGCCTTTTTCCCATGACACATATGAATTCATTGCATGATACCTAGATTTTCCATACTTTAAGTATTGCTAGTCTCATCTCTATCTACTTGGCTCATTCATCCATCTCTCATTCATCTATCTATTTATTTTATTGTCATTTATTGATTATCTTCCCTTTATGATCATCTCTATAATACTATGGTGAACACGAGATCGCTTAGACCCTAGTACCTTCCTCCCTGTGGTTCGATAATTTCTTTAATTGGTCATGCCCACTATATTATGGCTAATCAGTTGTATTAGTGTTATTAAACGTTTTAAATATTTATGGTCCGTTTACATTGAGGGTTAATGTGGATTATCTCCCGTTCAACTCTAATTAACTGTCACTTACTTTGCGAGTTATGTAATAAAGATAATCATCGGGCTTTTTGTGGGCCGGTCAGAATAGATGCTGAAAAAGGGCTAGCCCAACCCCCTCAACATCTCAAAGGATAAATATCAACCCAAAATTTAACACATAAAATTATAATTTTACCCTTCTATTACACATAAAAACAAAAATAAAACAACAAAATTTAACTTCTTCCCTGTGTAGACAGGAGACTAGGATTATGTCCCCATAATCCCCAAATTTTCAAACTCTGCCGTAGTGAACCCAACGACACTGCCTTCAATTTTGAAGAACCTTATTCAGATTTACCATTGCAGGGTCCACCACATCTCCCATGATCCACCAGAGAAAGGACTGTCCGGGTTGGGCGACACGGCGACAAGCTCCGACAGCATGCTCTCTCGATCTCTCAATCAAGGCCCACCTGACAGCTCTCCAACTCCAATTCGAGGATCATTTTCTCCTTCCCGCTCACCGAAGTCTACAATCCACTCCGCACTTGGCTACCCAGCGTTTACTGTGGGCAGGACAACTGGTACACCAGACTTCGATGGTGTTTTTCAGCCATTGTTGGGTGTTCAAGTGATGGAACTAGTGAAAGAGGGTACTGGCTGTCACACCCCAATTTTCATAAATAAGATTTATACGTAAAATCCTTTAATAAAAATCATTTACAAAGGGTATCACTAAACACTTAAACAAATAATTAAAACTATTTCAAATCATAATGCTTCTTCACCCTTTTATAGGAACTCAAGAAATTTTTTATTTATTATATAACCAATGATTTTTATATATAAGAGGCACCTATAGGTTAGCACAAAATCAGTAACGAAAAAAAAGTGAAACTATGATACTTTATACTCATAAGCCACATATAAACATATATGACTACCTAGTAGACTACACTCGAATAACACCTCTTAATTGCAAATACCGACTAATTAATAGGTTGTTAAACATCTGACTATGATAGTTACGCACCAACTCTCACTCTTCATGAAATAGTTTTTGAGTACTGAAAATTAATCAAAACATGTGACACCTAATTTGAAGAAACAGAACACGTCAATTAGCATACAACGAAAAATCATATTCCTCACAAGTACCAAAAACGAATTAACTGAATTCATGGCTGAGTAAGATTACATGCATGAGTTGTACTCTAATAAGCAAATTAACAGAATTTGGTTTCTCATAAGATAAATTATAAACATGAATTGTCTACCAACCCACTAATTTTCTAATGGCAACCCAAGCTCAACAACTCCTATACTTTAACAAGTGACAGACTATATATGAACCCCCATATAACATGCTCAACCACATAATTACTGCAGAAAATATAAATTGACTCCCATCTCATGAACAAGGACAGTTTTGCAGATTACTCACAGAATTTAATAAATACATGTTCACAATTACTTCAAGTAATACCTATAGCAAATACTCCAATCATAAAACATGACAATTCAGATTTAACATAATTTTCAATAAAATATGAAAGTTCGCAGCACGATATACACTGTAATTTATTGAAGTTTTATTAAGTCTCCTCTTGCCAACGCTCCCCGCTCGTACGCTACCGCCACGCTAACCTGAAAGGGAGATAGATTGGGGTGAGCAACCACAAGCTCAGTGAAGATTTTATCATACTTATACATGTCAATTAATCCATGTGCAATAATCAATTTCACTTACAATACAATCCTTTCATGTCAATAATCCTGTCGTGTCAAATAAGGCACCTTTCGGCCCATTATTCATGTAATACGATATCGATTCGTTGGTAAGGCACCCCTTCACGGCCCTTACCCATGCTATAATATGGCACTTATTTACAGCCCATACCCATGTAATAGTAAGGCACCATTACAGCCCTTACCCGTGTAATACATTCCATTCACATATTCCAAGTAATTTCAACTATCACATACGAAATAATGTAACACATATAGGATGAGAGAATCCCCACCTTAAATCTCTTACGAAGTTTAAACACGTACTAAACGACATGCTCCGACTCTTCTTCGAAGCCTAATAATTAGATAAATAATCATCAAATTAATTATACTATCATAAAATAAAATAAAACTCGATTCAAAATTTAATTGAATAATGATATAGTATAATAAGAAGATAAAGTTTAAAACATAAATTATAATATCCACGGGAATAGCAGGATATGAAAATGGATTGAAAGGGTTTGATATGAAAGTACTTTTAGAATTTTTAGAAAAATAAGAAAAGAAAGATAATATAATAGAAGAGGAAAAAAAAAGAAAAATACCTATTCTTGCAAATTTGGTTGTGGCCGTCCAAGAGAGCAGTTTATTAGGGTGTGGAGTAAAATCCAGAGTTATGCTATATATATATACACACACAAGATGTGACAATGAAAGGAAATAATTAATGCAGTACAAGATTTTGCAATCAAGGAGAAATAGATCATTAACTTTCCTTTGTTGATTATTGATAAGGATTTGATTGCAGGGAAAATATTTCTTTGAAGATTAGAAAATATGATTTGATCTTTTTATGAAGAGGAGATCTTCTAAAATAAGGAAATTTAGTGAATTTGATTTCTCACTTCTAATTCACGCGGTTTGGGAATAAGATTGGCCTTTCTAGTAAAAGTGCTAAAATATAAAATTAAATAAGTTATTTAAAAAAAAATTCATGGGTGTTACACTGGCCACCGTGCTTCCTTCAAATGCTGGCGTAGCGCCGCCGACATCAATTCCACCATTGTGGCCTCCAGAGGTAGCAACACCATCACCATGCGAAGGCTCCTCTGTATTGGCATGTTGAGCAACAACTTGGTGAGTTTAGGCGGGGTAACAGACAGCTACTCGGCGGCTCTTTTACCAGCGAGTAAGTCTGACACTATTATGGGTCTCGAAAGCTCCGCTACAGCTCCAGCTCCTCTAACATGAAACGACGACGATCGAATAACCTCCCCTTCTTGTTCTTCTCATGACCTCCCTTCCATTTTATCATTCTATTTTATCTTCCAAATCAAAATGGCACCATTCGAAGCTCCCAATTCTTTAAAGAGATTGGGTTAATCTTGATTTGATACTCTAGTCTTGCAAATTTCATCTTCATCGATAGATGGGCAAAATAATTGAGAAATATCTCAAATATATTTTAATATATTTAAATAAAGGGGATTATAGTAAAACTATTAAAAATAAATCCTGAAATTAAACATTATTCTCCAAAGTTAATCATTCTGACCAATGCTAACTCAACCTTTACTTAAGGTTAATAAACATCAACCTACTTGAGGCTATCCACATGAGTGGCGAAACTTTGTGTAAATGCAGAGAGAGATTTAATAATTTAGTAGGTGTATTAATGTAGTATATGAGTCACATTAGATATTAATTGTTTTATGTTGATTTCATTTACTAAAATGAAAATGCAAATCTTGTATTGAGACGGATAAAAATAACAAAATACACTACTCATGGTTGAACATGTTGATACTCCCTCCGTCCCTAGATAAGAATCTCATTTTATCATTTTGATTGTCTCACCCAAAAGATCTCATTTCCAATCCCATTTTACCATTTTGATTGTCTCACCCAAAGGATCACATTTCCTTTTTTGGACATATGGGACCACCCACCCACACCCACTAATACACTTAAAACATGGGAGGCCACACACCCACTAATACAACTACCTACTATACATTAAATAATAATACTCCTTAATCCACGTGCCCAAAAGCAAATGAGACTCTTACCAAGGGAGGGAGGGAGTATTATTTAATATGTAATGGATAGTTAAATGCAGATCATATATTTTTATTGAACCCTAGTATATTTTTATTGAATTAGTTGGTGGACTCACATGCTTAAAAGAACACTTGACTAGGGGTGGACGGTATGACATACCGAAAATTTTTGGTCATAACAAATACTATACCTAAATTTTTGGTATGTAAAAAATCATATCGTTACCTTATCTAAACTTTCGGTATACCATAGTTCGGTATACTAATATTTCGATATAGGATAATAGTATACCTTCTACTAAACGATATTTCGGTATATCATATCATACCTAAAATCTTGTTATATACTGTACTATTAGATATTTTGCTATGCCGTTATGCACCTAAAATTCAATATATCTAATTAAAAACTGTAATAGAAAAGTGAAAAATATCTATTAAATAAATTCTAATAGATAACAAATTCATAATAAGAAAAATATACAACAATCCACAAACGACTAAATTAAATAATAACGAGTCTCATGTAAACCGACCCTATTTTTTTAAAATTACTATTTGAAGAGTAATAATTTTTATATAGAAAAGTAATAATTCGTGTTTTTAAAGAGTAATTTTTCATGTACTAAAAAATAATCAATAAATCAAGATTTACAAGAATTTGAAGAGTAATTTTTTAAATTTAGAAGATTGATTTACAAGAATTTGAAGAGTATTTTTTTTAATTTAGAAGAGTAACAATTTATGTGCTAAAGAGTAATTTTTTATGTACTAAAGAGTAGCATGATTTACACAATTAATGTATATAAACTCGATTTACACAATTGTTTGTCATTAATTAAATAAAGAGTGAGGCTTGCGTGCGCCCGGGCGCACGAGAACACATTCCGCGCTCCTTTAGAAATTTAGTATTATGGGTAAGGGTACATTGCTTTGATCTAAAGGGTATACACTTTAATTAAAAAAAGGCACACCATTTTGTTCTAAAAGGTATACACTTTTTATTAATATTTTTTTTTTCTTTAGAAAATAAAGGGTACACATTTTTATACTAAAGGGTATACAATTTAACACAAAATTCTAAAGACGCACGGAGTGTTGTCCATGCGCCCAGATACACACAATAATTTTCTTTAGGAAATAAAGGGTACACATCTGTATACTAAATGGTATACAATTTAATACAAATTTTTAAAGACGCACGGAGGTGCACAGGAGTTTTTGTCTTAAATAAATAGTACCCAAGAAATCTACACAAGAATCATATGGAACCTATAAATCAACACTTTTAATTTTCATATAAGAAAGAACTAATTAAAAAAAATACAAAATATCATAAAAATTAATCAACTTTATCACCCATTTATAATTATGAAATACACAGTAAAATTTTAAATTTAATCTTTTAATTAAATAGTGTATATATATAATTTAATTAAAAATTATAATATATAAATAATAATTATGATTGCACATATCATCTAGTATGATATACCTTATCATGTTACCCAAAAATTAAAGAAATACCGCTATATTGATAATTTATATACCTTTATCATACCAAAATTTTTAATACAATATCATACCTTGCCAAAAATTTCGATATACCCAAAATTTCAATAAAATCGATATTTTTCGATATAGTAAGAGATTATAATGAAATTTCATTATTTTCCCCCGCCCTACACTTGACCCAAATGAAAAATAAAAAAGTGGGCCAAAGAGAGTATTTCAATTTACTTCTCCATACTTATTTGATCTCCATACTTAGTCAGATTTTTGCTTATTTTTTCTAGCTGAGGTCTTTGATTGTGGGAAATGAAATTCGGTCCTTGCACACAATTTGCATTCCACAATAACGTGATTTATATTTGATTTGTCTACTATACAATGTAGATGATGGAAAATATCATTATTTAAAAATTCTGATCATTTGGTCAAAATGATTGTCTAAAATAATTCACTTCAAATCCAATGTGGCAAAGGCACGCTCTTGAGTTGATAGCATCCATGATCCAATACATTTTATACTTAATTAAAGTACAATATTTTGTTTAAAAATAACTAAGAGCATAAACCTGACTAAAACATAAATATTTAAAATTTAAAAGAAAATTGATGTAAATGTAGCAGGAGACAGGTAGTGTAATACCATAAAAAAATAATCGCATTACACTGTTTAATACTGTCAAATTTTTCTATGCTTCGGGAAACTTGATATTCTCTCACTAAAATTTTAAGAGAATTCACCATTGAGAAGCAACAATTTATTTAAAAATTTTAAAAATAGCTACAAAGTTTAGATATATAAATTAATGTTGAAGTAAAACCACCCAGAAAAAAATAACACAATCATTAGTGTTACATCACAAAAAGGGTGGAGAATAATACTACGATCACTATACGCTTTCAATGACACGTTAATCAGAAGGGCCGAAAAACGTAACGCCTCAGAAAGCAAAAAGCGTTTTTAAACATAAAAATTTTAAAATCGTGTTTTGAAATTTATGTGGTGTTTCCGGGATCTAATGATATTGAAAAAACGCATCGATCAGGATAGCCACAAAACGCGCTTTTGCGTCCGAGCCATTATGCCAAGAGGAACTAATTATCCCCCAGAATTGGTAATGGACGCCATTCTTAATTAATGTAAATTTAGATTAAATGCAAGAAATCCGACAAACTAAACTCTATCAAAAAATTTTAATCACCGTTTTGAGAAAATGTAAAAAAAAATCTAGGATTTTTTCAATATGCACTAAATTTCTAAAAGAAAAAAAGAACGTATTTTACAAGTTCTTTGAAATTTCTCAAATGTTACTTTAATTTGCAAAAAAAGTTAAAAGTTAATGAATTTTCTTGTAATTAATAAACCTATAAAAATTAACAATTAAATAAAAATTAAAGAAAAATTAAATGGGGAAATTTGCTCAGTGGAAGGAGAAGTCGTTAATTGAAAGGCTCACGGAGATTAATCCACTGCCCATGACACCAAACGGTGCTTAATCTCATCATTGCAGAAAAAAAAGGAATCATACAGAAAAAAATTGAAAATTTTTGAATGTGGGAATCACGGGAGGCTTCAGTGTGTGTAACAATCAGATCATTGACGAATCTCACTGAAATCCGCTAAGATATAAAATTTATCATCACAAGCCAGAATGAATTTATATTAAATTGATTAAAATTGAGATGTGTGCTCAGACAGCCAAGGGTTTTGTCGTCAACTGCAAGATCAGAAACTCTAGTCCACGAAAAATTGCTTCATCACCGCACACACGAATTCATAACAATTCATAAACAAAACTAACCACTCACAAACTAACAAATTAAGAATAAGAAAAGTGATTTGGCCAAGCTTTTGATGAATGGAAAGACGAAGAATACTAATTCAAAATTAGAACACAAATCAAAAGTAGAGAGAAAGATTACGCAGTATTTTGGGAGGAATAATTAGCCGACGGCCCGAATGCGCAGAGAGCCTAATTGTAGATCCGCCTGAGTATGAAAAATGAGAAGCAGAATTGCTGTATTTATTCTCAAAATCGCTAGGGTTTTGACCGATGTTAGGGTTTTGATATTTGGACTTTGTGGGCTTTTACATTAGGTTAGTTTTGGACACAGTTGGGCTTTCTTTTATATCTGTAAAATTTTAATATATTTGGGCTCTAAAAGTTTATGAACCTCCATATCAAGTAAATATTTAGTGGTCTCGAGTCCTTATAATTTGAGTTTGCAACTTAGTTATGGGCTTATTTATTTAATTTCTCTATTCATAATTGAAAATCAATTGGATAACTAAATTTTTATCTTTTTTTCGACAAAAACTCCAATTTTTATCTAGACAAAGACTATGATTTGACCGATTTATGAAATGACTTTAATGAGATATATAAGAATTAATAACATGTTAATTAAAAAATAATATTTTGAAAAGTGAGAGTGCAAGTGAAATACTTCATGAATAATTTAGTATAAACAATAAGAGATAATATTTTTAAAGAAAAATAATAAAAATATAAAAAAAATAATCTCACTGACAGGTTGACCCAAGTGTGCCCAATTTATGTATTTATTGAGAAAAAACTAAACAAAGTGTGAATCGATAGCATTTGATTTGCTTGATTAAATTGGTTTGATCTTGTGAAATTTTGTTGAGAGTATTCCTCCGTACCATTTCAATATTTACGTTTCTATTTTGTGTGTCTCATTTCAATATTTACGTTTTCCTTTTTGGAATATGAGACCCACTTAAAACAATTAATATATCATCCAATACTAATGCACCTACCCACTTTACATTAAATATTATATTTTTCCACCCACTATCTATTCAAATATTATACTTCTTAATCAACGTGTAAAAAGCAAACGTAAACATTGAAACGGGATGGAGGAAGTATATGTTTGGTGAATTATATATTTGTGTGTATATGGAGTATATACTTGTGTGTTTGTTTATAATGAAAATGTATTGAATGTATTCTTCATGACACGTTTTTTCCTCCATTTATCTAAGCTTAATTAATAAAAGAGTTGATATTAGGTAGGTGCGTGTGTATAACTTTTTATTTTATTTTGTATACATATTATTCTATTTTGTATACGTGTTTCTTAATAGTAATTGTATACTTTTTTCAAATTAAGTTTTTTATTAAAAAAAAACTAGCATTCATATGTGTATAACTTTTTATTCAATAATGTATACATGTTTTTTTATAATTGTATATTTTCTTATACTCAATTTTTCATTAAAAAAAATAACAATTAAATTTGTATATATTTTTGTTCATAGTTGTATATATTTTTGTTTATATTTGTATATATTTTTAAGAATGGGTGCACCCTATTTTAAAGTGCAACTGGGTGCACAGTATAATAAGCCATAATAAAAAGCATATGCACCGTTTAGGACATTTTTTATAAGTAATTTTTATTAGGCCAAAATGATAAATTAATTATAAAAAAATATTTTATAAAGTGTATGCGAATTTCATTAAAGCTAGGAGAAAATTTAGTTACAAAAAATTTTCTAGAACTAATTTTTATTAATATTAAAATGATAAATTAATTATACAAAATATTCTAGAAGGTGTATGTGATTTTCTTTAAGCTTTATGATGAGAAAATTTAGTTATAAAAAATAAAAAATTTCTCGGGGTTTATGTGAGTTTTTTAAGCTTATATTAATATAGATGAAGGAGAACGTGTAATGTAGAATACATCCAATCCATTTTTATATGTATGCAAACAAATATATACTTATTTCTTATTTCACAAAACATGTATGGTGTATTGTTAAAATATGGGTTGTTTCAAGTTATTATTTCTACCCCACCTACCTAAAAAGAAGTTATAGAATTTTTACTTTACAAACATCTCCACCATTTTAAACACTTTATTTCAATTAATCTTTTTTTTTTGTGATATCCTATAAAAATAATTTTAAATTTTTTTTAAGGCATAAGATTTAGAATTAGCGTTTGAGATCTCTTTTTACGTTCTCCTTTCTTTCATTATTTATTAATTAATTCAATTAATAGTCTAAAAGGTAGCATAAAAATAATTCAAATCAAATATATCATCCAAACAAGAGCCACTCCTTAACATTTAGATGTACTTTCTCAACCCTAATATAGTCAGCGAAGTAGTGATGGCAGACATGAAACTCTTGTTGCATGCCACTTGATAATGCGACAAAAGAGATATTGAAACTGACTAGCTAAACCAGATTTATATTTAACTTTTGCAACATTTATTTATGTTTATATTTAACTATTTCCAACATTTATTTCATTAAATATATTCAATATATTACTAATTGTAATAACATGAGTATGGTCTGTTTATAATCTGAAATAAATTGTATTCAATATATTACTAATTGTAATAATATGAGTATGGTCTGTTTATAATCTGAGTGATAGGAGAGAAAAAGAAAAGAAAAAATCTTCCCATGATTCAAATCTTTATTTATAAAGACATATTTGTATGATTAGTATTATATTGCAAGATTTATCTCATTAAATTAATACAAAATTTTAAATGGTAAATGCTACCTTTATATCCAGAAATTTTCCGTTAAAAAAATCATTCTGAATAATGTGATATTTGATAAATATTAAAATGTAGTCGTACGTAACATCATTCATTATCAATTTTATTATAAAATATTATTTTTATTTTTATTATAAAATATTATTACTTTTTATTTATATCATGAGTATAATTTTTTAATAATATATATTTTTTAATAATGATGTTATCACTTTTTATTTTTAAAAATTTATGTGACGTCGATAAATATATTGTAAGTTGAATAAATATTGAAAGATTTCACTAAAATATATGATCTCACTAAATAAATTGTGTTTTGAAAGAAATTGTCATTTATAATTTCTTGGGGGCTATTTCTAGCTTATATTTGTTAATCTATCAAGTTAAAAAAATTGTAAAATAAAGTTTAATTTATTAATAAGGTTTATTACAAAATCTCACCATAATAATCAAAATGCCACAAAGAACCTATACACATTTGAAAACAACACAAACACATCTACACAAAGAAAAATAAATCACGAAACAACTTTTAAAAAATTATAACATTCTCTTAATAATTATAAACAAAACGATGAAATTCAAGAATTAACAACGGCACAATGCTTCCGAATCTCGCCGGAACTTCCCGTTTTCACCCCGATTTGATTCATTTTCTCCATCGATATGGCGAATTCATTGAAGAAATTATGAAGAGATCCACTCACGAGTTGTTTGATAAACGAATAGGTTCTAGAGTCAGTTAACAATGCAGCATCAGATTGAAATAAACCCCTTCGTTTTAGGACAAGCTTGTAATAACTTAGGTCAAATGTCCTAAAACTCCCTGGATCCATCTCAACTATTGCGGTTGAATTGATGGACCTGCACTTCCTTACTTTAAGGTTAGCAGTGTACTCGCTGTCCAGGGCCGGGTCTTGATCGCCCCGACCCGTAAAGTTGTATAAACGGTTCGTGAACGATGTGCAGTGGGAAATTCCAATGGTATGAGCACCTGAATTATTGAGCAAAATATAGTGTATTAAAAAAAATAAGTATTCAATTATTACATGATGTTAATTTTTTCAATGTCTAAGCTAGACCATAATGTAATTAATCCTGTTTTATCCCTAAATCATTGGCTAACAAAACAAATCATTATATGAATATTTATGTAATTAATCTACTCAAATAATTGAATGCTATTGAGTGCAATAAATGACGTTTTTAACGATCATTATTGTTTTACAAAACAAACCATATATGAAATTTATGTTAATCTACTAAAAATAATTGAATGCTATTGAGTGTAATTTTTAACATTTTTGTATAATAATAAAAATTTTGGAATGTTATTATATTGAGTAACATAATTAAAATAGACAGTTGACACTTTTTATTTCTTCAACAGGCAAGCTCTAAAATACGTGATTCGAAGAATAATAATTAAAAATGATAATGATAATTAGAATAATTTAATGATATACTTACCAGATAATAGAACTAAGTCTTTGAGATTAAGACCCTTATTAGCAAAATCAGTCTGGAGAACTGAAAAGTTGCTAAATGGAGCTGGAATTTGTGCTAATACTTCTGAAGCATTTGATATCACACCATCTCTACGTCCTGTTGCCACCTTCCACGTAGGACCACCCTGTTTTTTTTTTTTTTTTTTAATAATTAGTTTTCAATATTATTTGATGAAAAAAAAAATAAAAAGGAAGAGATGTTTTGATCATGTACTCACGGTGACAACAACCGCGTCCCTCGCCACCAAAGAAATAATATCGGCACACGAGACGATGCCAGGGCATTCGGCTTCAAGCAGGGTCTTAACCCTGTCAATGAAGTCGAATCCCCTAAGCGTCTGATTAGGGGGTGCAACTTTTTCGGTTTGGTTTCCCGTGCTCGCCGTCATGTTCAATAGCACCGACGCATCGCATCCCTGCCAAGTCCACACAATTCAAGACACCAATTAAAATACGCGTACATTTCACCAGATATAGCATCTATAGAACCAAACGAAAAACGTACCCTGACGAAGCAATCATGGAAGTGCATTCTAATCAAAGCAGCTGCAAGAGATGGAGCATTAGGAATGTGTTTATTGACATAATCCAGCACAATCTTTTCAGCTTTAGGGCATGATTTTGCATAGAAATTCATCTGCAAATCAGCATTGCTAGAGACTACTAGTATTGCAAGAAACAAGAATATTGTAATAACCCCTAATTCTCCCATTTCTTTTTCTCTTTTTTTCAAGTTATCTTGAGATCAAGAAATAATTGCCCTAAATTTGTAGGGAGTGTCCTGTATAGAGGTCACCAAACCCATGATCGATTGGATGATTTTATAGGCTCATTTGATTGATTAGAAAGGTGAGGTAGGGACCTGATGTCAATAATTGATCCATTTTCATTTTATCTTGACCAAAAAAATTAAAAAAACATGTGATAATCAAGTATTTAATTTGTCTTAATTTTTTAAAATCGTACATGTATAACTCCAAACTTTATCATTATATATAGAGCAGGAAAATTTTCACTCAAAATGAGGTTCGATAGAGACCTGAATTTGGATAATACAATAGACTCAATGTTCATTATTAATACTCCTATATTCATATTTGCAAATACTTGTGTGAAAGTTTCACGGAATGATTTATATAAGACGAATATGAAGTGGTAATATTTACAATGAAAAGTGATATACATTAATAGAAATTGATAAGGGTGCTGTGAATTATTTCATAAACAATTTATAGTATAAATGAAAATTAATAATTTTGAAATAAAAGATGATAATATATTTAATAAATAATGATAACTAATTATAAAAGTAAAAAAATGATCTCATCGTGAGATGGTCGCACAAGTCTTCTCTATTCGTATTTTAATTATAGGTCAGAAATACTACTACTTTAATAAACTAGCAAGATTTTGATTTAAGACAAATTATCTTGTACACTCACTTTAAAAAATTTGTACACTTTTTTAATAAAAACATTTATAATGAATAAAAATGTATACATTTTATTAATGAATTTTCTATTAGTTTTTTTTAATGAAAAATTAAATTAAAAAAAATCAAATAATTATAAAAAAATAAATATATACTATTGAATAAAAATATAACACATGGATATGCATGTGTTATTCAATATAACATATCGATTGATAATGTTGAGAATATATAAAGGAGAAAAAAGAAGCTACAAATACTTTTTTTCCCTTTAAAATATAGAAACCTATTATGATTAGCCTAATGGAGTGGTTTAGAAGATCGATGGTCGGTTATGATTTCTTATTAGGTAGAGTTGTGAGATGTATATCAATTGTCTTAATCCGTTAAGTACTATGATCTATGTTCATCAATTAAAATATATTTTAAATATTAATATATGGAGTAACTAATTCATGGAGATTTGATCTCATCATGACTTTCATAAACACAATTATTAGCAAGTATATTTATGGCATGCGTGCTTGAGTCAATATAAATATTTTTGGGTTAATTACGCAGCAAATTAATTAATTTTGTATGAAATTATAATTTTTTTTAATGAAAGAAAACCTAAGTCTAATTAAACTGACATAATCAATAAAATCAAACTTAAAATAGCAGATTAGGTTAACCTGCCTGGCTGCTTATGAAATAGATTCTATCTTCGTCTTTTTTGTTATTTTAATTTTAACTTTGGAATAATGAAACCTACTACACCTAGCTTAGTACTGAAACCAGCTCATTCATCCCATAAATATATTTTATTTATTTTATTGTATTTTTTTTAGAGGAAATCAAATAAACTGAAAATAGAGAGGAGAAACTGATGTATAATTATTGAACAATATTAAGTCAACCAAAAATATTATTCATAATTAAACTGCATTTTATATTACTATAATATTACAACTATCAATAATGTATGGCCTTTTGCAATCGGTGAAGAAATTATCTAATTAATTATAGCATTATTTAAAAGTGGTATTCTTTAATTATAGGCGTTCTATACTATTAGTCATATTCTCTACTAATATTTTATTATATATTTTTCGAGTATCTAGATTTTTCTTACAACATTTTAAAGTATCCAGAATTTCGATAATTTTTTCAAACAATAAAATAATCATTTTCTACTTTCTACATTATTATTTTTTACTTTTCCTTGGGCTACTCGTGAATCCAAGGCCCTTTTTTTGTTCAACTTCAAATGCAAATCCAGTGGTACGTAGCCTATTTGTCTAAAGGACATCTGAATTGGGCTGTTACGGCCCAATTACATTGATAGATATGATTATTATTATTTTTTTGAAAATAATGATTCATATACATACCAATATAAACTACTTTTATCAACAAAATATTTAATTTTATTATTAAATTATTTTATTAAAGGATTAACAACAATACTATTCATCAGTAACTTTTTGTTGATAGAGTGATGGTTAGTAAATTTTTATCAACAAAAATCCAATTAATAAAAATCCAATTATGTTAGTAAATAACATGTATTATTTCATTGGTAAAAACATTATAAATTCGTTGGTGTTCCGTTGTTAGAAAAGATTTTTTTTTTAATGAAAACAACTATATATCCATTATATATTAAAATATTATATCTCTCAACTAACTGCAAATTAAAATACAATATTTTTTAATATTCGTTTCACCCGATAATATGTCAATACATTAATTGAATACAAATTGATTTTAATGATAAAAAAATTCAATTTAAATATAATCTTTAATATACTAAAGGAGAATTTAATTTTGATCAATTTTTTTTCTTTTAATTTTTTTATTAATTAGTTCATTTTTTTAATTTCTTTTGATTATTACTTATCACACATCCTTCTATTAAATACACATTCTATTATTATAATAATAAAATTAATATTTTTAAAAAGTCTGAATTACCCTTAATTTATTAAATACACACCCTAATATATTTGATAAAGTATTTTAAATAGACACCTCCTTCTACTTTATACACATTCCATTATTATATTATTAAAAAATCTAAATTATTCTTTATACGTTAAATATATACTCCTAAAAAAAATAAAAGAAAGCAGCTCGTCATTAACCCGAGATTGTAATTGAGACAAGTTTGTAATAATTTATTTCTCTCAAAAAATTAAAATAGATATATTTTATTAATTATTAAAATATAATATGTATTTTATCTTATTTTTTATGGAAAAAGTCATCGGTTTTTAGTGATAACTTTTTATTTAAAGTATATTTATTTTATGAATTAATTTATAGAATAATCAATTGTCACTTTTTATCTATTAGGTATAATTTTTATTAAAATATTATCGCTTTTTATTTGTCTTATAATTATTTATAAAATAATTTGATTGTTTGATTTCACTTTTTCTTGACCACTTATTATTTTTATCTTAAAAAATTAAATATTCATCTTATTAATTTTTCTTAATTTAATTCGTAGTATTTTAAAAAATATATTTAATTAAATAATGAGTTAAATTAAATCTTATTAATTAAAAAAATTGATAGTAAATTTTAAATAAAAATGTTATGTCAGTATAATAAAAAAATATTTAAATATAATTAGTTAATATAATTAAAATTAAAGAACTGAAAAAAAAAGAAGACAACAATAAAAAAGATATAAATTAAGGATACCTGATATTAAAATAAACTAAAATCTTTTTTAGTTCTTTGATTATTACGTTTACGTTTGTCACGTTTATGTTTCTTTGGATTATAGATTAATGGATATTTATTTGTGTAATTTTATTTGAGGAATTCATATTTAGATTTAGTAAAATTAAATGGTAGATTTGGGTGGTGTATAATCTTGAAATTAAAGGGATAATTTTGAGAATTTAAGGGGTTTGCATATAATAAATTTAAGATTTAAAAATTAAAAAGAGATGTGTATTTAATAAAAGGATTGTATTTAATAAAAGGGGTGTGCAAATAATAACATTCTTTATTTTATTATATAACTTAATGTCCAACGCGGGTTTTGCACTAGTAAAAAATATAAAAAACGAAAAATATGATGAGAGACACATTATTATAGAGAAGAAAATCACCATATTATTGTAATAAAAATAAATACGCCGCGTTACATGTCCACTTATTACACACAAAATAAAATAATGAATTAGCCTCAACAACCACCAAACACTCCAACTAATCAAAGATAACAACCCACAATAACGAACATGGAATTAAAATTAAAAAATTAAATTAATTAACAGCTGAGCATATTTTTCTGATCTCACCCGCGTTGCCTGTAAGAACACCGATCTTTCCCATCTTGACCATTGATTCCTCAAAGTCCTTAAAGAAACTGGACGTTCCAGATGCGACGGAGTGAGTCTGCACGTACGCTCTGGTAACGGCGTCGTTTAGAAGAGCTGCGTCGGATTGGAACAGCCCCCTTTTCTGCGTTACAATCTTGTAATAATCGACGTCAAAGATTTGGCTGCTGCCGGGGTCCATTTGAACAATGGAGGTCGTGTCCGTAGGGGAGCATCTCAACTTCAAGGCTCTGACGTAATTGGGATCCATGGTCGGATCGGTGTCGTTTCGTCCGGTGAAGTTGTAAAGACGGTTCGAGAAGCTCGAGCAGTGGGACACGCCGATGGTGTGCCCTCCTGCAAAATTATACATAAATTAATTAGTATTATAACTTTCTTTTTTCATGCATGCTTTTGTCACTTGACGTACGAATTAAGGGCTTCAAAAAACTAAATAATTTAAGGGAAAGACTTGTGTGATACCGTCTTACGTAAGGGTTAACGTGAGATGGATAGAAAGTAATAATTTTTATAATAAAAAGTGATACTAAATTAATAAAAAGTGATAATACTATTTCATAAAATGAATAGTGATAACATTTTATAACGAAAGTGATAATTATTACTCTTTTAAAAAATGTAAAATGGTCTCACATAAAATTATCTCACGTGAACCTACCCATAATTTAATATTGAGGATTAATATTTATGTCAGAGAGTTTAAAATTGAAATCGTGTCATATAAATTTATTTTATTCAAAATAGTCCAAAAAATTTTAAATTCTTCGACATAGTTTCATATATAATTTAAAAATAATATATATATATATATATATAAACGGTATTTCAAAATCTGATTCCACACCATTAATTACAACCCTTTAACAATATTTTTTTTTCAAAATTAATTATATATAATTTCTATTTTAAAATTAATTAAGTAAGAATATATAATTACCTGACAAAACAACAAGATCTTTAACATTCAAACCCTTAGCAGCAAATGCAGCAATCAACTGAGTGGCATTAAAAAATGGAGGTGGAAGATTGATCAATGCCTCAATTGATATAGACACGTTTCCATCTCTTCGTCCCAATGGAACATCCCAATGTGGACCATTAATCTGTAATAATTAAAGTATTAATTAGTTTAATATTAATGAGAATTATAAGTAGTGTATTAATATTGCTTACTTGAGAAACCGCATCTCTTGCGACCAAAGCTAAGATATCAGCACACGATACTTTTCCAGGACAACGTTTTTCGACTTCAGTCTTCACTGCGTCGACTACTTGGAACCCTCGAAGGCTTAGGTTGGGGATTGAGTCTCTTTCCGCAGTGTTGTTTGGCGATTTTAGAAGTACAGACCCGTCGCACCCCTGTTTAAATTTGATTAAAAAAAAGTACATGAGACTATATAATATAGTATAACATAACTGTTCTATAAGATGAATATAATTTTTTTTAATGATGCGTACAATTATATGTATAATATTGACATGCATGTTGAACCCTAATTAAGATGATGACATGCAAGTTAGAATTATGCAATTCTCTTCCAGATATAATTTTTTTAAAATAATGTGACTATTTTTCAATATCAAACAACATAAAAAAAGCTAATCAATTATTTAATGTTTATATTTTACAATGATAAAGAAATCAAATTTGTGACTTACCCTAACGAAACAGTCGTGGAAGTGCATTCTCAACAACGCTGGAGCGAGCGTTGGAGCTCGAGAAATGAAACTGGCGGTCGTTTTGCTTACGATATCCTCGAGCTTAGGGCATGTTTTCTTGTAGAAATCAGTCTTAAGATTTTGTGCACTAACTTGTTCATGATGAAGAAAGAAGATTGCAAAAAAACAAAGCAAAAGAAGCTTGGAAGTTTCCATAATTTTTGGAAGTTAATGAGTATTTCCTTTTAATTAGGAAAGATTAATGTATGATGTAGGTGTACATGTTTCTATGAGATTATGTCAGGATTATATAGAGGGTTTAATTGGATATGGTCTTGTGATTGCAGACATTTTGCACATTAATTAAGAATGTATGTGACAACAAGTTTTAGTTTATTTGATTAATTAATTATTTGAAGCATATTGACTTTAATTAATTTTTTAGTGAAATTATTGTTTTGCTTGGTTGGACATCTATAGGGTCATATGATGTGAATGGACACTAGATGAATAATCCTAATTACCATTACATTAATATTGTCAATTTTTTATTTTGGAAAAATAATTATTCTTAAAAATATATTTTAGCTTAAATGATAAATATGAATATTATATCATGAAAATATCATACTGCTTAATATAAGGGGTAAAAAAATCATCGTTTGCTAAAATTTTCTAAATTAAATATAGTAATGTTGTAGGATTGTTTAATTGAGTGGGAAACATTTTATCCCTCATGATCATAAATTATAAGTAAGTAATGTAGTCGATGTATATATCTTCACTAGCTAAATATATATATAAATAAAATAAAAAATAAAATATGTCGAAGTTGACTTTACGATTTTGCTATAAATAAATAGAAATGCATGTTCTTGAAATTGAATAATATTTAATTGTTATATTCAATATTAGTTTAGTTGCATGATGGAGCCACCAATAATTTCCCACCTCGATTCCACTCTCACTTCTTGAATTAATCTCTCAATTAATTTAATTTATAGTTGGATTCAACTGATCTATAGAAAAATACTATCGAATTAGACAATCTGCATAAATATTACTCTCTCTTTCATGCACTTTCTTTTTCACTCAGATTTAAACGAAATATTTATTTTATTAAAATTTAGCATTTATTCATTTATATTTAGATAAGTCATAATTACTAAAATGAGCACTTTACTATATATTTACTGGTTTTATAAAGTAAAAGAATTTGAACATTTTATAGCTTATATATATATATATATATATATATGTTAGAATTTTATAAGTAAACTTGATCAGCACGTATTAATTAATATACTATAGCTAGCTCTAAATAGGCAAAGTATGATATATATTAAACAATTGATCAAAAAAAAAATTGATCAAACGGTTTTCTAAGACTATATGCCTAGCTCATACATACGTGAACGTGAAACAATATGGAGGTAAATTCTACCAATTATATATAACGTGTTTCTATGAGTTAGAAAAAGAAAAGAAATAAAAAACATAGTATTTTTTGCCACTTTAATTTTATAATAAAATTTTAAATCATATGACAAATTTAATAATGTATTAACTATTCAAATTGCTCCCACGTACTATCATACGCAATATATTTTCGATAATTATTATCAAGTAATTCTGAAATGTAACTGAATTTCTTTTTATAATTTTCGTATTATACTCAAATTTTAAAATTTTCATTTTCAAATTGAAGTGAATCAAATAAAAAATTTAAATTGTAATATTTTTTATTTAGATATGTAAGTAATTTTTCACTCTAAAGAATAATTTTCATACTAAATAGTAATCTCCTAAAAAAGTATTTTACTACATACTAATTTCGAATAAGATCAAATTAATTGTATGTATTTAGATTCGTGCAAATGGTGTACTTTTGATAATGTTTTTTTAAGATAAAAAAGATAAACAGAATGACATCACCTAAAATTACATTTGAATAAATTATAGTTCTCTCTCTCTATATTTAAACACACAATAAAAAATAAATAAATAAATAAAGTTACGAGCTAGAATGTTGGAATTTGGGAACAACGTGGTCTTGTACGCGTACTGCCACTAATCAAACATACTCAACCAATAAATTATTTTATTAATTGTAGTAAAATTTAATTATCTTGAAAATAAATAAATTAAGTAATTAAAAAGTGTTGGAGTAAATGTCAAAAACTGTATATTAGCTGTATGGAAAATTTTAGCGCGTTTGAAAGGATTTGACACTTGGATGCATGTGTTTGGTATTGGTAATGTCGTGTGGTGTCACTCTACCCATTTAATTCTTTTATTTAATTAAGTGTCAATTTCTTTATTATATGGAGTAATAAATTTCATGCCACAAGTTGCTTTAGACGTCCAATTAAATGAAAACGAGTCCAATTAACTAATTAAAAATACTTAATCATGATTAGTTTGAATTTATAAGAATGTAAGAAAAGTCAACTGCAATACTAATGAACAGATCAAATTAATGAGGAAAAACTCCGTCTTACATTATATTTAAAAAGGTGATTCAAAATAAATAACAAAGCCGAGAGAGATCAACTGAATGTTGCAAATTCCATATTCATTTTGTTATTTTTTTATTTATAAAGTATGATTACTGGTATTAATATTTATTTTATTACAGTATGATTTATTTTGTAACTAATATATTAAAATTATAGTTTCATGCATCATTCATTATATTTTAATAAATTACTATACTTTATCTACTTAATAATTATATTTTAATAATTGACCTTTCCGTGTTACAACCTGCCCTCCTCAACAAGAGAATAATCAAAATTTGAATGTTTAATTTTGGCTGTTCGAATCTCCTATTACATTTTGATGTTACATCTTTAATTGTGTACCGTTGGATGATTGACACATATGATGTAATAAAATATATACCCTAACAGGAAAATATCAACCCTAGGGGAGAACGTCAAGATTTTCCTTCCCATGTACGTATCACTCATTTATCTCGCGCAACAGGAGATATAACATAAATATAAATACAACATGACATACGGGATCCAATTCTGGATAAGTAGAATATTGTCAATGTCAATATGCATGATAAATTTTAATTATTTCAAATTTTCAATTAACAAAAGCACATATTTTACTAATTTCACCCTGTTTCCCTGTCAGACACCAATCTTGCCCATTTTAACCATGGAATCTACAAAGTCTTGCAAGAATGTGGAGCCCTTTATTGTCTTTTGACGCATGACGTAAGCCCTCGTCTCTGGATCTGCAAGAAGAGCAGAATCAGATACGAACAACCCTCTTCTTTTGGCTACAAGATTGTAATAATGTTGGTCAAATGTTTTGACACTCCCTGGATCCATAGCTACGGAGGTTTTCGGGTCGTCCGGCCTGCACTTGCTCCTCAACCGGGCCGCGTAGTTTGAGTCCAACGACGGGTCGGTGTCGCCTCATCCGGTGAAGTTGTACAGCCGCTTGGAGAAGGTTGAGCAGAAGGATATGCCTATGGTATGGCTTCCTGCATGCATGCATGAGAATATGATCACTCACAAAAAATTAAATAATTAATTTTTTTTGATACATATATATTTTAATTTGAAATAATTAATTACCTGAAAGGACAACAAGGTCCTTGGCAGTTAAACCCTTGGAGGCAAAAATAGCTTTTAATTGAGAAAAATTTTGAAAAGGTGACGGCAAATTCCTCATGGCTTCTGTGCTTTTTGACACTCTTCCATCTTTTATACCCAAACTAACCGACCAGAAAGGTCCATTTATCTGTCAAAATGCAAAATCACTATATGAAAATAAATAAATATTCAGCAAATTTATTAATTATAAATCTACCTTTTCGAGAGACGAGTATCATGTGAAGATGTAAAATATCCAAATTTTTTTATACTCGCATGCAATTAAAAATAAATAAAGAGTTAAAACTAAAATTAAAATTTCACAAGCATAACCCATGTAAGATTAGTAAGAAATTATATCCATGTTTGTACAAAATCTTACAAATATGTCATAATATAGTCAAATGTCCAATTTTAATGTTCATGATATTCTTTAATGATATTTAAACAAATATTAATTAATTAATTTGTTTTAAAAAAATAAGAAAAAGGAAAAAAAAACATTTGTATACTCACAATCTCCACTAATTGGCACATATATTTCATGAGCTTCAAGATCTCAAGATTCAAAATTATTCTCTTTTATTATGCATGCTTCAAGCAAATTAGGTGCCTTGTAATACATTAGTGTTATATTTCTTTGTTATTAGTTACTCATTAGATGAGTGATGTATAGGGGTTATGTTTTCATTATATTTTAGATTTCAGTCTACCCTTCTATGTATGTATCGTGACAAAATAAATCATATTATAACATCTATGTAATACGACATTAAAAAAAGAGAGAAAAATCACGCATGAACTACTACTATGTTTTTCGACGCTATCAAATTGAAACCTTACATGTAAAATTGCATCACGAGAAAGCAAAGCCAAGATATCAGCACAAGAAACGACACCGGGACACTTGTTTTCAACGGCGGCTTTCACTCTCTCGACGAATCCAAACCCTCTAAGAGATAAATTGCCAGTAAAATCCCTCTCACTTTGATTCATATCTTTTGAAGAGTTTAGCAGGACGGAAGCATCACAACCCTACAAACACAATTCATTACTACATGCATGCATGCATACTGTAAATACATGTAATATTAATCTTACCCAACGAAGCAATCGTGGAAATGCAATCGGAGTAGAGAAGCAGCGAGAGTTGAATCGACAGACATAAAACGAGCAGTTTCGCCTTTCACTATGGCTTCAACGGACGGACATGTCTTCTTGTAGTAGTTCAGCTTCAGTTGTTGAGCATTACATGTTGTGAAAATGACAAGAAAAAGAAGAGAGAGAAAGAGAGACTGTGTTTAAGCCATTTGAGGAGACTGGAGAGAAATCAATCTTAAGCTAAACTGTACTAAGAAGTTTATTTTTGGTTGACGTGCAGGGTATGCAATGGAACAATTGATAGGTATATCTGTATACTTGGAACCGAGTTTAAAACATAAACCATCATGTAACTTTAACTTTATCAAAAAAAAAAAAAGTCCCAAAATAGTTAGGACATTAAATTTCGTCGCAAATCAGTTTTCAATTTTTTTTCGATTTCGTCCCAAAATAATATTCCCTTCGTCCTGAATATTTTCACCCATTTGTACGGGCACGGAGATTATGACGTGTTATTTTTATAATATATAATGTAATAAAAAGTAGGGATAAATTAGTAATTTAAAAAGAAAAGTAAATAAAGTTGTTGGGAATGATGAATAAAGTGTAAAAAAGTAATTAAAGTTGTTGGGATTATAAAAAGTAGGTAATAAAATATTATGTATTTTTACCATTAATGGAATGAGCAAAAATACGTGGGACATCCCAAAATGGAAAGTGGGTAAAAATACATGGGACGGAGAGAGTACTTAGTATTTTTTTTACCAATTTCGTTCAATAACTTCATAAAAATACCAATTCAATCTCACCCCATGAAACTAGAAATTGGACACTTTTAAGTAAAAAAATACCGTTTTGGTTAAGACTTTAAAAGTTTTGGAGAAATTATTCTCAGGATTATTTTGAATAAAGTAAATGTGTATGAGATTTTGATTTATAATTCAGAACCTCCATAATATAATACTCGATAAAACTAATAATTTGTCCGGCCTTAACTTATTATCTGTTCAAATTTAAATACTAATCAATAAAATAATAAGATAATATTTTTAAAAAATCCTAATGTATATTTAAAGTCTCGATAAAATAATGATTATAAGTAATAATTATTAAAAGATTTCTCATATTATATATAGAGAGAGGTTATTCTAGTAAATAATGAAATTATCAAGGTTCAATATTATGAAAGACCTTTCTTTTTTCCAGAACTAGCGTTTGAACCCGTGTGTTGCACATGACAAAGGTATTTTGATATTATTTAAACTCGAAAGAGAAGTCTAAATTATGCCTTTTGGATAAATCACTCTATTTCTACCCGAAGGAGAAGCCTAGTAATACCGTCCCATGCAACAGTAAGATTGCCAAAAAAATAGTGTCGTGTGTTGCATGATCAGGGATTTTGTCAAATAAATAGCTATTAACTAAAAATATACCTTAAACTTTTTTTTTCTAATATACTCCCTCCATAATACATGCTTTGTAGACTCTTGGGGTACAGTATACCAAAAACCATTGGGGTAAAATCTTAATTTTACCATTTGAACAAACACTATTCCCTATCGATAAATGGTAAACCCTCGGGGTACAATATGCCCTAAACTACTGGATAATAGTATACAATAAACCAAATGGGTAAAATCATAAGGTTACAATTGGAACAAACGCTAAACCCTGCCGATAAATATTAAACCCTCGAGGGACATTATGCCCTAAACCACTGAAAAAAAGTATACCATAAATCACATGGGTAAAGTTGTCATTTTACTGCTGATAAATATTCTAATGATATTTTTTTGAACTACCCATGAAAATTATAATTATTAATATATATTTATAATGTATTTATATGCTTATAACTAAAAATCGATGTCTATCATCGCTTACTTTTAACATTAGTGGCTTCAACATCCATTGGCTGGTGAAATAGACATCAATCAGCATGTTTATCGTAGTGAATATTGAATACAAAAATATTATAATTTTTTATTTTAATTTCAAATTCTAATGATATTTTTTTAACTACTCGTACTCGTTTTTTTAGGATGTTTATTAATTATGTAAGATACTTTCTTATTTCGTAATACTCATACCGGTGTATAAATAAATATCATTTAAAAATTAATATTTTAAAATTCATTACAATATTTGTATCTATCCCAAAGTCTTTTAGTGGACGATGGGTTCTGGCCTTCCCCAAATTAGTTGATATATGGATCAGATACCAGTGCATCAAAAAATACTCGTAAATTACTCATACTCATTTAATATTATTTTAAAGTATTTTTTATTGATTAAAATTAATATTTTAAATGAACTTATACTATTTCTTATTAAATATAAAATAAATACAAATATAATTCTATTACAAAAATATGACCTAAACCCTAATTTTATAAGTTATTATAATAATAATTGAACAATATAATATTAATCACACATATAAGGAATCATTTTAAATAAGATATCATTTTAAATAAGACATCATTTTAAATTAAATAAGGTATTATTATTATGACAAAAAAATCAATGGCTAAAATTTAATATTATAATTGTGATGAATGGACGAAATTGAATAAAATGATGAACGAATGAACTTAAAAAAGGTATAGTAATCAATATTAATGTTATAGATTAAAAATTTATTCAATTTTAACTTTTAAAGTATGCTTTATTATATATATATATATATATATATATATATATATATATATATATATAAAGATAAAGATAGATCCACCGCCTTGCGGAGAGAGATCGGTGATTCAAACATTTTATTACTATAATTGTTATTTTTTTTATTACTCCTATATATTTTGTCTGAATTTTGCTAATTAACCTTGAAGAAGACTATAATTACAGAACTGCCTCGCTCATTTCATCCCGATGCATGATGTGGCAGGTGACGTGGAGAAATATATAGAACTTGGAATAAAAAAAATATCAAAATTGACAATTAAATATTTAAACTATACTGGTTGTTATTAACAATTAAAAAGTGATGTAAGAAATTAAATGGGGTATAATTAAATGCATTATGTGGCAGGTGACGTGGAGAAATATATAGAACTTGGAATAAAAAAAATATCAAAATTGACAATTAAATATTTAAACTATGCTGGTTGTTATTAACAATTAAAAAGTGATGTAAGAAATTAAATGGGGTATAATTAAATGCATTATGTGGCAGGTGACGTGGAGAAATATATAGAACTTGGAATAAAAAAAATATCAAAATTGACAATTAAATATTTAAACTATACTGGCTGTAATTAACAATTAAAAAGTGATGTAAGAAATTAAATGGGGTATAATTAAAATCCAATAATTGCATTTTGTAACAGGAGATTTGAACCGGCAATGCATGCCATGAGTTGATGATGACATAATTAATAGAAAACAATATACAGACCGACATCATTGTATTAATTATTTCACATAAATCATGTTCACAAATATTGGAAGGCTTCCCATCCTTGCAAGTGAACAACAATCAATTAATTTATTACAATGATCTATCCACCCTGTCGACCAAAACATTAATACAAAATTCAAATCACCAAATTTCATCCAAACCCCAAAAAAAAAAAAAAAAAAAAAACAAAACAAAAACATTGCTGTTGTTCCAAGAAATTAAACAACACCAAATTTAATGAAATTAATTAATTAACAAAAGCACAAGTCTTCCTGATTTCACCCTTTGTCCCTGTTAGGACTTCAATCTTGCCCATTTTCACCATGGAATCTGCAAAATCTTGGAAGAAAGTGGAGTCCTTGGAGGTTATCTGTTTTATGATATAATCCCTTGTCTCTGAATCATCAAGAAGAGCTTTGTCGGATGTAAACAGGCCTCTTCTTTTTGGGATATTCTTGTAGTAATTTAGGTCGAATGTTTTGAAGCTCCCTGGATCCATCTCCACGAGAGTTGTGAAGTCGTTAGGCCTGCACTTCATCCTCAGACGGGCAGCGTAGTTCGCATCCAGATCCGGGTCGGCGTCACCTACCCCGGTGAAGTTGTACAGCCGGTTGCTGAAGCTGCTGCAGTGGGAAGTTCCAATGGTGTGGCTTCCTGCAGTATGCATGCATATATAAGAATATTGGAGTTTAAAACTGTCTTTTTATCCGAAAATATCTCAATATAGTTTTTCATTTTTGTCCCAAACCTTTCCATTTTGCTTGATTTCGTCCCAAATTAATATATTTCTTTTTACCAATTTTGTCCCATGATTTTGTAAAAGCTCCATTCAATCTCATTTCATGGAATTAGAAAATTGATTATTTTTAAGTAAAAAAAGACCCATTTTGTAAGAATTCAAAAGTTAATTATGGGATTATTTAAAAAAAAATTCAATTATTCAGACTATTTTAAATAATGTAAATTTATAGGAGTATATAATAATTTTGATTTTAAACTCAGAACATTGTAATTCATGATCATAAATATAAATGTACTCTCTTCGTCCCCTAAATACATGCATACTTTCTTTTGATCTTAAACTACGTGTAACGGTGTAACCAAGTACGTGCAATTATAACCGGGACGGAGGGGTTTGACTAGAATTTATTACCTGACAGGACAACAAGGTCCTTGGTGGTCAAATTCTTGGCTGCAAATGCGGCTTGCAATTGAGTAATGTTGAAAAAAGGTGGTGGGAGATTGAGCAACGCCTCTGTAGCGTTCGACACTCTTCCATCCCTTCGTCCCAAGGGTACCGGCCAGAAAGGTCCGTTGAGCTATAAAAAACTCAAAACAAACATATAGTCGCCAAAAATTCGATATATATTTGTGAATAGTATTAATGAACGTTGCTCACAAATAGAGTCGCGTCACGAGCCACCAAAGCCAAGATATCGGCGCAAGAAACGACACCGGGGCATTTCTTCTCAACGGCGGCCTTAACCCTATCGATAGACCCGAACCCTCTCAAAGACAAGTTGGGAAACGCATCTTTCTCAGCGGGGTTGTTATTCGTAGCGTTTAGCAACACAGAGCCATCACAACCCTACACACAGAGTCTTAATTAGTTAACGTGTCATAACTGTTGAATGAACACTTCATCTAAAAGCTTAAGCTTGTAGAGAGGTGAATCGTTTAATATTTAATCAAGTCACTCTAACAATAACAAGTACCTACAATCACCCATAGAATCAAAAAAGAGAGAAACATGATATGTACCAAAACAAAGCAATCATGGAAGTGCATTCGGAGTAGGGGTGCAGCTAGAGTAGGCGCAACTTTCATAATACGACCGGTTTCCTCCTTCACGATCGCCTCGACAGACGGGCACGTCTTCTTGTAGTAATCAAGCGACAGACCTTGAGCACTAGACAATGCCAAAACATGACCAAAAACAAGAAGAGAGAGAAGAAGAGCCCTAGTAGAGGCCATGTTTTGAAGAGAGAGATTAGGTTAATTGGTTGATGATTGGATGTCACGAAGGTTGTGTTTATATATAGTATGATCTCGTAGACGGCTTAAATAGTGTCTGTTGCAAACCAGTTGTCAATTATGTGTGATAATCTTAGTTAATTAGGGTTGACTTAGATAAAGTATATGGTATTCTTAAATGAAATGCACATGTTGTACTCTTGTAGTGAGTTCGACACGAAACCAATAAATAAATCCAAATTGTAAAGATTGGTGTTGTAAAAAGAGAGTTTATCCTCTATTAGCAACCGCCTCAAGACATCACAATTTGACCAAATTATTTTGGTTTTATGCACACTCTATAATCACGGCTCGCACTTAATGCGTGACACAGAAGATGGTGCACAAAAATGGCGCAGAAGATCCGGTATTCTATAATCACACCGTCAAATTAACGTAATAATACTTCCTCTATGTCACAAAATGATTCTCGTTTATTATTCAATATAATCAAACAATAACCCATAATTTTCTTGCCTATATAATTTCTTGTATATGTTAATGTAATCTCAAATAAATATAGGTAACTATTGCCTAAATCCATGAGTGACACTTTGTGAGATTGATCATCATAGGATTATTCAAACAAAAAAGGATGAGGCCATTTTACTCATAATAATAAACTTGATTCATAAGACCGAGTTACATGGGAGATTTTTGAAATCCAAAATCATGTTCACATATGGAAAGGAGTTGCAGATCAAAGAACTTACAGACGGTGTTAAGAAAAATTGTTATTTTTAACCAAATTTGTTGAGTTTAGAGGGTATTGTAGTATTTTTAATAAAAATAAATAAATAAAGTAATAGAAAATTAAAATAATTTTTTAAGTTGTTGGATAAAATGATACTACTATTTTTTTTTAAGGATGCGAAAAGTTTTATTGGAGAAACAAATAAAAAAAGTGTGAAGAATTTGATGGGATTGGGTGGGGTGAATTTGATTAATAACTAATTAATTAAAAGTTAAAGATTTAATTTAATTAATTAATTAATTAATTTGTTTTTTTTTGGGTTATAAATTATCCATCTTCAAATGTAATTGAATCTATATTAATTAACCTAATTAGATTAATCCATATTTTGTTGTCACCAAATTAACCAAATTAACTGTCTTATCTATATATATATATATATGGAGCACGTAGATCTAACCAAATTAATTAAGGAAAAAAGAAAAGAAAAGAAAAATAAAATAAAATAAAAAGAGCTTGATATTTGCATGTTACCCTGAAATTGATGCATATATATATAATAACATGATTTGATTCATTAATTGGAATCTTTAATCTCAATTTAGTTATTTGTCAACAAAAATAAAAATAAACAATGACTTATCGTTGTCATGATTAATATGTGCCTCATCCTAGCTAGATCGAGATTTTTTTTCTTTTTTTTTTCTAATTTTATTTTTATTATTAATTTTTTTTTAAAAAAAAAGTTTAAAGATATGCACCAACATAAACGAAAAAACTTCATCTGGGAATTAGCTAAATTAAATTACTGACTAGTAATTAATATATAGAAATGAAAATTAAAAAAACTAATACTATTTAACATGAATATCGGGAATTTGCTCTATATTTCACTCTATTTTATACTTCCCTGTCCTTAATTTGTTTCTTGTATCTTATGAATGTACACCGATTCTTTGTATTAATATGGATGTATTTTTTAAAATAAAATATATTAAGAAATGTTATATTATTTTTATTAAAAATGAAATCTAAAAGCTGCTAGAAGTATATATATATATATATATATATATATATATATATATATATATATATATATATATATATATATATATATATATATATATATATATATATATATATGAATCTGTTATTTGAACGTGGGAGTATATTTTTATTACTCTGGAAAAAAATATAATATATAAATAATTCTTTTTGCATTTGTATTTAATTAGTTCATTTACATGCTAGGGAGCAGTGGGTATATCAGATCTGAGAAGCAACAACTCTTTGTGGATCTGTAAGTAAATATTTTCAAAGATGTAACATTTTATTCTAAATGATTATTTAAGTTACAGGGTGTTGGGTTTATCCATTCAAGGAGTCGGGCCAACTCAATCCACTAGTATAGTCAAGCTGAAATTTGAAATATAAAAGAGCGAGTTGAAATATAAATGATATCAATATTTGAATAAGAAATACTTCCTCCGTCCCCTTGAAAGGTATTCGTTTACTCTTTGCACGTGAATTAAGAAGTATAATAATTTAATGTATAGTAAGGTGAGAGAAATTAGTAATATTTTAATGTGTAGTGGGTAGTTGTATTAGTGTTGAGTGTGGGCCCATTGTGTAGTGGTTGTGGGTCACATCAATCCAAAAAGGGAAATTGATACTTTATAATGGGATGGACCAAAATGAAAAAATGGTACGTATCAAGGGGACGAGGGAGTATGTTTTTTTATTCTGAGAAATTAAAGAATATAAGATTTTATATTAAAATATACGACATTTAATACTAAAGAGTACTCCCTCCATCTCACCGAAAGTTCCTCATTTTACTATATTGGGCGTCCCACTCAAAGGCCTTCATTTTTCCCTTTTAGTAAAAAGGCTCTACATATGGCAAACAACTCACTACTAATACAATTACACACTACACATAAAATAATAATACTCCTTAATCTACTCGAAAAAAGCAAATGAAGACCTTTGCACGGGATGAAGGGAGTACAATTTTTGGGGTCTGGATCTTCTGTGCCATTATAGTGTGACATCTTTTGTAACACTCCGTTAGATGAGTGACATGTAGGAAGAAGGAGAGATACTATACCCTAAGGGTGTGTTTGGTTCACTAATGTTAATAGGTGGGTTAATGAAGCTTGTAAATGTGATAAATAATGGATGAGCATTAGAATTCCCTTAATTCCATATTAGTTTTATGGGATATTGTAACACACTTCCCATCAAGATTGTATTTCACCGGACCCCTTGCTTTTTATTAATGAGCTTAGATGAAAATTAAGCCCGCATAAGTCCAATTAGTATATAAATTCTTTAATTTTTAGAAAATTTCAAGGCTCAATGAGTATTATTAATTCAAAGTGAACCAAACACACCCTAAATCAACCATTAAACCCTAGAAATAAGGGATTGTATTTCTCTACAGCGCCACGTGTCATTCAATAAAGAGGTGTCAGTCACATGACATCCCGTGTCCAATTTTTGAAGCTGTCGGGTTTTTGGCGCAAGATGTGCTTTTCATTTTTCATTATTGAATTTTTGTATTAAAAATAATTAAAAGCGTAGTTAAGGCATTAAATCGTGATTACCATCATCTTGCACGTTTTGTTTAAATAAAACAATTAAGACGTGGTTAGCAAAACCATTACTTGCAAAGCGACTAAAAAAACCTCGGTCTACCGTGATTAAGGTAACTTGATAATTAAGAAATGCACATTTTCAGGAATATCTTTTCAAATTTCATTTAATATTGTTTTTTTTTTCTTAATTAATGCCTGACGGCTGACATCCTTTTGTGTTAGTGGAGCATCATTATGGATTACTAATCCTCGCAATTATAAGGTTCGAATAGGTTCGTCCTAAAGTTTATATTTGATATTATTAAATTATCCTGTGCATTGTACACTCCCTTTTAATAAAACAAATTACAATTATTAAGAAACATGTATACATTATTGAACAAAATATTACATACATATGGATATACGCTTTCAGTCAGATTCACCAGATATCAACTTTATCATTTTAAAGGTGCACAATGTACTCCCTCCGTTCGCTTCTAAAGTATCAATTTTATTAATTCTAGTGTCCGCTTCAAATGTATCAATTTCCTCTATTTAGTAAAAAAAGTACACAATATGACTCACCATTTCCCTCTAATACAACTTCCCACTTTACCTATAATAAGCATACTCCTTAATCCACGTGCAAAAAGCAAATAAAGATCTTAGAACTGTCCACCTGCAAAAAGTAAATGAATACCTTAGAACCGGACGGAGGGAGTATAATTTTTTTTTTTGGTATATTTAATTTTATTTTTAAAAGGCAGCTAATACTCAATTTTTTTATTTAATGATTCTTACTATTAAAAAAAAAGCCTTTGCTAAATTAAGTACTTCCTCCGTTCGCTTTCAAGGGTATCATTTTTTCATTTTGGGCGTCCGCTCCCAAGGGTCTCATTTCCTTTTTTATCCACACACCTCCACTAATATAACTAAAAAATGGGACCCACGCCTCCACTAATACAACTACACACTACACATTAAATAACAATACTCCTTAATTTTCGTGCCCAAAAACAAATGACACCCTTGAATTCAGACGAAAGGAGTATCTCATAAATTAATTAGAGATACATAATGTCTCAAATAAAAGTTTTGTTGTAGTGGATAATTAACCCAAATTTGCAACCATTTCATTTGTTTCAAGTCTTCAATCAACTAACCCTATACATATATCAATCTTATAATAAGAATCGATAAGACAAAATACACTTTCGTATCGTTTTTAATTAAATTAATTATATATTATTATTGTATATATGTATGTATTAGTTATAGCTAATCATGATGTGCATTTATAATTTCAATTATGAATTATGTAATATATATGTATAACTAAAATGTTGCTTTACTTGTATATAAACGATAAATTATATTATATACTAAATTAAAGCTTGGCCTCACAAATTATACAAATCATGATTGTGATATGATGTTTCAACTAATTTATGTCATTAAAAATCTTTGGACCCAATTTATTATCTGACGGATACGCAACATGATATAATCTACAGATGTATTAAGTTATTATTATAATTATTTTTTTTTTCTTTTATTGCGAAGTGAAGCAATATTAAAGATAATAAAATCAGTAAAAATTGTACTAAAAAATGTATATATATTTGTGAGGTTAATATTGTTAAATATTATTTATTTTTGTCTGATATATATATATATATATATATATATATATATATATATATATATATATATATACTTTTTTGTTTATACTAAATAATAATTACATAACATAATGCTGGACAAAATGAATTTCATGAGTAAGGGCCAGTACTGAAAGTACTAGCTAACGGTTGTGAATATAATAATTAATTAATTTTGTGTAATTTAATAATATTTAGGTCTTTATTATAGCGATTAGTTAAAAGCCTAACTGCTTGGATCTCTCTTTCAATGCTTAGTTGTCTCATTAATATTGTTCTGAAAAATAAAGAAGACTGATTAATGGTAATATTACTGAGTAGAAGTCAACTAAGATAATATGTATAAATTTCATTTCTTCTGCCACGTCAATTGATTCTTCCTATTATAGTACTTTCCACTAGTTTATATAACTCACAAATTAAATATAGAAACTTACACATTATTTATACACAAAAACTGAACAAGCCATACATTGCTAAGATTTATTTTTTTAAGGATAACGTTGTAATATATTTAGATTGCAAAATGGTAAGAATATGATTTTAAAATTACTTTGTAGCTTGTTAAAAGAAATTTTAATATTATAAGTAGGGATAGATCAACCAACTCTTAAAAAGAAATTTAAATTATTACTTGTCAATGGATTAATAATAAAATTTTGGTAAAGTAATAGTTGGTAATATTTTATTTACGAAACTCAAATTCGTTGATAAATATTTTTTTTTTTGGTATTCTGTTACTAATAATCTTGTTGATATAACCCGATGTTTTATTTAAATTATAATAAAATTTCGGGTAATTCTTGTGTGACCACCAGTCATGGATGACTCCCTCATAGGAGGGATGCATACTCTGCATACTCCGTAGTATGCACCCTCTCCTGTGAGGGGGTCACCCGTGGTCACATAAGTGGTCCTCTAAATTTTCTACATTGAATAATCGTAATAGTAATAAATTAAAATGTAACATTTATAAATTTTTTTTAAAATGTATAGATATATCATTTTCTTAGTATACTAGTATTATGACTCGTCTAATGGGCCTGCCCCTAGTTTTAATTTTTATATCTTTTCATGGGTCTTCTCTTTTAAAATGATGGGCTTAGCCAAATACTTTTATGTAAGGTCTAATCTAATTACCGAAAATTAGCCATAGAATTACAGGATACATGTTTGCTTTGCAATTTGGTGGGGCAGATTTATTTTCTCCACAGTAATCAGGGCCAGCCCTGAAGTGTCCAAATAGGCTATATCCATGGGCCTTTAAAATTGAGGCCCAAATTTTGTTTGACATCATTAGTATATTTATTTATATTGATTTATATGTATTGTATATTAGTATACAGAACTAAAATTAATTCAACATTAATAGCCTGACAATTAAACAACAATGATCAAAATATTGGGCCAAAAGTTAATGGCCCAAATAGTAATCCAACTCTAATTATAAAACTTTAAAATAACTCAATCCTCCTCTCTTATAGTTATTCAATCATCACATTGATATTGGACCTTATTTTTTATTCATGGGCCATGGAATTGTTAGACCACCCTCATTACAGTATTTTATGTATTTATTACTAATAGATTTTTGTGTTGTGTATTTTATTAAATTCACACTCAAAATTTTGATGGCTAACTTTCCAATTTAAATTTCACACCTTTTATTTTCTTCTCATATTAAATTTTACATTTTTCATTTTCAAAGCTTCACCACCAAAAAAACCAAAACAATATCAATCTCCATATTTAAAAATATATTTTAATTATAAATTTACCATCCACACCTAATACACATAATATAATTTATAATTTATTTATTATCTATAAATACTACATTATCATCCAAAAATTAATAAAATTAGTAAAAAACAATTTTTTTTATCCATATCTATGGTAGTAATACTGAGGGAGTATATTATTAAGTGGGAGTATATTATTAAGTGTAATTTAAACAACAAATACCATGTCATCAAAGTATTTCCATTAAAGCATTATACTAATTTAAGTGAAAAAAAAATCCACCATTTAATATTAAAATTTGTTTCAAAAGCTATATGAAACATTTACATGGTTAAGTACTTGGGGGTTGCCTTCCAAGTTCCAACCCCACCTATTTTGAATCTAATAATAATAATAATAATAACTCCACATTTCATAAATTATGTTTGCAGTTGACTCTATCAACTACTTTAAAGAAAGTTAACTGATTCCCAACTGTGTTAATTTTAATATTTTTTTATATTCTTAAAAAAGAAAAAAAATCAATTTTGCTTCCATTTCTTTAAAAATAAATCAACCATCTACACGATATAAACTTAAGTATCGAGTAATTAATTTACTATTTCTTTAGACGAAACGAGGTACATATTTATGATTTCCCAAAGCATAAATAAAATAAATTTAAATCATGATACTAACATTATATTTTGTCAAAGTTTCTCATAATATTAATGTCGTATGATACAAAATATAAAATATTATTTACATTTTACCTTCGATCACTTAAATTCTTTTATATAATAATAAATTATTAATATAAATTACTTTACAAATTTAGAAAAACATAAATTATTAATTATAAATACCATGCATCTACACCTCTCTGAAAATTTAATACCAGTTCTAATCGGGTCGGATCACCGTGTATATATATATATATATATATATATATATAGTTTTATGCCTTATTTATAAAAATAAAATGAATAAAAAATTCACAAGTAGTATAGGTAGACAATTTAATATCTTACTGTGAAGCTTGATTTGATTTTAAACTTTATTCCTTCAGTATACAAATACCTTCCATCATCAAATCCTTTCAAAATATCTTCAATTTATTGTTAATAAATCTTCTATTTAATATCTTTCCTTCAATAAAGTAAGAAATTATACAAGAGTGGAAAATAAACTATTACAGTAGGGTAGGCTAAGGCTATAAAATCCAAAATGGGATGCTTCTTTTGAATTTTACAAAAGCAATCACACCAACCCCTCTCAAAAATCGATACAATCTCCTAAAATATTTTATTATTATATTTTTTGGTAAATTTATTTCAACAAAGACGATTACAAAGTATATAATTACAATACAAAAACAAGTCCTATCCCTCTATCCTTAGGCAAAATATTGTTATATTTTTTTTTGTTATGAATAATTTGATGAATATTATTATATTTTATTTTTTGTTATGAATAATTTGATGATTGCCATATAAAATATACTTTAATGAAATGTATACCTTCAAACGAATATATCAACTATAATAAAAAAATTTCTCCACTTGTGTCACTCATATGCTCCATTCGTCCGCTTCTAAGATATCCATTTTACTATTTTTGGAGTCCGCTTCAAAGATATTCATTTTCCCAATTTAGTAAAAAAGTACATCATACTGCCCACCACTTCTCTCTAATACAACTACCAACTTTATATATAATAATAATACTCCTTATTCCACGTGTAAAATGCAAATGGATACCTTAGAATCTGATGAAGGAAGTACAACATAATAATAAAAGTTTCTGTGCCCCCATGACACCATATTTTGCGCCCCAACCCTCCCCCTTCATATTCTATTTAATCATATGTATTGATAGGGGTTTAAATTGAGTTTGTGGACAAAGGGACACGATTTCCAGATGGTACAAAAGTCTCACCCTAACATAAATTTCCTTTTAATTATTTTGACTTTTTTTTCCCGACAATTTCATGTCAGTTAGAAATAAATACAAAAGGTAAATGTTAAAGTTGATTTATACCGTGTTATTAAATTGAAGGGTTACAAAATAATATAATTTTTTATAAAGAACTTTGTATGGTAAATATAGTATCTCTCAAACTCGGACATTAAAGATTTTAACCCTACGGATCACCTTGAATTATAGTCATCAAAATTCTAAATTAATACACATAAATATTTTATTTTTATTTTTATTTTTTGAAAAGAAAAAACACAAGTTCTTCTTATGGAATTAAATTAAATTTAAAGTATCGTCCATTTATGGTAAACTGATGCAGTTACACATAAAATCAATTTACAACCTCAATAATAAAATTCTATAATTGATTATGCATAATTTATAAAATAAATAAATAAATAATTATTATTGTAACACTGAATTATTAAATACTATTACAAAACCCGTGTAATGGATAACATTTTAAATAATAAGATAATTTATTACTATAATTATAAAAAAATTTATGATCTCAATTAATATAATAAATAAAATAAATTACTTCTCATTCTTATAATTTTTAAAGGCAAAAGCTCCTGTGCACCCGGGCGCACGGAACACTTTCCGTGCGCCTTTAGAAATTTGTGCTAAATTGTATACCTTTTAGTATACAGATGTGTACCCTTTATTTTCTAAAGAAAAATCTGGGCGCACGAACAACACTCCGTGCGCCTTTAGAATTTTGTGTTAAATTGTATACCCTTTAGTATAAAAATGTGTACCCTTTATTTTCTAAAGAAAAAAAATATTAATGAAAAGTGTATACCCTTTAGAACAAAATTGTGTACCTTTTAGTAATTAAAGTGTATACCCTTTAGACCAAATTAATGTACCCTTACCCATAATACAAAATTTCTAAAGGCGCACGGAATGTGTTCCGTGCGCCCGGGTGCACGCAAGCCTCACTCATTTTTAAATTAAATCCTCTTATCTAATTGCTTTTGACATTTAAGAAGCATACTCTAAAAATCATATCTCTTTTTCCAATCTCTAACATCTTTTTTTCTTTTTTCATGATCAACTTTAGAAAAAAAAACCAATTCTATATATACATAAAAATCCAATGAAATTTGTGAAAACAATTAAATACGGTAATAAATTCTTTAAAATCCGCAATTGATTATTCACTCATGATTAATAAAATCATCATAAAATAAATACATCGATTGGTGTCAACATTTATGGATAAATGATTTTATTCATTCAAAATTAAAATTAAAAATCCTAAATTATTATAAACAATATTGAGTGAGGCTCTTGTGCCCCAGGAACACCGTGCCCCTTTGCAATTTAAACACCTAACAATACATATATTTAAATAGAATATGGAGGGGGAGGGTTGTGTTCCCATGGGGGCACGGTGTGTCTCCGGGGCGCAGGAGCTTTTGCCAACAATGTTTAGTAAAAGAATTTAGAAAGTTTAAATAGTTAACGTAGAAAAAATAGCGTAAATAAGTATGTCATGTCTAACATTTAATTTTTTTAATTAAATATATATAAAGAGAATACGTTAATTAATTTTTATTTTGTAATTTTTATAAAAGTCAGTGTAATCTCATTTAAATTGAAATTATCTTAAATGCTAATTTATAAACGGAGAAAAAATAAATGTGCTAGTTATACACTTTCTTTAAGTAAAATGAAAAAATATATATTAAAATTTAATAACTAATATACAAATTAAGAGTATAATCCTGAATAATCTAAATCGTTAGATCAGATTTTTATTTAAATCTCATCACAAAATTAAATAAAAAAAATTAAAAATAACTTTCATTATACCTTAACTTTTACCGTATTATCCCCACGTTTATAAATGCACCTTAAAATTAGGCACAAATTAAATTAAATTTAAATTATAGTAAAATTGAATCATAATAAAATTATAGCAAATTTATTATAAATAAATTGATCAAATCATAAAGTTTAAGTCATTTAATAAGGGCAAATATAAAATAAAAAATTGGGAGGTTGCAGTTCTTATTGATAATGGTTAATGATTCTAAAAAAAATATAACACAAAAAATTGGGAAGGTGCAATTCTTATTGAATATTATTAATAATCTAACAAAGAAATTCTTAAAAAAAAAGTTAAATTCATAGTTCATAAATATTAAATAATAAATTAATGATTCTAAAAATTAAGGTTTATAAAAAAGGAAAAAATAACAACTTCATAAACTATAAATAATAAATAAATTAATTTATACTCTCTCCGTCTCCTTTCACATGACACACTTTCCATTTTGGACTGTCCCACAAAAGTTTGCACCTTCCAAAAAAAGCAAAAAGTAAAAAACAACCACCCTTCCCCATACACCTTATTTATAAAAAAATCATCTCTACCTAACATACTTTATTATTTATTTATTACAAAAAATACTATTATACCCCTAAAAGTTATCACTTTCTTAATCTCCGTGTCGGAAAGGGGGGTGCAAACTTTTTCGGGACGGAGGGAGTAGATAATTGTATGAATCGAAGAAAGGTGGGACAAAGTCAAATTACATTAATTAGTAAAAACTATACTCCATATGGAAAGCAAAATTTACTAATCATTAATCATAATTTATCAAAATATAATGGAGATGGTGGGATAAAAAGAGGAAGTTGGGACAAAAAGAGAAAATAAAGAAATAAATATATGAAAAAAATAATAAAAAATTGTGTAAACAACATGTTAGCATGTAAACTCTCGAGAATGCGACATCATCATCTCAAAAACTCTATAATATTAGGCAAAAGCTCCTGTGCGCCCGGGGACACGGAAAGATGCTCCGTGTCCCCATGTGAACACAACCATCCCCTCCAATCCTATTTAAACCTATGTATTGTTAGGGATTTAAATTGTAAAGGGCATGAAAATTGTAAAGGCGCACGGAATGTGTTCCGTGCGCCCGGGTACACAAGAGTCTCACTCATAATATTATTATAATAATGATTATAACCGTCAAAAACACTAACATGCATATATTAAAACCATCAAATTGCAAGCATTAGGTATTCCAGTATTTGTTGGTCAACTACAACACATGTTACCTCTTTTTCCAATAAACGTGATGTATGTTGTGGAACAGAATTATTATAAATTTTGCAAAAGTATTTCATATAAGTTAATAATTTTATTCCTCGTAATTTGTTCATGAAATTTTTTGCAATATTCACTTTTCATTCCAGCAAGTCTTTCACTATCTCATTGTATTCCGAAGCTAATATATTCATTTTTAAAATTAGAAAAAATGTTTAAAAAATATAATAATTATTATTTAAAATAATAAATAAGAAGATTCACTAAGACGAGCTCAACAATTTTATAAAACTTTCAACAATAGGAGTAGTTTTCTTGTGGCCTAACACAACATTAATAATTTATACTGTAATTAATGGGGAATACTATAGCAGCATTCCAGCAAGCAAAAATAGAGTTCCACTCCCATTTATAATAATTTAATTAATAACAATAATAAAATATTAGTTGATCTAAGTGACAATAATACCCCCATTCTCCCCCTAATTTACAACAAAGCACACCCATCCCGATCATCCATCCATCGGCTGCGAATTACTTGAATCCGACCCGAATCGTTGAATCGGATCTTCAAACCTTCACGAGTTTCGCACCTCTAACCACCGGATTCTCCCTCGCTATCGCCTCCCGGCCGGCGGCCTTGTAATCGTAGCTGCAATTGTGCCGATCTGAGTATCTGTGCTCCCCGCAGAACACATCGCCGCACCTACACCGGAATCCCATCAGCCCGATTATCTTCCGGCAACCAGACCCGGAACAGCGGCTCACCTCTCTCGGTCTCTTCGAACCACAGCACACCGGATCCGGCTTCCGCGGCGGACTAGCGGAGCTGCTGGTTCTCTGCTCCGATAACGTCGGATCGGTCTCCGCCGCCGCTCTCGGCGCTGGAATCTGCGGCGGAGGAGCTGGAATCGTCGACGGCGGGGTGCAGATCGGGAGGTTTTCTGGGAGCTTGAGCTCGGCTCCTTCTTTCTCTCTCTTCTGCGCCATGGTTGATTCCGATTACGAGATCTATCCAGAAAGGGATTGAGAAATGGAGCGATGGAAATGGATTTGCAAATGGAAGAACGATTGGGGGAGGTGAACTATTTATTTAATTAATTATTTTGATCGAGTAAAATAAATATGGACGGGTATTATTTTATTTATTTATATTTTTTGAGAGAAATAGAATAATGTGGGGAACGCGTATGGGCAATTGGGCATCAGGCATTTGCATCAAGTGTAATGACTGAAATGCCCCTATGACTTGCTTTTTTGGGTGGGTAGGCCGTAGCCGTCTTGATGACTGGAATGTGGCTTTTGGTGACGTGGTTATGTATGGGCTGAGTTTAAGATAATGATGTTGGAATTACTTTATTTCTAGCACGTGGTGCATAATCCTATTTCATTTGTTTCAACAAGTATTTCACGTTTTATGGTCCATGAGGTTTGAGAAAATTTTGTTTTTTATATACCTCCTCTATCTCGGGCAAAAGTCTCCAATTCTTTTTTTTATCAAAGATTAAGAAGTATTATTATTTTATATTTACTAAATAATTGTATTAGTAGTGAGTGATGATCCATATATAGGGTTCTTTTACTAAAAGGAAAAAATAAGGATATTTGAATGGGACACCCAATATAGTAAATTAAGAAGCTTTCGGTGGGACGGAGAGAGTATAAAGTATGAAAGAGGAGAAATATTTTGGTTAATTTTTGTGTAAAATTATTGGAATATGTGAAAAGTGAGTACTCCCTCCGTCCGCTTTCAAGGTATCCATTTTACTATTTTTGGCGTTCGCTTCAAAGGTATCAATTTTCCCTATTTAGTAAAAAAAGTACACAATATGACCCATCACTTTCCTCTAATACAACTATCCACTTTACATATAATAATAATACTCCTCAATCCACGTGCAAAAAGCAAATGGATACCTTAGAACCGGACGGAGGGACCGAGGGAGTATGATATTGGAATGTGTATAAAAATTGGATACACTTAAAAAAATATTTTTTAGCAATCGAATTTACCAATGAAATTCAATCCGTTGGTAATTACCAATGGATTAGCAACAAAAATGACATTTTTGTTTTAGCAACGGAATGCGAACAGATTTATTCTCTATTTTAGCAACGGAATTCAATCCGTTGGTAATTACCAACGGATTACCAATAGAATCATTATATAAATTACAAACATAATTATTAGCAACAGATTACCAAAGGAATTATTTACCAATGGAATTGATTTTTCATTGCTAAAAATTTACCAACCACCACTTTACCAACGGAATTTTACCAATAGATTCCGTTGCTAATCCTTTTGGTAAGCCAATTTAACAATGGAATTAATGCTTTTACTACGAAATATTTAGTTGGTAAAAAATTCTAGTAATATTATTATATTTTAAGAAAGTTTGAAATACTTTGGGATGGGAGAGAGTATAATGAAATTCATACAGTAAATATTCAAAATTAAATAAATAGATTGTGCATGTGTATGTATTGGGTGGGATGCCCAAAATAAAAAAAAGACCCTTTGAAGTAGACGGAGGGACCGAGTGAGTATGATATTGGAATGTGTATAAAAATTGGGTACACTACAAAAAAAATATTTTTTAGCAATCGAATTTACCAATGTAATTCAATCTGTTGGTAATTACCAATGGATTAGCAACAAAAATGACAATTTTATTTTAGCAAAGGAATGCCAACGGATTTATTCTCTATTTTAGCAATGGAATTCAATCCGTTGGTAATTATCAAATGAATTTTTACCAATAGAATCCGTTGTTAATTCTTTTGGTAAGTCAATTTAACAATGAAATTAAGGTTTTTATTACGGAATATTCCGTTGGTAAAAAATTGTAGTAGTATTATTATATTTTAAGAAAGTTTGAAATACTTTGGAATGGGAGAGAGTATAATGAAATTCACAGTAAATATTCAAAATTAAATAAATAGATTTACTTTGAGTTAGTTTGATAATTTTGAATAATAAATAAATTAAAAATGTGTCCAATACGAACCGATTCTACAAATATGTTGAGTCCCTATTGAAATCGGAACCAGAAAATTAATATTTTTAAGTAAAAGATTTACATTAATGTAAAATAATTTAATTTTAATAATATTTTTAAATTAAATTTAAAAATTTTATTGCCTTTTTTCTGTACTTATTTTTATTTTTTATCGTTCATACCGATATTCAGATAAAGGACCCACATTTGAAGTAAACGGAAGGAGTATCAATTAACACTACAAAAATACTATCTGCTTGTGATGGCCGTAGTGACGACGACGCCGTTACTGACAACCTTTGTGACAGCTTTTAGCTCGTCACAAACATATTGTGACGGCGTTGCGACGGTTACGATTTGTGATGGTTTCTTTAGTCACGACTTTATATGACCACAGTTTTGTGACGGTTTTGACTGTCGCAAATATGTGATGGCTTGTAACCGCCACAAAAACCGTCACTAATATCATAATTTTACTAAACATTTTAATTAAAAGTTTTCAATCATTTCCAATTTACATAATTTATTAATTTATTCCTAAAATTATCAAACTATTAAAATATGACAAAGACTTGTGTGAGACCGTCTCACGTAAAGACTTAGGTGAGACGGTCAGAAAGTGATAACTTTTATAAAGGAAAGTGATAATAAGTTAATGAAAAGTGATAATATTATTTGGGTCACTTACTATTGGATACATAAAATAATGTATAATTGCTATGAACTACATCAATTAAAGCACTAATACTCATAATTACACAATTATGATTGTGATACCATAAATACCCCTATGAGTTTGCACAATTTGTTTTGCACATTTCATTTGCACATTTTAAATTCCGGCAGAGGTCCGGCAGCCGGCGGCGGAGGTCAGACGGCGGTCCGGTAATTTTTTTGCATAATTTGTTTGCACAATTTATTTTTGCACATTTTGTTTGCACATTTTAAGTTTCAGCGGAGGTCCGACAGTCGGCGGGGGAGGTCAGGCGGCGGTCTGACGAATTTTTTTTCACATTTTGTTTGCACATTTTAAGTTCTGGCGGAGGTCAGGCGGTGGTCCGGCGAATTTTTTTTGCACAATTTATTTTTGCACATTTTAAGTTTTGACTAAAATCCAGCAACAGCTCGCCGAACAATTTTAATTTGCAAATTTTTGTTTTGCACATTTCGCTTTGCAATTTTTTTTTCACATTTTCTTTTTTTTTTTGCAATTTATTTTTTTTGCACATTTTCATTTTTGTATTTTTTTTTCACATTTTCTTTTACACATATTTTTTACTCGTATTTTTCTTTTAAACAGAAATCTCAAAATAAATATTGTAAAATAGTCGGAACAAAATCACATTTAGGGAAAAGAAAGCACACGTTCATGCCAATAAGAAATATGGAAAGTATATAGTGCATTATTAAAAAGACAAATTCAGCGATACCAAAAACATTCAAAGGCTTATGTATAATTTTTTTTAAATAAATAATTCCTTAAAATTAGAATTATTTTTATAGAAAGAATATTTCTAGATACCCTTCAGCCTATATTGTTGATTAGTTAAGACCTGGGCATTTGGATGGAAACTTCAATAAGATTACATACAACTAAATGAAGTTGTAGACACAAAAATAACTTTTATCACCATCTCAAAGCTCTAATAACCAGACTGACCAAGTCTACCAATATGTTTCAAAGCAATATTAGTATCCACCGACGGTGCCACCGTAGCAACAGCCCTAATCTTGTTAAGTTCCAAATCATTATTTATAGGGAGAAAAGACACCCTCGTGAAATCTCTGCAATTTGCCGAACAACAAATCATCTCCTTGAGAGTAATCATAAAAGACACCACAGCAGCAGGAGGAAGAAGATAGCCAAATCCATATAGAGCAGCAAATGGCCAGAATACCTCCAATGCATTTGTATTTTCACATCTTTTATACTTGTCATATGTTATAATAGAAAGATTTGGACCCCCAAAGATGAGTAGATGACTAGGTAAAATGGCATGTCACAATAATAGGATTTCCTATTTATAAAAATTCTGTACATATACTTTACTCAGTGTGCACATTTCAAATGCAATTCAACTACCTTAACATATTAACTTACAACTAATTCAAAAGAATATTCAACTACCTTAATTGACTTACAATAATTCAAAAGAATAATCTCCAATGATGATGTATTATCAATAATTTCTTGGTTGAACACTTGCATCCTTATATATTAGCAGACTCTGCGCTTCTATTTTCCTCCAAAACTTTGGACTTATAAATTCTGCCCCTAGAATCATACAACATGTGTTTCCTCTACTCTCACTTCCTTGCATCCTTACACTCAGCATAGACAAGTCCTGTGAAATCTCGTCCACCACTCGTTCTAATTGATCGACTCGCTTCTGTAATGAGCTCATTCCATTCAGTGAGCTCCCCGTGAATCTCTGAAACCAACATCAACAAATCAGATACGGATTCAAGCTTATAATCGAGTAATGATCAAATTGCTCTAGTACCTGATGTAGTTCCAACAGATTTGATTGCCGGTTTTCGATCTGTACTAGTTGCCTACGGATCAGAGACAACTTCTCAAACTACTTCTCATTCTCTAATGTATCTTTGATGCCATATTTATTTGCCATTTTCGAATTGTCGTTGTAGTTAAAATGAACGACTCGGGAGCTGAGTTTTTCCTTAAATTCAACTTATTGGCAGAATTGGAAATACATGGCTTAGTATCATCATTCACCACAATGCTCTTCCGACTGCTGTTCGTAGATGAACAGATTGAAGCCAGTGACCTAATTTTCCTGGCTGAGAGGCTGGAACAACATTGCCTCGATTGGTGAAAGCAAAACAGGGGAATATCCAAGCAAGTAATTAGCAAGAAACGAAAAATCAAATCTCACAGTAACAAGAAATTAGGGAGAGCACATCGGAACCTTAACCGGCGATTATGGTTGAAGGCCGTCCAGCGACGAGCACTGACCTAATGTTGAATAGTACCAACAAGAGAAAATACTTTGCTTGGAAAGTAAATTAATCAAACCAACGAAGGCATTATAACGATCATACAAAATTTATCTGTTTCACATAGTATACACAAGAATGCCAATTGCCAACCATCTATAGCGTTAAGGTTTGACTGAATCTTTTGCACAAGTTATCACCACATACCAAACAATCTAAAGTGATAAAAATCGCACTAAAGAGCAAATGAGTAAACATGTACAAACTCATCAATGAATAATAAAAATACCTCTTGAACACACAATCAGCACTGCCATTATCAAATGTGAACAATCCGATGGCTATATGCTCTGGTGTAATGAAATTATACCTTATAGTTCTCGAATATTCAACTGCAGCCTTAAACACGCGCTTGGTGCTCGCAGAAAAAGGCACGTCTGTGGCTGAAGTTTCCGATTGCTGCTTTAGAAGACTTTTCCATCCGTTTTCATCCTTTTGATTGTCCTTTTTCTCCCACAATTTCTGCACACCCTCTTGAGCAGCATCAATAGAATTCTAGATCTTAAGAAGCCACCAGGAGAAACGGAAGACCAGCGCGAAGGGTGCGCGGCTGGCAGCGGCGCACAGATCTGTGGATATGGCAGCCGTTTGAATTGGGAGGCACACCGATGGAAGCGATGGCAGTGGATACAGCGCCCTAGGCAGCAAAATTAGAAACTGCAACCGCGACCGGGACTACGAGGGCAGCGCGAAGCAGTGGCTGAGGAAAATAGAGAAATCGGCCTGGCCAATAGCAAGAAATGCGAGTGTCGCATTTGGATCTAAGATATCATGGGCCGATAGCAAATCTTGAGTATCGCGTTTGAATTTGAAAGCCGCGCTGTTGGTGAAAGCGGAAGGCTCCTAATCCTGCGGCGACAGAGACTGTCCTAGGCAGTGGAGAAACAGGGGAACGACCTCCACGTGAACGACGACTGGTGTGCTCATGGTGGCGGGCCGTCGCTAGATCTGCAACTAGTTCAGCCTGCCGGTGGAAGAGGAAGCCCACATACAATGGAAATCCGTTGAAGATTCAGCCATAAGCGGCGCCTGTGAAGGGTATTTTAGGAAGACTAACATAAATTTGTGTATCTGGTAGTTATTTTTATTTTTCAATGTATTGGGATGCAATTACCCTCAAAAGTGTGTATCTTCCAGTAATAAACCATATTATTTTATGAACAATTTATAGTATAATTAAAAAGTGATAACATTTTATAACAAAATTGATAACGTTTTATAGCGAAAGTGATAACTATTATAAAAAGTAAAAAATGGTCTCACGTGAGATGGTCTCACGCAATTGATGAGTGATATTTTCACCTAAATTTTAGTGTCTTTTTATATGTGTTTTCGTATTATTTTATCCGTATTTGTGTTCTATTTGGTTGTGTTTTATGTTTTTATGGAAATGTGTGAGAATAAGCTTAAATGTATGATTTTCAGGTAAAAATGGATTCTAGACGCGAGAAGGAAAATTTGAGAAAAAACGAAGCTTAATTCGGAGTTGAAACGAGAAAAAATGAGTCAAATTAAGCAAAATGCTGAAAAATGCACGTCCAACTTGTGTAATTTTTCTGTACTCTTGTGGAGCTCAAAACAAGAAGTGTGATATATGATTGGAAAGCCACATAAAAGAGAATCGTTTTGGTATAAGAAACACTTCAATCCGAGCCCAAACGAGAAAGTTATGATTAAAATGGTGACGTCGCGCAGGCTGTTTCTACTCAGCACGGTTGTACTACTTTGTATGACTTGTTACACCTTCAAATATTGGATGTTTTGTCAGATCTTTATATGGATAGAAAGCCAATGAAAAGAGAATCGCGTGAGCGCAAGAATTACTCAAATTGGAGATCGGATGTGGAAGTTATGCGCGAAACGGTGAGACTGCGCTGCACCCACCCGAACTTGACCCGAATTCGACCCATGCTCGGCCCAAAGTCAATTTTATGATTAGAATGTGTTCTAGAAAGTTCTAAGGGGTAAAAACACCCATTTTGGAGTGTAAATATCAGTGGGAATCCGATTTTCCACCTTTCCCACACACCTCACACACCTTTCCTTTGATTTTACACCATATTCTTCATCCCATTCATCCATTTTTGGATCTACATCATTTCTCCATAATTTCTACCATCCAAATCAAGTGAAGAAGCAAGGAAGATTGGGTGATCACCAAAGGAAGAAGGGAGATTCAATTGGATCCATTTTCAAGGGAGTTTTCATTCCAATTTTGTGTTAATCCTTTAGTTTACCATGATTTGTAAGAATTCTAATGTCTATGTTATGGATCTTATGAAGATTGTAGACTAATCTCCCTTGTGAAATTAGCAACATGAAGGTTGTTGGTTAATTTGTGGATCTATGTAATTAAATTCATATGTTGATGGGGATATTTGATTTTCTATCATTGGTGCTTACATATCTTGAGATCTATGATGTTTTGTGTGTTTGATTGTTCTAATTATATGATTAGATTGAGAAATCAATTATGTGTTTAGGATAGTCAAGTGAATCATTATATCAAACACCTCATGTGCATTATAAATTGTAAAGTGATTGAGAAGTCCTTTATTATTTAGAACCCTTTGATAGAACATGTGATTAGTTAGATTGAGAAGTCAATTAATTATATGAAGGGATTCTTTAATTGAACTTAGTACCTAGTTGGAATAGTTTAATTGAGAACCAACCTTTGAGCTATTTTGAGATTGTGCAAATGATCTACATCTTATTCATTTCGAGAGGAAGTTTAGGTGGTATATGTGTTGGCCCTTAGTCTTAACCCTTGATACATATGAGTTTAATGCATGAGTCCATGAGTTACCACTTCATTAGTGTTGTTAATCTCACTTCTACTCAATTTGGAAAACCACTCATTCATCATTTTATCTTGTCATTTGATAATTGCTTGTCTACTTTCATTGATTTTCATTTAATTACTTGTTTAATCAACCATCCATCTATGATTCGTTTCTATAAAATCGTGATAAACGTGATCTCGCTTAAGTGCTAGCATCGACCTCCCTGTGGTTCGATAAATTCTTGAATTGGTCAACCCGACTAAAAGTTATGGCTAATCAGCAATACCTACCCTTAAAATATTAATATAGTAAATGTGAAGAAAAAAAAAATTAATATCCATAAAAATGAAAGTATGCACTAGTGTGTGTGGGATAGGAGAGGGGAGTATATTTTGTCCGTTGATAAACTCTCACATTTTGTAGGTTGGATGACAACCAATTGTGGAGCCCACCGCATAGCAAAATCCTAAATTTTGGATTGGTGATTTGGCAATATTATGATTTATGAACAATGGCACTGAAGATGTATAAATTACCTAGTATAATTTAGTCTCTCCTCCCATTTAAGATTGCCACATAAAAAACATATTCTACTGTCATTTAATTAAGGGCCTGTTTGGATGATCTTCTCAAGGAGACTTGTTAGATATTTAATCTAATGCTTATGGGGTCAATTATCCAAGAATATTGAGTATTTGAATATCAATTTGTAACTCAGAAGATTCCATCAGATCAGTATCAATCAAGAAAATAAGCAAATTATATAATGGAAAACTAGAACCCAAACATGGAACTTACAACAGTGATATGGGCATGGGATTTGAATTGGGTCTCATGATGAGATGGGCCTGGGCTTTGACTCTGGGGCCTCATTCTTTAGTTTATTAGTTAACACAATCCATTTTTAAAAATGTTAAGCTGGAAAATCCTACCAGCACAACCTCAAATTTCGACTCTCAGATTGCTTGATTCGGATTTTTAATCAGAATAATAATGAGTATTATTAAGAAAAGAAAGTCAATCACAATGGGATTGAAAGTGATTGAAGGGTGAAGAGTAGTTCTTGAATCAATAAGAATGATTATGAATTTTAATTCTCATTAGATTATACAATCATCAATAAGAATGATCAATATATCTTCATTCTCATAAACTCAACCTATTATCCCCAACCAAGCACCTCATCATATTATTCTAATTCGATTATTCCAATTCAATTCCAATGAAATCTAAAAAAAACCACTCACTTTGTTTCATAAAATTTACGTATTATTTAAATTATTTTTTTCACAAAAATTTGCATTTTATAAAAGTGTAGATACACTCAAATAATTAACGCCGCGTTTCAATATAATTTATTTTAAAAAGTATCAATACCTAACACATAACATATTTATACTATATTCATTAAAATGAAAAAGAAAAGGAAAATAAAATACCACAAAAGGTGCATTTTCTTTACTTTATGCATGTGGAGAGAAAAGTGAGAACTTATTTAGACGTGGAAAAATAAAAATGTGATAACTAATTTATGAAGGAAGAAATATTAGATATCTAAAGAATATTATTTTTTTTAGAAAAAGAAATGCATTAATATGAAAGGCATAAAGCATGCCAAAAACAATACAATTTCAAAAAAAGTTTCAAGTTGTAAAATTAAATAAAACAACAAGAGTATTATGAAGCAATTAGTCTCCAAACTCTCTCGTACTGCTTCGACTATGTTAACATTTGAGAATAGAGAAAGGATTGTCTAACCAGTTTCTGTAGTCAGTGCCCGACCATTTAAACCTTTTCCGTGATAGCCAGCTCTATAGACGAGCCTGAACTTCTCTAAATAAGATTTCAATATCAATCTCTTTGGATTTGAAGATTTTTTCATTTCGTATTTTTCACAAGATCCAATGACAGTGGTCCAAAGAGAAACAGTAATTAATAATTATTGAATGCTAAATTTCTAAAAAATATATCATTATTATTTTCGTTATGAATTTATTATTATTTTATTTAATTATGTAAATTTTTTGTATGAGAGCGTTACATCTTAAAATGTGTTATTTTATGAATTATTTTTATTTTATTATTTCAAAATGATTTTAGATTCATAGTTAAGTTATGGGGGTATCCAATGGAACCATATGAGTAACACTAAACCTAGCAAGTCTTATAATTCACAAACCTTAATAAAACTCATAAATGAAACATTTATATAAAATAATTTACCTCAAGCCTATAAAAAAAAAATTTCATAGCTTTAAAACAAGTAAAAGAAGTGTTATTTCCCAAATGGATCAGGTGGCAAGATTTTATGAGACTGTCCTGAAGAAATATCCAATTTGATATTGATTGGTTGATTCTATTTAGTTTCTGTTTATAGCTACTTAACTATATTATAATAATTGACCACTTAAAGAATTAATTCCAGCCGCCAATACTTAATTAATTACAAAATGGTAATGGTTATTTCATATTTTTTTAACTACCTATAATATTTCAGTTATCAAATACTTTCCATATAAAAAAAATAAAAAATTAATCATAATATTAAATTTGTAGCTATCTACCTATCAAACTTGAACATCATTCCCATTCTATCAACTACCCTTCCTCATATGCCATGCTTTTCTTCTTGTCAACTACCCATTAATTAATATCTCGTCTCCTCCACTCAGCTTCACAAACATTAATTCTTCACTTTCTACACACACAAGTAGACATATATATGTATATATTTTGATCATAATTTGTTTCCTTATATATTCATCATCTTCATTGTAAACCCTAATGGCTGATCATGATTTGCAGAAGCTGCCCCCCGTTGAAGACGAAACGGTAGATGAATCGAAAGGTGATATAAACAAACAATTAGTTTATGTTGTAATATTTCAATATGAAACTGCACTTTTGTCTTAATGTTGGTGTTTTAGTTCATGAGATCAAATGATCAATAATGATATATAGTAATGAATTAGTAGTACTCAACTATATTATCTTATATTCTTTAAATCAATATATATATGTAAATTAATAATTAATTAATTTAATATAATACATAGAGATTGATGATGTTCTATGTTTCTAACAGCTGATCAAAGTCCAACCAGCAGCCAAGAATCCAAGAAGCAGCTTGAATTTTCTAGAGATGAGGAAACCCTAATCATTAGGATGTACAATTTGGTTGGAGAAAGGCAATTATTTTTTTTCCCTCTCTTTAATAATGTTTATAATTATGAATTCATCTTAATATGAGTTTTTGGGATCTTGAAGAGCTTAATTAATTAATTAAGTTAAATTGTTCTTGATTAATAAAACATTTAGGTGGCCCCTGATAGCTGGAAGGATTCCTGGAAGAAGTGCAGAAGAAATTGAGAAGTATTGGAATTCCAGACAGTCTAGCACTAGAGAGAAAGATCAACCTGCAGAAAACTCTGCAAAATCACCTGACAATAAACAGGAATGACACAATTATATTTTTGTGAGTCTTAATTTCTTGTTCTTTGTAATAAAATCTTAATTAATAATTGTATTTATCCATGCATTTGATTTGATTATATAATAATTGTAAGTATAATATATACTTATAAAATAAATTGCATTATGAAAAAAAAGATCCAGCATATTGCAGTCTAATAAAAATTAAAACATGTAATTTTGGAGAAAAACACATCATGATAGGAATGATATTGTACTTGTGTCCTTTTATATATATATTTATTTATTTATTTATTTATTGTACTTTAATGACATTCTCTTTTTCTTTTCTTTTTTTGGGAAAAAAAATATTATTGATGTATATGGAGAAGTTTATTTTTTGCACTTTATTTGATAAATGAATATTGGTGCATGTTTGAGAAAATATCACATCTAAATATTTAAATCTGCACTATTATTTTGGTCCTTAATTTTTGTGTTTGAATTCTCAATGATCTTTTTTTTTCTTTCTAATTTTTAGTCTTTTAATTTGTCCAATTTTAGTTTTTAGTCTTTTTTTGGTTTGTCATTTATCTATTTATTTATTTTTATCAATTTTAGTCATTTACTATTTGAAAATTTTGTCTAAAAATAAACAAAAAAAACTGATATTGGACAAAAAGAAAAAAAAAAACCAAATTGAAAATGAAAAAAAAAAAATTAAAGTTAAATCGATTATACGATGAATAGTGATATTAACCCGTGCATGCTCGTAATTTTTTTTTTTTGAGTTAGTGTATTGAACAATTTTTTTAGTATTGAGTTTAAAATCTAAATCGTCACACGTAAATTTATTTTTTTCAAAATAGTCCTAAGTCATTTAATTTCTCCGAAGTAGTCCCATAATTTTTAAATTCTCTCCAAAATGATCATTTTTACTTAAAAATGTTCAATTTTTCTAATTTCATGGGATGAGGATTGAATCGATGATTTTACAAAGTTATAGGACAAAATTGGTAAAAATATAAATTTCACACTATACATTTTCGTCCGTCCCACATTAATTAACTTCACCACCCAAGAAAGAAAATATTACATCAATCCTCACACCTAAAAGTATATCTTAATTACAAATTTACCACTCCCAAAAATCAATAAAATTAGTAAAGTATTATTTTTCTTAGTATTGAGTGCATGGTCTAATTTTAGAGTAATTTTGGTTAAACCTAGTGCACCGGTGCACTTAGAATCGATAGGTTTATAATAAGATGTAGTGAGTAATTTTTTTTATAATAAATTTATTTTATTTTATGATTAATACTGAATTAAAATTTAATTTAATTGTTATGAACTCTTAATTTTACTACACACACAAGTATGGATCTAAAAACCAGCTTACATGCAGCTAGCATATATAATCATACAATTATTGTTGGATCTGTGAATGCAATTAATTACTAGTTAATTTTCACATAAGATTGCTAGTTTTTATTTGATTCAAATGTATCTACATTTCCAACCTATCATTTCATATATAAACTTCATGGATTAAAGCATAAGATTTTTCTAGTTTTTATTTAGTTGGTTTGGTTTAATTTTGAAGAGTTTTAGAGGTAGCTAGTTTTCTTGGTTGTGAGTGGTGACACGCGACTCACAAACTTGATCTAGCTAATTTGGTCTGTTTCAATGAATTAAACTTAGGATTTCTTTTTTCTTTTAATTTTACTATTAATGAATCCCATTTATATGATCTTTAGAAAATTAATTATAGCTCCATGTCAATATTAGAAATGATTTTATGAGTTTAAAACATAAATGATACCATTTTATTTTATTTGAAAATTTTTGAAAATAGTTTGGATATTTATTTTCGTTAGGATTTTTAATTTTGTTTCAATTTCGTCCCAAAATTTATATTTTCATTAGTTTTGTCTCAAAATTTTTGTAGAAGCATTGATATAATCTCATAGTTCAGTTTCATAAAATTAAAAAATATATATATATTTTTATTTTAAAAAAACCTGTATTTTGATTAGAATTTTAAAATTATATGATTAATCCTTTAAATAAATTAAATTTTTTGTGCCTATTTAAAATAAAATACTAGATTAATTGTGTGAGAGTATTTTAATTTTAAATTCTGATTTTAATATAGCACATGCATATTAACGCACATGCATGTCACATCTCATTAACACTATTCATAATAATCAGCAGTTATGGCCAATAATATTATATATGTCCAAAAGTTTTTGTGTGTATATATGCCTACATTCACAATCTCAAATTTGTATGCATATTTCATTCTATATTTGTATTTTGATCTTTAGAAATTAAAACCTACTTTCCATGAATACATCCATCTTTACTGTTATTTAAGAAAAAAAACTTTTAATTCAATTAATTTTATTTGACTTATAAACGATAATATGATATTTTTAAATAATAAATAATGTATAAAGTAGGTGGTGTGTATTAAAAAATGACAAATTTAAAATTAAATGTACTTTTAGATTGAAATATTATTTCCTTATTTAGATGATGAACTTCATCATGGACGGACTATTAGAAAAGAGTGAACTTAATCTTCAGACAAAATAAAATAATAAAGGCAAACACTATGTGTTAGATCTCATAGAAAAAGTTGTGATACTACCTATGACTCGTTGTCTCAATCATAACGTCAAACAGAGTGATAGTAATATTTTGAATAAAAAGTAATATTTGGACTGATGTAAAGTAATAATAATGTAAAAATTATTTCATCAATTTTTACTATAAATAACATATGATAATATTTTACTATAAAATAATAATATATTTAATAAATAGTAATAACTATTTAAAAATGTTTAAAATTATCTCATGATATTAACTTATGATATTGTATTTATTCCACAGTGAAAAGGGAGTTGCTTTAATTATGATAACTACAATTCCACGTTCTGATCATATTGTTGTGTGCAAAGTAATTTCCACAAAATTTCAGCACATACAATATTTTTAGCAACCGCGTTGATATAAGAAAAACTCTCAATTGTGACTAGAATTTGCACGAATTTTATGACGGATAAAAATTGTCACGAAAAAAAGTCCGCCACAAACAATCATTTTAAAAGATGTTATTTTTAGAAATAAAATGTATTTTGTGGTTTTAATTAGTATTAATAATAATGAAAGGTGAAATATTTTGTGAAGCAATTTGCAATAAAAAATATAAAAATTATATAGAGCGATGAGAATATATTACACCATATGTAAAAGGTCGATGTTAATTTTTATCAATTTTGTTAACTTCTAATGATATTTAATACATGATTTTTTAAAATAATAATAAACAATAAATATGTTATATGTTAGGTGGGAGTGATAATTTTTAAAATATTATAAGTATATTAAAAAGTTATTTATTTTGAAATTTATATTATTTTTACAAAATTCCTTAAAGAGATAACAAAATCAAGTGATAAACTTTTATATGTCCTAATATATTTAATAATTTTATAAATAAGTGTTAATGTTCCTTAAAGACAAAAATATATTCATAACTCGATATGTGATTCAAATTGAAAGTTTTAATCGAATTTTAATTTATACCATCAAATCATAATATGTCCAGTTATATATAATCAAATTATTTATTTTAATTGAATTTATAAAAGTGAACACTTAAATAATACTCCCTCCATCCTAGGAATACATTCGCGTATTCTCTGGCACAGAATTTAAGAAAAGTAATTTTTTGGTGGTGTGATGTAAGAAAGAGAATGGGTATTATGAGTAATTGAATAGAATAAATTGTATGATATAGTTGACTTTGACTAGGTTGTGTATAAAAAGAAGGTGGCATTTTTGTAATATTGTAGTATTGTAAGGTTATGTATATGATTTCTATTTTTAGGGGGCGAATGTATTCTTGGTACGGATCAAAATGAAAAGGACGAATGTACTTTTGGGACGGAAGGAGTAGCTTTTTTTATTTTTTTTCAAAGGGACGGTAGCCTATTAGTTCTAGAAATAATGATGTGCCTCGATTGTTGAGCCTACTGAATGTTGCTAATCCCGATGTACCCGATCGTAGCCCATAACTAGATCACTTTTTCTGATGTAGCTGTAGGACCTTCTTATTTTATTTTATTTTATTTTTTTCCCTTTGTTTTTATTTAATTAAATTAAAATAATACACACTGAAATTCTCATCTCTTACGTACGTCGTCCAAACGTTCCCCATACGGTCCTCATTCCAATCTAGCTATCGACATACATGCTGGGATTTTCAACTTGAATTTTGAAATAACTAACACTATTAATCCGTCTGATAATTAAAGTAATAAATTGTTTTTAGTAAGATAATAATAATAATAATTATTATTATTATTATTATTATTATTATTATTATTATTGATGAATCTTAATATGTATACGTCTCGATTAGTGAAGGTGTTCCGTGTGGAAAGGGTTTTGAGATCTTATAATTGTTATAGCTACGGAACTCACGTTGTCGATTTGAAAACATTCATAACTTAATACTCCCTCCGCCTGCATTTATTCCACGTAAATTAAGAAATTAAATATTTTAATGTGTCGAGATGAGAAAAATAATAGTTTCTCCGTCCGTTCAAAAAATGACCTTTTTTTCATTTTGGTCTTCCGCTCCAAAGAGGATAATTTCCTTTTTTACATATAAGAAATCCACATACAACCACTAATACAACTAAAATATGGGGTCTACACTCCCACTAATACTACCCACTACACATTAAATAATAATACTCATTAATCAACGTGCACAAAAGTAAAAGACCTTTCTGACGGACGGAGGGAGTATTAGTAGTGTGTGTAGGTTCTAAAATAATTAATTATTTTGTTTGGGCCCAACTTAATAAAGAAAAATATAAATTTTAATTTGAGACAAATCAAAATAGAAAAACGTAAGAGTAAATTTATCGCGGACTAAAGAGTATGTCCTAAAATTAAAATAAATAAATCAAGTTAATATCAAATGACACAGTCTCTTTATACATTCGAATGTAATAATTAAAATATGAAGATCTCCGTGAAATAGCAATTTTTTTTTAAATTTTAAAATGTTAAATAATGATAATAAAACATCCCTTCATTTCCTCACGAAGCATTCATTAGATTTTTTTTCCACGTATATTAACGAGTAAAATATTCAATAACTTTTAAATATTACTTTTTTTTATTCATATACATTTAATTTAAAATTAAATAGATAACATTGTGTTGTGTAATTTTGAATAACATCTTTGATCGAGTTTTGTTATGAGATGTGGAGTCTACTTTTTATAAAAAATGAAATCGAATCAAACCTTTAAAAAGACAGAGGGAGTAATATATTTATTGAAAGACGTACGTGTACGTTATAGTTAAATTAAGATAGTTTGTCATAAAAGAAAATTGAGCGCACAGAATTATATCCGCAGCTATATACATTTGAACACAATTATAACTCCTGTATTTATATACATATTCGACTCTCAAACATGATCACACTTGCAACGAATAACTTAATGTACTACTCCCTCCATCCCATAAACAAATTCGCACTTTCTATTTTTGTTCATTTCATAAATAAGTTCACACCCCAAATAAGGAAATACACAAAAATTAATAATCCCACAACACACTTTAATTTCAAAATTACCACCCCTTTATAACTCACATAACTTACTTTATATTTTATTTATTACCTAAAAATATCAAATTATTCCTAAAAGTAAAACAAAAAATAATTTTTTCTTAAATTTCGTATCTACACTAACCGAGAACTTGTATTTGGGACGGGGGAGTAATTTAAATTTAAAATTGAAATGATATATCTTAACACAAATGGGGGTGCATATATATGTACAGAAGGGATTAGAGATAAGTACTGTTTGGTTGCCACCTACTGTAGAGGTTATGAGTGAGGTGTTATAAGGAAATAGCCACTTGGTAAGAAGGGTTTGTTAAGATACACGTGTCATGAAATTGGGTTTGGCTGTTATAAGTTGGCATTAATGGCGTCTGATTCTTTTGCAGTGCCAATCTTATGGATCACATTCAGCTGCAACCTTTGACTCCATTTTTGGTACCTACTCAACCTTCCCTCACTTCAACCTTAAGCAATCCCTTTTATTCCAACTTTAATTTCCTTATTTCTGTAATAATAATTATTCCCTATGTTCCAACGCACCCTCTATCAACAAAAATAATAAAAAGTTTAAAATAAATAATCTATTAACAACGATATATTTAAAAAAATGTCATTTAATCACACAACTTAAATAAATTACTTTATCATTATATATTATTTAAAAATACTATCGCTAACATTCTCAAAAGTTAATAAAAGTGATAAAAGAAAAAAAAAATCTTAAACCCTTTAGTAAAATTGAAGAGCTGGTTGAAATAGAGAGAATATTATATTGATCACAATTTCGCAACTAACTGCGTTTTCATTAATTTATTTACAAACCCTAAATTTAAAATCAAAATAATACAAAAAATTCGAATTTAATATATAGTACGTACTCTCTCCGTTTTTATTTGTTTTCAGCCTTCACATTTTGATCCTTTACACAAAAGTTTTCATCATTAAAAAGAAAAATAAAGAGATCATAGCAACTATTCTTTCACATACTATACTTTATTTAAAAAAAAATACACTCCTACTAAACTAACCTAAATACTCCTAAGGTTTATTTATTTTTTTAAAAATATAATAATATTTTTAAAAGTTAAATTTTTTTAATCTCCGTAATGGTGAAAAAATTACATAATTATACTGTGAGAGTTACTCTCTTGTGAGACGGGTTTTTTTGTGAGATGATCGTGAGACGGGTAAATTAAAGTATGTTTATTTATAGTTAAAGTATGTTAATAATGAATCATATATAACACCATAAAATCATACTTTAATTCATAATTCATTATATTTTAGAAAACATATTTTAACAATAATTAAACGTACTTTATGAATATAATAGACATACTTTAACCGTTCTCCAAGCCACCTCACAAAATTAAAGTCTCATAAGAGACTTTGTCATACTGTGAATTAACAGATTTTAGTAGGCCACGTCATCAATTTAATTAATTTTAAATACATGATTTATTTTCCAGACAGGCGGACTACTCTGTAATACAGAGTTCACTTCAGAATAACTTCCATTCCCCTAGTCCGTTACAAATTATTTAGCACTTAGGTCTGCAATTTTTTTAATTATGAATCAAAAAATTATTTATATCATAAAAATTAAGTATTGTAAGGTAACATTTAGTATAATATTATGGGTAAACTATAATTATTATATGAAAGCAAACTACAATTATAAAATAGTTATGAATTATAAAAATTAAATTATATATAGGAGTAAAAATAGTTATGAATTATAAAATTCAAATAACCAAAATGTAAAATAAGTTACAAACTGGGGAGAATAAAACAACTCAGAACAATATATTACCTACCACGGTATCAATTATATATATATATATATTAGGTATAAATTTTGACTCCATATTCGTTTATTTATGCAATTGTTTGCGATAAAAAATGTAACATATAAATGTAACGAGAGCTCTATGACGATAACCACTAGAATGCAAATATTGTTAAGCAAATCACGGAATCAGTTTTTATAAAGAAATGAAATGATGTCACTCTACAGGAAAACAGGACAAAACCTTGTGAAAATTTGGATCCAAAACCATAAATTTCTTTCTTTCTTGTAAGGATGGCGCCATTTTGCCTACGTGCATGAACACATGTAATGATAAGACCAAACCATGGAAAATCATCTTATCCTGCACCCTGAATCATGGATGTTATCCTCAAAACCCACTATTATAAATTCACACTACTACCTTCACTTCTTCCATCAATTCCTTACATCAATTGTATAAAGAACAAAAAAAATTTTAAAAAAATAAATTATTCATTTCTGTTTTGAGTTCTATCCATGGTTGCATCATTCTCAGTACCTTCCATGGTTAATTATCTTCTTTATTTCTTCGCCATTTTTTAAATTAATTCCTCTTTTATTTGATTCTAAAGTCTAAATTGGTTAATATTTTGTGGGTTTGACAGATCATGGAGGAAGAAGGGAGATTCGAAGCAGAGGTAGCTGAGGTGCAACAATGGTGGAACTCCGACAGGTTCAGGCTGACCCACCGCCCCTACTCCGCCCACGACGTGGTGGCGCTCCGCGGCAACATCCGCCAGAGCTACGCCTCCAATGAGATGGCTAAGAAGCTCTGGAGAACCCTCAAATCCCACCAAGCCAACGGCACTGCTTCTAGAACCTTCGGCTCACTGGACCCGGTCCAGGTCACCATGATGGCCAAACACCTCGACACCATCTACGTGTCTGGCTGGCAGTGCTCCTCCACCCACACCTCCACCAACGAGCCCGGCCCGGACCTCGCCGACTACCCATACGACACCGTTCCGAACAAAGTCGAGCACCTGTTCTTCGCCCAGCAGTACCATGACCGAAAACAGAGGGAGGCCCGAATGAGCATGAACAGAGAGGAGAGGGCCCGAACTCCCTTCGTGGACTACCTGAAGCCCATCATCGCCGACGGCGACACCGGCTTCGGCGGCGCCACCGCCACGGTGAAGATGTGCAAGCTTTTCGTAGAGCGCGGAGCCGCCGGAGTCCACATCGAGGACCAATCTTCGGTCACCAAAAAGTGCGGCCATATGGCCGGAAAAGTGCTGGTGGCCGTGAGCGAGCATATTAACCGCCTCGTGGCGGCGCGTTTGCAGTTCGATATAATGGGGGTGGAGACGGTGCTGGTGGCGCGTACCGACGCGGAGGCGGCGACTCTGATCCAAACCAATGTGGATTCGAGGGACCATCATTTCATCTTGGGAGTCACTAATCCTAGCCTCAGGGGCAAGCCATTGGCCACCGTTTTGGCGGAGGCCATGGCTGCCGGAAATACATGGCCGGAGCTGCAGTCCATTGAGGATAACTGGCTGGCAATGGCGAAGCTGAAGACTTTCTCCGATTGTGTCATTGATGTCATCAACAGTATGAACATTGGAGAAGTTGAAAAACAGAGGAAATTGAATGAGTGGAGGAATCATTCTAATTATGACAAGTGTCTTTCAAATGAAAAAGGGCGGGAAATTGCGGACCGGCTCGGGTTAACCAATCTTTTTTGGGATTGGGACTTGCCCCGAACCCGAGAAGGATTTTATCGGTACGGTCATGATTAAGTAGTTTGAATGTGGGGACGGATGGAGTATTAATTATTATTATTATTAATTTTTTGTGGGGACAGGTTTAGAGGATCGGTGACCGCGGCTATTGTTCGAGGATGGGCGTTTGCTCCCCATGCGGACGTGATATGGATGGAGACGGCTAGCCCCGACTTTACCGAGTGCACGGAATTCGCTCATGGAGTGAAGTCCATGAGACCGGAGACGATGCTAGCCTATAATTTGTCCCCGTCTTTTAATTGGGATGCATCGGGGATGTCGGATCAGCAAATGATGGAATTCATCCCCAAAATCGCGAAGCTAGGGTATGTTTGGCAGTTCATAACCCTAGCCGGTTTCCATGCCGATGCCCTCATCATCGACACGTTCGCTAAGGATTTCGCCCGGAGGGGAATGCTAGCATATGTAGAGAAGATCCAGAGGGAGGAAAGGAACCATGGAGTAGACACATTGGCTCATCAAAAGTGGTCGGGTGCTAATTACTATGATAGGGTTCTTAGGACCGTGCAAGGAGGGATTACTTCAACTGCTGCAATGGGAAAAGGCAAATCATGTTCTAAATTATGTTTAATATGTTGATGATTTCTTGTTACATAACATTATAAGTACTTTTCTTTTTTTCAAATTTTGTAGGGGTGACCGAGGAGCAGTTTCAACGGACGTGGACTCGATCGGGGCCGAATAATGTGACGACTGATGGCAGTGTCGTGATAGCAAAATCAAGGATGTAGGGAGCTTTGCAACGGAAAGCTTGAAGTATTTTTTTTATGCTTTGTGGAATTGGGTAAAATAAAAGTTTTCCATTTGGTGATAAATCCTTTGTTTTTTGATTGATTTTGTGGGCAATTTTTGAGCCCTCAATATATTTGGATGCTTCTATTGATTTTCTTAAGGAATGGAAAATGTTGATCTTTCTTTCTTTTCCTCTTTCTAAGGATTTCTCAATGATTTCTCAATGAAAGTTTATTTCAAACTAAATTATTTGATGATTTAATTCCTTTGAACAATCAATATATTATAATCAAATGGACACTAGCTAACTAATCCTATGATATATTTCCCACCATCTAATATGAAAATCCGATTAATAATAATAATAAAAAAAAAGACAATGGAAGCCAGAAAAATATTAAACTAAAAATATGTATATTCTTGTAATATCCAATGTAGTATTCTGTACGTTGTTTCCAATTCTTTCTTTCTTCGAGCATATATTGGGGCAAATTAGGTTAATAACCCTCTCTAATGCAAATATCCAACCCAATCTTTGGGCTCTCAAGATTGGGCTTCATATTGGGCTGTCGGGTGTTCTCAGAAATCCAATTCCAGAATTTTATTTTATTAATCTCTTTATCTGGAAATGTGTGCATAAATGTTTTTTCTATTTTATTAGCTTTTTTGGTAAGATAATATCTTTGGTCAAAATTAAAGAATATTATTAATATTACTGAGCTGTTATAGTAAAAGTATATTTTGATAAAAATTATTGAATCGATACCATATTTATAGTTCAAATTATTGTTGAGAATAATAATAATAATAATAATAATAATAATAATAATATAATCACCTAATCACCCTAAACTGGTTATCTCAAGTAATTTTTATTAAATATATGTTGTAAAATACAAAGTGATAGACCTTTGTATTTTTTTTTTTAAATCTAAGTCATTTTTTTTAATGCTATTTAAATTTTCTTTTTAATTTAATACTCAAATTCCCAAACATGATTTCTTATATCATCTCGAATTTAAAATTATAATTATATTATAATATAAATACATAAATTGCACTAGTTATTCATACAAGCTTAATCGCGTACACTCCTCTTATTTATGAAATAAAAAATAATTATTATACTTTAAGGCCAGCTAGACGTATTTAAATAAGAGAGTTATATAAACCAAGAACATAAGGGTAAGTTACATTAAGATAAAATTACATTGAGTTGATCTTGCGTGACCCGGCGACACTGTGCGCATTTAAAATTTAGTATTATGAGTAAAGGTACATTATTTTGTTTTGAAGGGTATACACTTTAATTAATAATTAGAATACATGGGTATACACTTTTTATTAATATTTTTTATTTTTTTTCAGAAAATAAAAAATACATATCTTTATACTAAAAAATATACAATTTAATACAAAATTATAAAGGGGCACGGCGTTTACCCGCGCACACAAGTTTTTGCCAATTACATTTACACACTAAAACTTAACATTAAATCATGAACGTAAACATTAACATTAAAATCAAAATAAACATGAACCACTTAAACATAGATGCAGCATACTAGGAATATTTTTGCATAAAAGACATGATTTTTTTATTAGTATTTTTTTTAAAAATATCAGTAATGCAGGTTTTATTGTAAAATTGAAGTATAAGGGGGTATACTTCGTGAAATGTCAGATTTCAAGAAACTTCATTACAACATATGGCAGGGTCTAGGTATCATGTTCATGATCAGTGTCTAATTCTAATAGTTGGACCAAAGTCTATACCAAATGATTTGTCTACAAAGTTAGATAAAATAAAATTTACATTCCTAATATAAAAGTTTTCATTCTTTTTATTTTAGTATGCCTCACAAAATTTTTTACCAATTAAAAAAAAAAGAAAAAGTCAAAATAACAACCTTCTTTTATATATACACTTTATTTTTTTTAAAAATCACCATGCCCAATACATTTAATATATTTTATTATTTATTTATTTAAAAAAATTATAATATCCTAAAAAATTATATTTTTTCTTAATTTTTAAATTCAATTAGAAGTAAAAACCTTTTCGAAACGGGGAGAGTAGTTAATTAGGCGCAATTGGTATTAATCATGATCATTCAGCTATTCAGGGCACCACCTAATTAATATATTAAACTGTCACATGTACGTACGTACATGTAAATAATTAATATTCTGCATCACAACTCCCATTCTCATTAGACTTTCACTGCACCAAATTTTACATGAACAATTAACTATTAAAGTGATACTTGTCGCAATTTCTCTTATTATTATTATTATTATTTTTTAATATATAAGGTAAGAAAAAGTAAGGGTAAATAGATAATTATTTAAAGTGAAAATGTAAGTAAAGTTATTGGGATTGATGAATAAAGTATAAAAAATAAGTAAAATATATAGCGTACACTAAAAAAAATATTTTTTAGCAACGAAATTTACCAACGAAATTCAGTCCGTTGGTAATTACCAATGGATTAGCAACTAAAATGACATTTTTCTATTACCAAGGGAATGTCAATTGATTTATTCTCTATCTTACCAATGTATTTCAATCCATTGGTAATTTACCAAGAAAATCTTTATATAAATTACGAATTCTCTATCTTACCAATGTATTTCAATCCATTGGTAATTTACCAAGAAAATCTTTATATAAATTACGAACGAAATTTTTAGCAATGGATTACTGATAAGTCATATATTATTTCTGGGAGATAATTGCTTTAATTATTTGAATTGATGTGGAAACAAGTTATTAAAGGAGCAAATAAGGAAATAAATCAGTCAGCATATTTTTAGGATCAGATCTCTCCAAATCTGTATAAGGCTTGATCAAAAAGAAAATAAAAGAGAAAATAAATAGATCATATTTTTGGAAGAGAGAAATAATGAAAGAGATCAAATAGGATTACTTTGGGATCAAGACACAGATATTTATGGGATATATTTTATTATTTTTGGGGCAGCAGATGAACGGAAAGGAGGGGGAGATTAACGTGAAGCAGCGGCGTTATCTCTTCTCCAAGGCAGAATTTGCGTGAAGTTCAAGAAGCAATCGACATCAATCGGTTTTTATTATTTTTAATTTTGTTTTAACTATGAACATACGGGGCTAATCCCCTTTTCTAGTTTAGTATTCGTGAACCTCCCGTTAAAATATTAATTTAGTTATTAAGAGTTTTTCATTGAATCTATTATGTGAATTTATTCTATTACATGCTTTGATATTCTTTATAGCAGTTTGATAATTATTTTAGACTGACCATCTAGTGTAATTGTTTAATTGCTTACTGCTATTTCATGATCCATGATCTGTAATTGTCACTATACCAAAAATACATTAAGACAACACATATAATGTGTTGTCTGTTAGCTTCTTTTTAGGAAAAATCTCTGTTGTCGAAGCCCCTGTTGTCGTAGGGCATTTGAAAAGACGCACAACGACAACACATATTATGTGTTGTCGTTGTGCGCCTTTTTTTAAAAAAAAAAAGACGCACAACGACAACATATATTTATGTGTTGTCGTTGTGCGCCTTTTCTTTAAAAAAAAAGACGCACAACGACAACATATATTTATGTGTTGTCGTTGTGCATCTTTATGTGTTGTCGTTGTGCGCCTTTTCTTTAAAAAAAGACGCACAACGACAACATATATTTATGTGTTGTCGTTGTGCTTTTTTTTAATTTTTTTTAAGACAATAGGTTATACAAAATATTTTAAAATTAATTTATAAACAAAACAATAAAATTCAAAATGTATTAAAAGATTCTAAATAATCCAAAACATGCTAAATATCAAATATCCCCCTCAAGTCTAAATGTTGGCAAAATCCAAATACATCCCATAAGACATGACATATAATAAAATTGGTTTAAAAACCACGAAACTATGGATCCAAGTCTAGACTAATGAAAATTCAAATACATCAACAAGTCATATGTGATCATTTCCCTTTAGCTCTGACGCCTCTTCTTTTGACTGTACGTGCCTGTCCAAATACAACCATAATCTTTATCATGAGAAGTTAAAATACCTACCATAAGGCTAAAAATCTTGAAAATAGTTGAGGACAACCATATTAAATAATACAAAATCAACTAGAAAATTCCAATTTACAATATAACCATGTAAGAATTTAGAAAATAAACCTGAGGAAATAAATCAGCTACACCAATAATTCAAATCTCATATTATCTCATGAAGAAAAATAGCAGTACAATCCATTGCTTTAACATACGTCCACAAATATACCACTTTTTCATTCTAAGGGCATATTTAACAAATACAGATTTAACATTAAGAGAGACTAGAATCACAGTTGGTCTAACACCAATTTCAATATAGCAATAAATCTACAAAATTATGATCATTAAAGTATGCATAGTTGAGTACCAGCTTATATACCTTTATATGATCCCGAAGAAAACTTGCCCACTCTTCTCGCACTTCATCAATATCATCTTTAGAGTAGTCACCAATTGATGAAAATTGTTTAACACAAGAGAATATTCAATAATAAAAGCACAGATACATAAACCAAACTAAATAGAAAATCTAAAATTTATAATAAAATTCATTACCAATGATTGAATTGTATTCATGCAAACTACTCCATCAATATTGATAATTTCTCTCATGTATCGCATTATGAAGAAGCCACATTGAGATGAATCTGGTTGCTTAGGTGTCTACACGTACATGAATTATATATATATATTTCCCCATTCAATTTAAATTATTCATATTGAATGAAATGAAAATCAAGTACCTTAATTAATTTCCAGTGAGTTTTTTTCCTTCTTTTGTTGCACATGGTCGCCACATTAAATATTTTCATTCCCCTTTAATTGTTCATTAATGTAATTATTAAAACAATTGATGCATTACCACATGTGACAAAGAAATAGTAAATAAAACTTACATTTCAACAACTCGTGTCCAAGACTCATCTTGAATCCGATTATAAAGAGGATCCAACAAACAAACTTCATTCTTATACGGGTCGATTATTGTCAAGATCCAATGTGCGCTACAAATGCATGCAAGCATAAATAAGATGTGACAGACCGTCAACCACTTGGTAATATGATTGAGCTTAAGGGCATAAAAACTCTATGACGTACCCGACATTACAAGGTACCACATTAACTTGATTCTCTAAAGTACCATCCATTCCTTGCGATAAAGCTCGTGCCCTTAATTCAATATCTGCTTGTAAAACATTTGCACCTGTACTTGTTATGTGAGTATGCCCAACATGATAGGGATCCACAAATTTATATGGCTACAAAGAAAAAATAAGTTTAAAATCAAAACAAATACTATGCCTGATAATAAAAATTTGCTAAACTCTTAATTATGGAATATATGTCAAGTCTTACCCCATATAGATGGCAATACAAGAGTATGTAATTGGCTCTAATAGGCAGAATCTTGTAACATCAGAGAAGTCAAGATACAGTACTTGGGCATGGCCGAAGACAGTTTTGTCCAACACTATTTGTATGTCGTCAGACTTTGTTTCATGAGCCTTTTCCATGTCATAAAACACCAAATGCAACATATCCGGCAAGTTCTCATGATCCAGTATTAGTTTATTCGCTGCATGCTCCTTTTTAATCTTGGGCTTTTACAAAATGCAATTGCAAACATATCATTTGAAATTTTAATTAGGGAATTAACTAGGTTAACTAAAAGTTAATAATTTGTGACTAAATTAAGAAAAATATATACCTTTGAATGTTCACCATGTTGTAAAGCTGCATCATTGGGGATTTCCTTGACATCATCCTCATCTGATTCTGCCTCCACATCATCATTACAGATTTGATAATACATTTTTACAGAACAACTTCCCTTCTCTTCAGTCTCAGCTGTGCGTGACTCCTTAAAAATTGCATCTTCCAATCTTGCCAAACGTTCAAATAGCTCAGAATTTATCATTCTTGCTTCATGTAACTCCTTCTCAGCTTTAATGAGACGTTCCTTCTCCACTTTTCTTATAGTAGGCCGATGAAAGAAGATTGTACTATTAACGTGTCCTCCAACACCACGTATATGCCCAAATGGTTCACTAGATCCAAGAGCCTTTGCAAGAATACCTTCCCTTGGTCCATAAAAAGATTCCTTCCCAGTCTTCTTTTGCTCTATGTAATCATTCTGCAAGAAATAAATTCTCCAAAGTAAACTTGGATGTTGCCACTTATAAATTTGAATAAAGTATCTTGTACTCTTTTGTATCTCATACTCGTGTGATAATCTATCACAGAACATCCAGTCTTTATTCATTTTTTAGTATAAATTCCTAATAAATGAAACAAAATAATTATTAAAAATAATTATCACATTGTGTTTAAATGATTCTACACCATTTCTTCACAAGATATTCAACAAATGTTTCACAAATATTTCTAATCTAATTCAACAAGTAAACAACTCAAATCCCTATTTGCATGAATAATTTATTATACTTTTCCACCATAAAAAACTATAAAGTCTTAATTCAATACACAAATTCATTCTTCACTTATGCTACATTGTTTGGTGTTATATCACTGAAAATATTAGTCGACTTGAGTTTAGCACATGTTTACCGGCTATATTGTGACGCATTTAAGGGTATAAATGTCTTTACAATTTTCAAAAGCGATAATTCATGTAAGACATGATTCATAGAAATCTCTCTTTTATATGTGCATTGTATTTACTATTTAGAATATCATCATGAATTTTATCAACGCTTCCACACTAATTTCAAGATAATATTATGCTAACAAATAAGTCCACAAACAACCATTGTGATCAAAATAGGGACATAATCATCAAAAGGGATGGATCATCGTAGTGCTTTAGAAATTGATGGATCATCGAGATTAAATTTTGATCAATTTATCATGGATTTGGAAAAAAGACTTGGTAATTGATTATGTGCATTCATTTTTGTCCTCATAGTGGGTGCAATGGCCAACTGAACACATGTATGTATATTATCTTCATTTGATATTCATCAGTCTATCAAATTTGACTAAAAGTGCCGTGTAAGAATTCAAAACAATTAGACTTGCTCCCCAAATCAGATCTATTTATAAATAGCTGCCTTAAGGTATTATGTTGTATCTGATTCAGAAGTCCATAATAAGAGTGAGACCAAAATGGGGGAAAGGAAGGGTCATGCTGTGATGATCTCAGTACCATATCAGGGTCATATCAACACATTTGTGAATCTGGATTTACAAATAAAAATCATTTAGATAAAGTGAAATGAAAAACTAAAACCAAGTGCAGTACCTTAATGAGAGTGTAGGATAAGAGCAAGCATAGTGATATGAATTCAAGAATCCAAGCGAAACTAAAAACTAAAACCAAGTGCAGTACCTTGATGAGAGGGTAGGATAAGATTTGGAGAGGCACGACAGCAGTTATGCAGGTGTGGACGACCTTTCTATAGCAAGGGTGACTCAGCGGCGGGCAACGTCCATGGGAGACAATCGATGCGACGGGCAGCAGCGACGGGAGACGAGCGACGGGCAACGCCACAGGGAACGCGATGGGCAGCAGTGACGGGCGACGAGCAACACCGCAGGGAACGCGATGGGCCGCAGCGACGGGCGACGGGCAACGCCGCAGGGAATGCGATGGGCAGCAGCGAAGGGCGACGAAGCAGGGAACGCGACGGTGACGGGCGACGAGCGACGGCGATGGGCGAAATCAAATGGAAAGAGGGACGGCGATGTTGGAAGACGATTAGGGCAGAAGGGAGGAAAAAAAAAAATCTAAGTATCCTATTTATATGTCTCTAATTTTTTTATTTAAAATATATTAAAAAAAATCATATATGTATTATTAAAATTAAATATTAAGACAACATAGATGAATATATATTGTCTTTGTGCGTGAAAAAAATTACGTCAACATATGGTATCATATATGTTGTCTTATAGTGAATTCATTTGAAAAGTAGTATATACGACAACACAATAAGACAACACCAGATAATATGTGTTGTCCTTGTGCGTGAAAAAAAATTTAAGACAATATATATATTTAAGATTACACATATAAGGTATACGAAAATACATATTTTTTACCTATGTTGTATAATATGTGTTGTCATAGTGCTTTTTTGATGTAGTGTGTTGTGAGGATTGAATTGAGTAACAAATAGAGATAATTCCCTGTAGGTGTAATAGAATCTAAGTTGTATGATACCTAGCCGGATTTCGTAGCCTAGTAATCTAATGTTTAGAGTTTTAATGCGTTTATGAGTTCGAATCCATTGGGTCACTCATAGATAGTTCAACTTATTGGTCGTACCCTAATTGATAAACTTAAGAACATTCGGGTTGATTGGTCGTACCGTCAATCTAGGGATTTGAGTTTGCGCATTAGGTTAGATGTTTAATTCGTATAATTAATTAATTTAGTAAACGAGAGGGGATCGACATCCTAAACTAGGCTTTTATCACTTGATTAATTTTATAATAAATTTTCATCTACGTTGTTAATTAAAAATTACATTAATTTATCATTCGTGTTATTTACGATTTTTTCACAAACAAAACCCCCCTCTATTTATTTTATATGTTTGAAACACATAGATTTAATTAAAATTCATTATATTCCTTTGGGTTCGACCCGTACTTACCATTGTACTAAGTATTAGTGTGAGTCGAAAATATATTTTATTTTGGTAGGCAGGCGACAGCTTATCAAATTTGATAAGCTGGTGGACAAATTTGATATGGACAAAATTACCAAAAGAGTTGATTACCAATGGAATTATTTACCAACGAAATTAATTTTTTCGTTGCTAAAAATTTACCAAAACACCACTTTACCAACGGATTCCTTTGCTAATCAGTTGATAAACCAATTTAATAATGGTATTAAGACTTTTACCAATAGAATATTTCATAGATAAAAAATAGTTTTTTTTAGTATTATTTTTAGTATTAATGGAACATGCATAAATATTTCGAACTCTTAGAAATGGAAAGTGTAAATAAAAACTGGAACACCTAAAAATGAAAAGTGTAAATAAATACATGGAACGTAGGGAGAATTAATTTTAAGGTATAATAACTATTGTAGCCGGTTATGTAGTGGAACCGATTATACTCTAGTGCTACTTCAACAAAAAATAATGGTGAATTAATGTTTTTAAAAGAAAATGTATAAGTATTTAAGAAAACTAAATTTATATTTTAGAATGTATTATGAACGATTTTATAATCTTATTATTAACGAAATAGTATCTGTGATTATTTTAGCAATAAATTAACTACATAATTATAGATAACAACAAAAATAATAACCAATGCACCCGAGTTTTCGATTATATTTTGAAAAAATACGAACCACCCTCTAGTCTACCAATTGAAATGTTCCTTTTCAATTAATTAATAAATCAGCAATTGAATTTAAGTCTTTACTAACAGAACATTCTGCTAGTAAAATTAGTTGGTACCTTTTCCAATTATTGAATTTTTTAAAAAAATCGCTGATTGGGACATCTAATTTTATTATTAAAAAAACTACAGAAATAAAACATCAAATAATGGATTAAAAGTATATTTATATTTATTCCATCAATTTATAAAATTTTCAGCATATGGGCGTGATTATTATATTTAAAAGTCAAAGTTTCCATACACGTGTTAAAGTAGTATTATTATTAGTATTATTATGGTTAAAATATAACTAGTTACAATCGGATATATTAGGTGTCACAGAAATGTGTCTCTATTTAAAAAAACTAACCAAAAAAAATAAGTTATTATAAAATTCACATAATGTAGGCATAGTAAATAAAGAAGTGAGGGTACCCTTCTAGCAGCTGTATATGCTGACCTAAAATTATGTAACGTTAACTTACAAGTTACAACACAATTTTAATTAATCAACTTAATATCTTTTGAAAACACTGAATTTTAATTAATCAAATTAATATGTTTTAAACCACAAAGTAATTAATGGTTTGGTGTCGACGTCTAGTAAACGGTAACGTTTTATATATTATTAAGGGATATTCATTTATATTTTGACAAAGAAATGATTAAATTTGATAAAAATGATCAAAATCGAAAAAAAAACTAAAATTAATAATTATAAATAAAAAGACTAAAAATATTCTACTATACTTAAAGTACGAATTTTGATATTTCTTTATTAGCTTTCATTATATAATAATAAATAAATTTAAATAAATTTTATATTTAACTTTTATGTGTTGCATATATAATACGCGGATTTATATCTATAATCTCAACTCAATACATTTATACGCTCAATAACTGAATTGAATTGATAATGATATACAGGTAGTCTAGAAATCATATATATTGAGGAAATTAAATATTATTATAATAAATTAAAAAAATGGGAGGGGGAGGCGATGATCACTATTATGACACAATGTTTATGTAAATCAATCTCAGAAAAAATTAGTGAATTACTATTTCTCATAATGGCATGTAAATCAATCTCAGAGAAATTTAGTGAATTACTATTTCTCATAATGGCTAGAATGCACATGCAACTATAGCTTACAATTTGACCAGATATTATTTGGAGAGCTAATCCATGCGGTTATTTATAATACATGTTGATTCATTGTTAAAGTATAATTATTATATAAATAAAATATATTTATTGGTGGTTAAAATATATTTGAAGTGAATCATATTATAACATCTTAAAAATACACATTAATTCATTTTTCATCATACTTAAAAAAGCATACTTTAATCAACAATATGCACACTTTACCTATATTACAATACTGTATCAGCTTCACATAATTACCGTCTCAGAGCTAGATCCTCTTGAAAACCTTATAAATAGCAACTTGAATTTCTTGAATTCTTGCAATAATTAATTTAAACACAAGTGTTTAATATCTATCATCACACATGCAGGCTGTATCATTAACACTCGTCACTCCACTGATCTCCATGCAAACTGGTGGAGCCACCGCTCGTCGCCGGTTGCGACCGGTCTGCGCCACGGCGCCACCCAAAACACACCACCCACAGATCACCCACTCAATGCCACCGGAAAAAGTTGAAGTATTCAAGTCACTCGAGTCATGGGCCACTGATAACCTACTTCCACTGCTCAAGCCAGTGGAGAAATGTTGGCAACCGAGCCAGTTTCTCCCTGATCCCGTCAAGCCCGTTCCAGACTTCACCGATGAAGTTCGGGCCCTGCAGGAGCGGACTAACGGGCTTCCCGACGATTACTTTGTTGGTTGGTTGGGGATATGATCACTGAGGAAGCATTGCCAACTTATCAGAGTTTCTTGAATAGCACGGATGGCACTCGTGATGAGACCTTATCGGGCCTTGGCCCGTGGGCCACGTGGACTCGGGCTTGGACTGCTGAGGAGAATAGGCACGGTGATTTGCTAAGGACTTATCTTTACTTCTCGGGCCGGGTTGATATGTTGATGATTGAAAGGACCATACAATACTTGATTGGATTGGGAATGGTAAGATAATCTTATTACTCCTTTTGTGTCCTAAAATTTTTCATTTTAGTTCATCCAACAAATTAAGTTCATCAACTGAAACTATAAAATTCTTATCTTAATCTCTGTGTTCAGTCAAAGATGAAAACTTTGACTAAACTGGGGAAGTATATAATATGCAGTATGCAAACTTAAATTGTTTGATTACAAATATATATGGTTCCATAATGTTGTGGAATTCAATTTTATCCCCAAAACTTCTTACTTTTCCAAGATTAGTCTTTTTTTTATATCAATTTTCTTTTTCAATTTAATTTATTTGATGTCAATTTCTATATTTTTGATCATCCAACCTTATATTTTTTTTTTAGTTTGAGCCATATAATTTTGGAAAAATGACTGAAATTAATATCTTTATATATTAGTGAACTAAATTAACATAAAGTACCTTCCATGAAAAAAACAAAAGTTATAAAACTAAATTAAAATATTCTAACGAAAGGCATAGAATTATATGATGTTAATTTAATTGAACGAGGAGGCACCATAGCCTCGGATGAGAAGCGCCACGAGAATGCATACATCAAGATCGTTGAGAAGCTTCTAGAAATCGACTCCAATGAGGCGATGGTGGCGATAGGGAAGATGATGAGGAAGAAAATCACAATGCCGGGCCAGTTGATGTACGACGGTCAGGACCCCCATCTGTTCGAGCTCTTTGCAGGCGTGGCGCAACGGATCGGAGTGTACACGACCAATGATTATGCAGACATATTGGCGTTCTTGGTGGGAAGATGGGGTTTAGAGAAGTTGGAGGGATTAAGAGGAGATGGGAGATATGAACAAGAGTATGTTTGCAGTTTAGCTCCAAGAATTAGGAAATTGCAAGAGAGGGTGGATGAGAGAGCTAAGAAGGCTGTGTTTGGGAGAAGAAAATGCAGTTGGATCTTTAATAGACAAGTGATGGATCGTTAGGGTATATGTTTTTTTAGGTACGGATACTCCGATCCATAGATCGACTAATTTGGGAAAGACCTGAACCCACTATTCATTAATGGATCGAGCTAGACCCTCATTTCAAGTCAAAGATTTGCGCTTTATATGAACTGACTCCACGTTTGTTAATTGGATCATTAGAGTATATTGAATATATCTATCTATTATCTATATAATGATTAATTAAGTGGTTTTAAATTGCTTGTAATAATTAAGAGCTTATGCTATGGAAGATCTAGTAATGGATGTACTTGATAAATTAGTAGAATTTTAATATTACTAAATTAATTATATATGAAAGAGACTTGTGTATTGTACGTAGTTATAAACCAAATTGGGAAAGGTCGGTTACATATAAATTCATTCAATTCAATTTTAATTCGATATGCATTCACTGGTCTCATAGCTAGTAATTTTGATCCCATAAACATATTATAACCATAATTTTTCAAAAATTTTCATCCCAAATTAATCTATATTATTATAAACTACCAAATTTATATTATTTTCTGTCTTTCAACATAGACATAGTCCATTACGACAATTCCCTTCTGTTTTCTCTCTCAATAAACATTGTATTAGTTTTCTTTGGGGATTATTTTTGCAAATTATGGAATCAAATCTACAAGTTGCCATTTTAGTCTTGCTAATGGTTCAGAATATTTCATTAACTATTAACAGATTTTGATGAAAATTTCCTATGGGACTAAATCTGCCAGTTTTGAGACCTTTTTGACATTGAACAATTTTTACGGGACCAAAAGTGTAATTTTTCCAAACCAAATTAAAGAGCCTTAAGCCGTACATATAATAATCCAATCATTAAAATAATGAAAATAATGAGCTATTGAAAATTTATTGTAAGGAAATACCCATTTTGCGATCCGATTTTCTATGTCATTTTTGTGTAACATTGTCTGTTGATACCGTTGGATAAATGACACAGTAGAAAATGAAATGGAGAGTCACTCATGATTGCTGTGTGGGGTTGTTACTTCACAGATTGCAAGAATATCATTTAAATCGATCGAGTAATTTATCATGATATATTGAGGTTTTATATTTGAAACAGTTAACTTGATGCCTTGATTTTACAGAAAATTGTTCAATTATTTTTAAAATTTATTTTACACCCATTATTTATATATTATTTTCGTAACATTTCAGCATTTTAGGTGCAGCAAGCCCAAGATAAAGTGATACATATTCCGCAGCTCAAGCCCACCGTGAGCTAGCCCATATTGCGCAGCTCAAGCCCAATTACATACCAGATTTTCAGATTATTTTTCTACTACATTAGGATTATATCAGACTTTTCTTTTCCTTTAATTTCAGGGTTTATTTTTAAAAATATTCAAAATAATATTTTGCATGTATATCACCACAAAAAAAATATTTTTTAGTAACAGAATTTACCAACGAAATTCAATCCATTGGTAATTACCAATGGATTAGTAATCAAAGTGACATTTTTCTATTAGCAATGAAATGCCAACGGATTTATTTTCTATTTTACCAACAGAATTCAATCCGTTGATAATTACCAACGGATTACCAAGAGAATCTTTATATAAATTACCAACGGAATTTTTAACATCAGATTATCAATGAAATTGATTTTTCGTTGCAAAAAAATTACCAACCACCACTTTACCAACGGAAATTTACCAATTTAACAATGGAATTAAGATTTTTACCAACAGAATATCCCGTCAGTAAAAAACAATTTTTTTTAGTGTATGTGGTAGCATGAAATTCCTATATTTTATCATGTTATTTAGTTGATGCAAATATGACTGTTGTTTTTATATTTTTTTTTCAAAATAGTTATTATTTTTATCAAAGATGTTAGGATTATTATTTTTTTATTTATATTAAGAATTATTCATAAAATAATTAATTCTAGAGTCACTATTATTTTTTATTAATTCAAGGACCACTTTTATTAAATAATTATCATTTTTTATTTGACCCACCATGTCTTTCTATAAGATTGTCTAGAAACGGGATATATATAAAATATGAGAAATTATTTTATATAATGCTGATTATCAATTATCGATAAAAATAATAAAGAATTATACAATTCGTTATTTAATGCACTAAGTACTCCTATTGATTTTAATTTTAACAAGATTCTCAAATGGTCCGTCGAACCATATATAAATCGCGTATATGTCCAAGAGAAGTCGCGTTTCGCATTCCATGAACGATTGATAAATCGTTATCACAGGATTGATGGGTCTTCATCGCACTTGATAGCCTTTTCTTGTGTTAGTCAACTTTCACCTAATTCATCTCACTCACTGCTTAGCCTGTAGATTATCAAACCACAAAAGAATTTATTAGATGAAGTTATTTAATTTGAAGATCGAAGATTAACAATTTTTTTATTTATTTATTTTTTCTACTAAAATTATACTCTCTTCATTTCGGGAAGTATTTCAACTTTTTTTTTTCGTCCCACAAAATATTTTATCTTTTACTTTCAATAAAAGTGTTAAAAGATATATTATAATATTAATACTCACTATTTACTCACATCCAAATATAATCCTCAATTTGTGAAACATTCCAACAATTTTATACATTTTTTTTCATTAAATTAAATAAACTATTTCATTAAATTTACTCACTTTCTCACTTTATTATACATATGAAAAAATATATTTTTTTAAACTCGACGTACAAAAAAAATACTTCAAATATTAGGAGACGAAGAGAGTAATATGCGAAGTTGTAAACAAGTAATGAGGGCTATGTGGGGTCAAAGTGATGGCAAAAACATGACAACATGTGACAAGTTGCAGTACTGCTCACATGTTAGATTCAAGATACACCATATTTCGTCCTAAAGTGAAAATTCCAATTTCTCTTAATTATAGAGTATATATATTAATAATATAAATATAGGAAAGTTAAAAAAGAAATTAATTAATATGAAAAAAGAAAGAATATACCTGAGAATAAAGAAAAGTGCCAGAGATTGCAATGGCAGCACCAAGAGCATTGATTGGCTGTAGAGGGGTGTTGAAGATGATGATAGATGCTACTATTACAGATATTCTTTTCATAGTATTTCCAATACTAAATGTCAATGGAGATATCTCATTTAGAGACATGTATGATACTTGATTGTATAGATGATAGAACACACTTTGGGCCACCACCCACCTGTTTTTTTCAAAATTCCACAACCACAAATTAATACTCAGGAAAAAAAATGTCATTTTGTGGATGTAACTATGAGATGGTGACAAAATGTTGCAATGGCATACTCATTACGGACCGAATTATATGTATCATTTGGTTTAATCAATATGTAGGAAAAATATTATACGAAATCTTAGAAAGAAACTACAAACTCTAGGAATTATAAGAATTAGATTTTCTTCCCTCCTACATCATGTGTCTTGTACGCTAATTGATTTTCTAGAAAATGACACACAAAAAGGGTATAGATGATCCCCTATGATAGTCCGTTATATATGTTAGATTATTGAGTGAATTAATTTTGAATGGTAAAAATGTGAACCCTGATTTACTATTACATTTATTACATGAAAATAATACTCTTTAGAGGATGAATTATCACTACTCTTCAAACACTTGCAACTTGATTTATCGATTACTCTTTAATACATGAAAAATTATTTTTTAGAGATGAATTATTACTCTTTTAAATGAAAAATACTGTTACTTGTTAAATTTTGATATGTTGTACTAATTTTTTATGTGCTTATTAAGAAAATTTTGAGGAGTAATTTTTTATTCACAAGAATAGTAATTCTGAAGAGTAAATTTTTATGTAATAAGAGTAAATTTGCAAAAATATAATTCATGATCATACTCATTCATTCTAAAATGTACAGAGAGAAAGAAATTACCATATGAAATTAGGTCCAATTTGAGAGATTGCATTTTGCCAACCAATTGCCCATAACTGGGGACCCTCAACAGCAATAGCAAAGGGTGTAAGGATCAAAAGTGACAGCATTGAGAGACAAGCATAGTAGTTCATCCCACCAACTGATTTTCCATTCATACCCTTCTTTGAGAATATGTTCCTAAATACAAATGCCAAATTTGACACCATTGCCCCCATAAAACCTGCATCACCAAATTCTTAGTGTCCTAACTTTCAGCATTGTTAGCTTACTTAAAGTTATGACCAAAGGTCAAAACTGTCATATTTTGTGTAGAAATAAATAATTAATGACTGAATAAAGATTCAATTTTTTTACCTGTAACATTGAAATTGAGCTCAGTAGCAGCAGAAAGAGCACAACCACCGATGATCGGAAGTAGAGAGAGGTACACCGGCGCCGGAAAACTCTCTCCGAGTAAAAACCTCGAAACCAGCACACTCAACGCCGGCTCTCCGCTCTTGATAATATGAGTGAAAGAAACCGCCACCTTCGACATGCTAACCGTCGCCGCCACGTGTCCCACCGTGTGCGCCACCGCCACCTACACATGCACACAATCAAACTCACCTCGTATTCCGACACCAAAACATAAAATTCGGACAGCAATGAAAATATTCTTACAGGAAGCAGATTTTTCCAAAACTGGAGATCAGTTTCCGGAGCTTCAGCAATCTTAGTAGCCCAAGAAACGAGCATGATGAGAGAGCCAGCAGCAAGAGAGAGAGTTGAAGTCAGCCATGGAAATGGGAACACATTCAGCACTTTCTTGTTGTATATATTGAACACCACGTTGAGAGCCCACCACGTGGCGAAGTAGAACCCTATCTTGACCTTCTGAGCAGCTTCCTCATCGACCTCAACGGTGATCGGGAAAACGGGCTGCGATCGGGCCTCGTACGCGTTGCATTGGACCCGGGCGGCCCTAGACGAGCCCTCGTCCGGGTTGGAAAGGAACCCGAACCTGGTGGCTGCGGAGATGTGGAGTGGCTTGTGGGGTGGTGGGTTTTTCTTTGTAGGGTTTAGGGTTTGAAGAAGAGATTGAGGTTTTGCTAAACAACTCAACCTTTTGAGGAGGTTGTCGGAAAATTTTGGAGTTGTTGTTTTGGAAAGATTTGCTGAGAAAGAAGCCATTGTTGGAAATGTGATATGAAGAGATTTATATAATTAGTAGAAGAGAATTTGATACTAGTAGTGAATTGTTGGTGTGGTATATTTGGGGTTTGTGTGAATATTTTAAATGTTGTAAATTTGTATATATAGAGAGTCGGGGCGGTGGGGCCCACAACGGTGGACGACCTCTCGGGCCGGTTTAGGGTTGGGCTGGATATTTGAGGGTATATGCTGTCTGTCACCAGGTCGGAAAAGGCAGCCAAAAACTGAATAGTATGCAAAGAGTTGTATTTCTGGGAATTTCACAGTTTTTTGGAGTTATTTGGGCTATATAGACCTATTTTTTGGGTGACAAAGTTGGACTTGGATACATTGATCATAGTTTCCTGACTACGTAATTAAAGATCCTCTAGTACGTATTATTCATTAAAATTATACATGAGTCTTTAAAACAAAATGAAGCATTGACACTTATGATTTTTTTAAATAAAATAACAATTATACTTAGTACAATATATAACAATTTTTTAATTCTATTTTTAAAGTACAATTGTCCCAATAAATTATTGTCAGTATGGTAACTGATTTGTTGAAAATATGTCGCATGCACAACTCAACTAGTTAAGCAAAGAGATAACTTGTAAAATGATTAAAGATCAAATCTCACCAGCATTATGGAATCAACCTCTTAATTCATCAAGTTGAATTTCCTGTTACATTTTCGGTGTTTCATTGGTGTTTCACAATATAAAAAAAAAAACTATACCCTACAAATTAATGACCATTAAACTCTTGGGGTAAGTATTGAATTTTGGGCATTGACTATAACACATGACAATTATTTAATTAGTGAAATAGGAGATGAAACACCATTATGGAACATGTGATCCCATTTGTTAATTCAGGTGCTCCTTTTGTGATGAGTTAAAAGGTATAACTCTTATTAGTTATTTAAGTTACCATAATTAGCCTCCTTCACATACTGTTGGGCCAGCGTGTGAGGGCGCTTGAGGTAGGCGACTCCACATTTTGTGGAATTTGTTGAAAATATGATAACTGATTTTGTAAAATGGATTTGATGAGTCCTTGGTTGAAATTGAATTTATAATACTACCTCCGTTTATCTTTAGTCTATCAATTTTATCATTTTGGGACGTCCATTCTTACTCTATCAATTTTTTCTTTTAGATACATGAAATCTACACACCACTTATATAATTATAATATAGCTAGGACCCACATTTTAACAGTTTAATTAATAAAAGATATAATTATAATATAGCTAGGACCCACATTTTAACAGTTTAATTAATAAAAGAAATAGTAACTCTTCTATACAAAGAATCTGAGTAATATTCCTATCGTTAATAACGTTTTACAAATAGAATAATTATGTGTATTTTAAAAAATAATTCTCGATATTTTAAAAAGTTAATCTTCTTTAAAAAGGTGCATTGTACATCTAGTTACAAAATAGAATTTCTTAGAAAAATGACTATCATCATAATGAAAAAAAAAAATTATCGGGCAATTTCCTAATGATTCTACAATTTATTTTTATTTTTTCAAAAAGAACCCTCATATTTATTAAAAGAAAATTGCCACAAGCTTTGCAAGGAGAAATAGAAAAATCGTAGAGAAAAAAAAAAGAAAAAAGAAAATATGAAACATGGTTTCCATGTCTCATCTTTGACTCGATTAATTAATTTTATTTATTTTAATTCATAAATTTCAACGATGGAGAAGAGTGAACATTTATGGGTCGTTCGTACGCAGAAAATGACGTATTGATCCGGCCATCCGGGCCTTAGAAAACATAATTATTTTTCTAAAAAATAATCATAAAATAGAGTTACAAATGAATAAAATCATAATTGTAGTTTTTTTTATGGGGGCGGCTATTTGCACTCCCAATTTTAATGAATGTACCCCATAAATTTTAAAGGACTAAAATACTCATATTTGTTAAGACGTAAATATCCCTTTATAAATTATAGATTAAGATTTCTTATTTATATGTGCAACCGAACAAGCATATAAATAAGAAATTTTAAGGGTGTTCGGTTGCTGCAACCGAACAAGCATATAAGAAATCTTAAAGTGTTCAGTTGATGCAAGCGAACAAGCATAAGAATAAGAAGAAATCTTAAGGTGTTCGATTGCTGCAACTGAACAAGCATATGTGCTCGGTTGCAGTAACCGAACACTTAAAGATTTCTTATTCATATCCTAACATGCACGGTTGCAGCAACACATCTTCGTCGAACAAGCGTCTTTTCATGGACAATGTTTATATAAATTGGGAGTGTTTGTTATGTTTGTCAAATACCTAAAAGGATCGTGTTTGTCAAATACCTAAGAGGTTATATAAATTTGGAGCGTCTTTCCATGGACAATATTCACCTTAGGCAGTAATTCAGTCAAATTGTTGGAAAATTGAAATAACAGTGCAAGAAGAAGAGTGATGAGTTGCAGTGTATAACTCGAAGGTTTGCTGTAAAAGTAGAACATGGAACATGGAAGGGCTAAGAAACTTTGTTCTAATCTTTCTCTTTTTTCTTCTTCTGTGGAGTCAGGACGCCAACGTATTCTTTCCTTCTCCTTTCTCTTCTACGGCAACATCGACCTGATCTCCTTTCCTTCACGGCGTTTCTTTCTTCTTTTATTTATTAATTAGTTTTTAGTAATTAGAGTTTAATTAATTAAAAGGGTAAAGCAATCTTTAATGGGGTATATTTAGTAATTTATATGTATAACTTTTAATTTTAGTGGAATATATTTAGAATTTGGGGTTCATTTAATAAATTCAAAGTTGCAAATAGCCACCCCTATTCTGATACACAGCTTTGATATTGAATAATGGCCGTCGGAATTATTGTCTGAATTATGGAGAGGATCCTTGGCTATTCCTTCATGTCATTTTCAGTCATCTCGGGGTTGGTGTATCACTAAAAAATACATTATCATGTCTAAAATCAGCCTGATTAATTAATTTATGCATTTTCTTTACTAGTACTCTTATTCCTTTAAATTAGGAATTAATCCGATATATTTTATTTAATAGAAGAAATTAAGACGAAAAATAAATGTCTTTCACATGTGCCGATTCATAGTTTACTCTAATGACATTGTATAATGAATTATTAAAGTATACTTTTTAGTGTGTTATAATATATACTCCATTCGTCCTTCATTAAGAAGGTCTTTTTTGCTTTTTGACACGTGGATTAAGCAATATTATTATTTAAGGTATAGCGGGTAGTTGTATTAGTGGGAGTGTGAGTCTCATATTTTAATTATATTAGTGGGTGTGTGGGGGTCTATGTGTGTAAAAAAGGAAAAAAGACTATTTGGATAAGACGACCAAAATGGAAAAAATATGCTCTTTGAAAGGGACTGAGGAAGTAATTCACAATAAACATATTTTAACTACCAATAAGTACTCCCTCCGTCCCGCAGAAAGGTACGCGCTTCCTTAGTAATTTACAAAGAAAGAGCGTACCTTTCTACGGGATGGAGATAATATATTTTACTTATATATCAATCATATTTTAATAATAGATCAACTCATCTCACAAAAGAATTTGATTTTATGATTACAATTTGTAGTAAAACTTTTTTGCTCGCAATTGCTACAAAATAAATTATAATTTTTAAGTATGTATTGTGTGCAATCGTTATATATGGTGGAATATCTTTAATGTGAGTAATTAATCATACATAGAAACTAACATTATACCCAATAGAAAATTCTAAATTTAGCATTAAACTAAATCAAAAACCACAATGTATTATATAATAAATCACAAGATATTAGTAGAACCCTAAAACCCTTTGATATTTCTACTAGTCATTGTACTCTTACAATTTTGAATTGATGGGTGTAATTAAATAATGTTTGATCAAGTTGCAGAATGTTAGGAATTTAATAGTGGTTTAGCAGTGTAGTCGTGTTTCCAAGAAAGGGAACTGCAAAATTGCTATATTTTGATTTGGCGCTTTCATTGTTGGTGGGATGATGTGACAATTGAAACTTTTCAATTCACGGTTCTCCTATTTTTTTTTCTTTTTTTTTTTCTCCTTTATTTGACGCCAAATATCTAGTAGATTTTGAAGGGTCACTATAATTTTATTTTATTTTATAATAATTCTCGAATGCAATGATATTGAACATAGAGTATATAGATTGCCTAGTAAATTTGTTTTTAACTACAGAATTATATTTAATCTAAAGATATACAGTATATTTTAAAAAATCAAAAGTTAACATATTGAGAAGTTTCAATTTATTGCCCTAATATTTTTAATTTATATATTTGCGAATATATACAGTGCAGTTAAAAAATAAGAAAAATACTCGAACGACTAAAAAAAATGACATTGTCATTGTTTTTGTTGGTAAAATATCTCACTCGATGGTATATATGTTTGTCATTTGTGCTTGAATCAACTTTGCATTTGTGGCTCAAAATATGATTGAGATTTTATTATGGACTTATATGGACAATAATTGTATTTGTTGCAACTTGCAAGCAACACTCTTTGATCGAATCCTGAAATGTACTTAAATGTCATGTTATTTTCTATTCATATATTAATTTTAAATTACTTAAATAAAAGAAAAAGATAAATTCAATGTTTATTTAAATTTACAAAAATAAACATGCATAATATTCAAGCAATTTTATACTTCAATATATATACATGTAGAAATATGATAGCGACGTGTTTTTAATCTATATATATAGAGAGAGGGACTAGGGTGCAAGTCCCCACCATTCTTAATTAATTTATACTCCTTCATTAATGTTATTTTTTATTTTATTTAAATAACTATTATACCCTAAATCCTAAACCCTAGAGGGTAATTATACCCTAAACCACAAGGATAAAATTACAATTATACTCTAAACACTAAACCCTAGGGGATAATTATACTCTAAACCACAAGGGTAAAATTACAATTATACCCTATACCCTAAACCCTAGGGGATAATTATACCCTAAACCACAAGGGTAAAATTACAATTATATCCTTAAAAAAAATAGTAATGTATAGCAACAATTAAAAAAAAAAAAAGGAAAAACACACACTGAAGGTGAAGGAAGGATGTTGTACCAATCGAAGGTTGTATACAAGTCTTTGCCATATATATATATATATATATATATATATATATATATATATATATATATATATATATATATATATATATATATATATATATTATACTCTAAATCCTAAACCCTAGGGGATAATTATACCCTAAACCACAAGGGTAAAATTACAATTATACCCTAAACACTAAACCCTAAGGGATAATTATACTCTAAACCACAAGGGTAAAATTACAATTATATCCTAAACCCTAGGGGATAATTATATCCTAAACCACAAGGGTAAAATTACAATTATATCCTTAAAAAAACAGTAATGTATAGCAACAATTAAAAAAAAAAGGAAAAACACACACTGAAGGTTAAGAAAGGATGTTGTACCAATCGAAGGTTGTATATAAGTCTTTGCCATATATATATATATATATTAATTTTATGTACAAAATATGATCAAGTAGAAATATAAAATAAAATGAGTAATTTCTCCTAATTTTCTCGCTTATTCATGTGTTTCTCTCCCAACTTATCTCTGTGTCTCTCCCCTCAACCAGCAGAAAGTATACATTTATTAATAAAATGTTATAGTACATTTTAATTACTCCCTCTGTCCGCTTCTAAGGTATTCATTTTATTATTTTTGGCGTCCGCTTCAAAGGTATTTATTTCCCCTATTTAGTAAAAAAATACACAATATGGCCCACCACTTCCCTCTAATACAACTACTCACTTTACATATAATAATAATACTCCTTAATCTACATGCAAAAAAATAAATGGATACCATAGAACCGGACACGTGGAAAAAGCAAATGAATATTTTATAACCAAACGGAGAGAATATAAAACATGAGTTAAAATCAATAATTCTTCCTACATAATTCTCATAATGAATTCGGTGATGCTTTCTCTTGCTTCTTCCATTATTCTATCCCTACTTCTTTTCAATCTCAACTCATCATGATTTTCATCATCACTCTCACATGGATCGTTACTACTTTTTCCTACTCCTTCATCTCCAATTGAATAGTCTCCTCCCGTAGTGCTTTTTCATAGTGCTATCACTTGTCGTCGGAATTACAGTCCCACTTGCGGCCACCAGCAGTGGCATTGGGTGGAGAGAGGACGGTGGATAGGGAGAGATAAAGAAGAGAGAATAAGGGGAGAAAATAAAATTAGAATTCATTTCCTTATATATATATATATATGCAGGGTCATTTGGGTAGGATTGGACCGATTAGTTAGGTACCATATTTATAATTGAAAGCCATATTCGAAATAATTTTTCTAGAGAGAGATGCTCATCCTCTCTAGGTTCTCTCTCTTCTAAACTTTCAGATTTGCTAAACATCTCCCCTCTCCACCCCAACGTGCCCCCTCTCTCCCTCCCTTCCCTCTGCGACGGCATTGACTAGTGACGGCGCATGGAAGCGGCCAATTCTTTCTTCTCCCTGAGCTTTGGCTCCTGGCTCATTCACAGGATTACCCTCAACCAGTCGGGTTCGCGCCTCCTACAAGGTCCGATCGGAGAATGCCGGTGAGGACCCAGATCTTGACCTGAGATGTGGTGAAGAGAGAGTAGCCGGTAGTAGCGGAACAGTGGCGGCGCGGTTGTCGGGTAGAGAGGAGGCTTGCCTTATTTGACCATTTTTATTTTCAGATCTATTTTTCTTAGTCTGTTTTTTCAAGTGTAGTGGCCTTTTCTCATGGTTGGGTTTGGAGGTTTCATCTATGGATTTAACTAGCATACGTTGATTTGTTCAACAGTTTGTATTTGTTAGTCCTTTGATGTTTCTTTCTTTTGCTCGACTGTTTGAGCTTTGCTTATACCATTTTATCTCCTCTAGGGAGTGTGGTGTCCTCTTCTCGAGGTTTTAAAGTCTCTTTAGTGAAATATTGTAACTCCTTTATGTAGCTATTGTTCTCTCGATTGTTTACCGTAGAGACCCATGCAACCTTTTGACTAAGTAAATGAAACCTATCTTTTGAGGAAAAAAAAAGTTAGTACCATATCTATATTTAAATGGAATCTAATACTCATGTTTTAGATTCATAAATTATGAAAATTCAAATCCAATATTCCAATAAAAAAACACAAGTGTTCATGTGGGGTTCTAATAAGCAATTGGGGGAAACCAGAAAAGGAGGAAGAAGTCATATTTATTGATACAAAGTCACTGTAAAATATTTATTGGTACAACATGATTAATTTTTGTTGGTTCAGATCTCCTGTTACATTTAGTGTTACATCTCCTGTTATAAACCGTTGGATAATTGACACGTAGAATAAACTAATCTATACCTTAACAATCAACCCTAAGGGGAAAGGTTGAGATTTTCCTCCCCGCATACGTGTCACTCATCTAACACGTGTAACAGGAGATGTAACACCAAAATATAACAGGACATCCAACGTCAATTTTTGTGGTATAAAAAAAATGGAAAATATTAAAATTTAACCTTTAAGTATGACGGATTTCAATTTTAATCATTTATATTTGCAATTCTCAATTTTGATAATTTTGTCTAAATTTAGTCATTTTTTATCCAAACTTTAGACCAAAATTTGAAAAAATCTGACACGAATGAGTAAAATTTGGAAAAAAAATTGAATTACATTTGATAAAAGAACTAAATTTGATTTTAAAAAAATCAAAATTGAGAATTTTAAATAAAAAAGACTAAAATTTGGATTCGATCGTACTTAAAGGACAAATTTTGATATTTTCTCTAGAAAAATTATTGTCCATAAATTAAAAATAAGAAGGAAGAAGCAGAGCAGGTTGATTTCAATCCCCCTTCTTGTGTTGTTTGTGTGTATCACCCAACAAACTGTTGGAGTTTGTCAAAATAGAAGAAATATGGTTTTGTCCCACATCGAAAAACTCCAAAGGGAAAGGGCTTCTTAAGCTTATTTAAGGAGGCCCTTGGGTAATGATATGAACGCACCAATCAAGTACACTTTAATCTTTGTATTTGATTCTAGTTAAATTCATTTCTTTAATTCTCGGTTGTGAGAATAGAAAGAAAGGTGAGTATTAGTCAAAGATGGAAGAAAGGTGAGTATTAGTCAAAGATTTGTAAGAGTGTAGGGATTGGGATCGGGAGAGAGAATTTCTGTGTGATTGTAAAATATTTCACATAGTGGTATTTTTCTCAGGTCCGTGGTTTTTCTCCAATTTTAGAGTCTCCACGTAAATCCTTGTGTTGTTCTTTTTCTCAGTTATATTTTGTTTGTCCTTAGGAATGAATGGGGATCTGATAATCCCAACAAGTGGTATGAGAGCCCGGTTCAGGCTGTTGAAATTCTGAGTATGCTATGTAGTTGTAGCTTTGTCTGATCTTCCACATCAGAAAAGAATTGAGAAGGTTATTCATTAAGCTAGGGTGGGAAAAATATGTCTAGAATTTCAAGCTCAGTAAGGTTTGATGTTGAGAAATTTGATGGTAGAATCAATTTTGGGTTGTGGCAAATACAAGTCAAGGATGCATTGATACAATTCGGGTTACACAAGGCTTTGAAAGGAAGGCCAGATTCAAAGGGAAAGGCAGGTTCAGGCGATGACACAGGAAGTTCCAGCAAGGACTCTGGTATGAGTGATGAGGATTGGGAGGATCTGGATTTGAGGGCTGCAAGCACAATCCATTTGTCCTTGGCCAAGAATGTCATTGCTAATGTGCATGGAATTTCAAGCGCCAAAGAACTATGGGAAAAACTTGAGGCACTGTACCAAGCAAAGGGGATCTCAAATCGATTGTACCTGAAAGAGCAGTTTTACACACTTCGAATGGAAGAAGGTATGAAAATTTCGGATCACCTTAGTATTCTTAATGGTATCATCTTAGAACTAGAAGCAATTGGAGTAAAAATTGAAGATGAGGATAAGGCCTTGAGGCTTATCTTATCTCTGACTCGTTCCTATGATCATATGAAGCCAATTCTAATGTATGAGAAAGAAACTTTAATTTTTGCTGATGTCACAGGAAAACTTCTTTCTGAGAAAAGGAGGCTGATGAGTGAGGGGTATACTTCAACGGAAAATTCAGCAATGGTGGCAGTTAGCAAAGAAAGAAAAAAGGACTCCAAAAGTGTGGTTTGCTGGAAGTGTGGTGAACTTGGACATACGAAAAGAAATTGTCCAGGAAGAGTTGGACAAGGTGGAGCTCATGCGACAAAAGACTCCGAATCTATTTCTAATATTGTAACTAAGGTGATGTAACAGAGGAGTTTCTCTAAGGAGAAAATGTATATCCTTATTACATATTCAGTTGTCATAAGAATTGTAAAATAATATTAGCTGTTCCACAAGTTTGCACACGAACATTGACTTGGCGGGAATGTAGGGTGTATGGTAGATGTATATCGATGGCTGATGGACTTCCACAAGAGCCAAGAGTTGGAAGTGGCACCTAGTCAACAGGTTTTTCGATATGTGCCGGATGAAATTCTTAGAATGGTTTATTCTAAGTGATCTACTCATATGGTAGAGTAGGATAATTCTCAACGTTTAGAATTGATTGTCGGTCAAAACAATGAGTATTCTTTTATTTTGACAAGGTGGAGATTGTTGGAGTTTGTCAAAATAGAAGAAATGTGGTTTTGTCCCACATCGAAAAACTCCAAAGGGAAAGGGCTCCTTAAGCTTATTTAAGGAGGCCCTTGGGTAATGATATGAACGCACCAATCAAGTAAACTTTAATCTTTGTATTTAATTCTAGTTAAATTCCTTTCTTTAATTCTCGGTTGTGAGAATAGGAAGAAAGGTGAGTATTAGTCAAACATTGTAAGAGTGTAGGGATTGGGATCGGGAGAGAGAATTTTTGTGTGATTGTAAAATATTTGACATAGTAATATTTTTCTTGGGTCCGTAGTTTTTTCTCCAATTTTGGGGTTTTCACGTAAATCCTTGCGTTGTTCTTTTTCTCAGTTATATTTTGTTTGTCCCCTAGGAATGAATAGGGATCTGATAATATCAACACAAACCTCGTAACACTGTTAAAGCCATTAATCCCAAAAAAGGCCAGTAAAACATTAACACCATATTCGATACTCGATTCAATAACTGTAGCTCCGCTACCACGCATGCCTGAAAATCATACAAAATTTCAGATATATATACATCCACAATAGCAAAATCCATTTCATCATATATGTATAAGTGTGTGTGTGTTTTGCTGGTCAAATACTATAGTAAGTTGAATGCATTCTGCATCTTAATCCCTCAACCCTGCATTGAAAGATGAAAGTTTATTGGATGCGTTGAAAGATGAAAGTTTATTGGAGTGTGTCATGAATCGGAACTCATCATCTTGTCCACCCATTACTTATTTTGTCGGGTTTTAAATTGAAAAAACTTCTAAAGATAAAATCCTAAACAAAGAAATTTAATACTAATGCATAAACTTTTATGCCCTCAAAAGCTTGTTCACTCTTTTACTCCCTCCGTCCGGTTCTAAGGTGTCCGTTTGCTTTTTGCACGTGGATTAAGAAAATATTATTATTATATGTAAAGTGGGTAGTTGTATTAGAGAGAAGTGGTAGACCATATTGTGTATTTTTTTACTAAATAAGGGAAATGAATATCTTTGAATTGGACGCCAAAAACAGTAAAATGGACACCTCAGAAGGGAATGGAGGGAGTATATGATACGATAGACTGAACTTTTTTAGGGAAAGTGTATATTACTCTTGAATGTGACAAACTACAACTCTTTTCCGATAAAAGCTATACCTATTATGCATAACAGAGAATAATTCTTGTCCAAAGAGTAATCTCATCGTCGTAAAGGATAATACTTTCTGAAAAAAAACATCTATACCCGATTGCATAGAATTACAAAGGTGATCTAGTCAGGGGCGAACCCAGTTGAGTTCATGAGATACAACTGTAACCCAAATCAAAATGTAGTTCAGTATTAATTAATGTAAAAATAAAAACATAATCTTACATTAAAATTCAAATATATTCTCCGTCACAAACTCATTCATACCTTTATTATTCACAAAATTGGAGACACTAATAACAAAAAGCAAAGAATTAAAAGTGATTTAGATAAGGGAAAAGATATACCAAGGAAGCGAAACTGGAAGCGCCATATATCAAACAGGTGGTGTTGATTAGAGCTATTTTCACCTAGATTTTAGTGTCTTTTTATATGTATTTTCGTATTATTTTATCCGTATTTTATATGTTATTTGGTTGTGTTTTGTATTTTTATTGAAATGTGTGTGAATGAGCTTAAACGTAAGATTTTCACTTTTTATTGGATGCTAAACATGATAAGGAAGATGTAGGAAAAAGCGGATCTCAATTCGGAGTTGAAACGAGGGAGAACGAGCCAAAACAGTGAAGAAATACAGGAGCCAGCACACGAGCCGTGTAGCCAACACGGCCCTGTAAGAGTTGGCCGTGTGGCGACATCTAGTCACTCAACACGGGCAACTTCAGGTCGTGTCCAGTTGCACGAGTCGAGTCGGGAGCACGAGCCGTGTCACCAACACGGCCCTGTAAGAAGGTGGCCGTGTGGCGACATCAGAAGAGCCAACACGACCACACCTGTGCCCGTGTTACAACACACGACTCGTGTTGCAGCACACGAGCCGTGTTGCGTAACACGGCCCTGTAAGGCGAGGCCGTGCGGCAGCATCAGAAGACACAACACGGCCAGGATTTTCTTGCTCGTGAGTGCTATAAAAATAGTCAAACAGGTGTGCACCCAGGATTTGCGAGCAATGATTCCGTACATGCAGGCGATAGCGAGCGGCCACTGGTAGATCAGCTCCTGCAAAACATGGCCTCTGAAGTAATGGGGCTTCTCCATGTACAAATAGTCGCCGGAGCGGGAGTACCAGTACTTAAAATCCACCACAAATGAGGGAAACAGCTTCTCCGGCAGGCAAATTTAACCGTCCAATAGCGGCACCGCCATCGCCACGATTGCTAAGAACACCAACAACACACCGTCAATCACCTTCCACATCCCCCTCATTTCTCAACACTTGGTCAATGATAAATTCTACCTCTTGTGAATGTTAATGAAATCGAACTTCACTTCAATCTCACTTGCACACTCTATCTTACTTCCTTTCTCTCACGGATTGAATCAAACAAATATGAAACGAAAACTAGAAAGAACACAAGGATGTATAGTGGTTCGATCTTAAAAATCTACATCCACTTTGAGGAGAATTGAATCACTAAGATGATGAGATGGTTACAAGCTTAAGAAGATGATGAAAACTAAAACTTAAACTTCTAAAACCCTAATCTTTCTTGCTGAACTGATATGGAAGGATATGATGATAACTGATGCATTCCTTCTCTTATATAGCATGCATCAGCTGATTATCTTCCATGTGAGTGACTCAATGTGATTAGCCAGCTATTAAACGGTTGCAACTGATCATCAACCACCTAAAATCCTTGCCATGTCATCGATCCACCTGCTCAACCTCTGCCTTGATCCTACGACTCAATTTCAAACAGCATGTTGATCTTCACCCTTCAATCAACCTTGCTGCTCAACCACTCTGCATCTCCCACGTGTGTAGTTTGCTGAATGTACCATGCATGCATGATCTACACTTAACACTACCATTGCTAATCTCGCTACCTATCCTATTTGTAGAGGAATGTAGTAGTGTTAAAAATATTAGTACCTCCTATATCCCAACAACCAAGTAGGGATGCAACAACCAAAATCTTGACGAGATATTTGGGTTTCGATTCGATAAAATATTCATTTTGTTAAATTAAACGAGTTGAGTTGAGTTCGAATATCAAGGTCGAAAAATTAATTGAGCTGAACTCGAGTATGCTAGTATTTGGTTCGAAAGTTTGCAAACATGTTCGTTAATGAGCTCGCAAGTCAGTTAGCTTGAATATAAACTATTATTACGAAAATTTTATCTAGCCGAACTCAAACTGTTCGTGAACTTACTATTTTTTTAACGAATCGAGTTCAAGCCTAAATATCAATATTTGAATCGAACTCGAATCCAGCAAAATAAAAACTAGCATCCCTAATCCCAAGTAGTAGTTCTTTGTACTTGGACATAGATTAAAAATATTAATTTTTTAATATGCTCCCTCTGTCCCTGATTACTTCACACTTTCTTTTTTAATCCATTTTAAAACTCAAGCACGTTTTTTAAAATGAAAAAATACATCTCAATAATATTAATTTTTTATACTCATACACTTTTTTTATTAAATTATCTAAAATATTCACTTTTTACACATATACTAATATTACACATCTTTATACATAAAAAATAATATTTTTTAATTTCTGTACACAAGAATACATGCAGTAATTATCAAGATGGAGGAAGTATAATGTAAGAAAAAAGTAGGAGTAAGTTGCTAATTTAATGAAAAAAAATAAATAAAGTCGTTGGGAATTATGAATAAAGTATAAAAAAATAAATAATATTACTGAGATTAATAAGTACTCCCTCTGTACGGATTCAATGGTGCTATTTGCTTTTGAGCATGGAGATTAAGGAGTATTGTTATTTAATGTGTAGTGAGCAGTTGTATTAGTGAAGGTATGAGTCCCATTTTTAGTTGTATTAGTGGGTGTGTGTGGATAAAAAATGAAATGAGACATCTGCGGGCGGACACCCGAAATGAAAAAATGATACCCTTGAAAGCGGATAGAGAAATAACTAAAATATAAAATGTAGATAAAGTGAATAATGTATTTTTACTATTAATAAAGTGTATATAAATAACTGAAACAACTCAAAATGAAAAAAAAAAAGGTAATAGACAATATTAAATACGGGAATACTAGGGGAGGCGAATTTAATAGGATGCATGGCCCCAAATTGGAAAAAGAAAACTTATTATAATATGGTGAACATTTATTTAAGAAAAAATTTCAAATATCTCAAAAAAAATAGAGTTGTCATTATTTCTGTTGGTAAAATATCTGACTCTATTTTTTACATTATTACATGTGTTTGTCATTTATGCTTGAATCAACTTTGAATTTGTGGCTCAAATTATAATTGAAGATTTTATTGTGGCCTTATAGTTATATATGGACAATAATTGTATTTGTTTCAACTTGCAAGCAACACACTTTTATCAAATCTTCCAAAAGTACTTTCATGTTATGTTATTTTCTGTTCATATATCGTTAATTTTATATTAACTTATAAAATAAATCTAAATTCAATGCTTATTTAAATTTTCAAAAATTAACATAAATATTATTCACACAAAATTTTCCATTTCCATATTCATATTTATAAGTGAGTTTTGATCAAATATATATACAAATAAGAAAGTGACGTATTTTTAATCTAAAGAAGTGATACTATATATATATATACTCCCTCCGTTTTACATGTCTCATGTGAACTGGTTCACCATGCACCCTAATTTTATAAATTAGTACATGAGAGATGAAGTATTATTATTATAAATTAAAAATATTATACATTTTAGGAAGAATACTCTAATAAAAAGTCACAACATATTAAAAAATTGAGGAATAATACTTTCATTCAAACAAGTACGTAATAATTTATTTCTCTAAATAGTAATTTTCATATATTATAACATAATTTCTATATATTAAAGTACAAGGTGAATGACGACGGTTCACACAACTATTTGTCTATACTATATCTTAGCTATCGAATTACCCGTTTACCTATGGATGTTATATAATAATAATAATAATAATAATAATAATAATAATAATAATAATAATAATAATAATAATAATAATAATAATAATAATAATAATAATAATAATAATAATAATAATAATAATAATAATAATAATAATAAAAGCCCAAAGAAAAGCATAAATTAAAAAGGAATAAGAGTTTTTTTTTTCTCCCTCCCATAGGTGGTCCGTGTCTATTGTTACATTTTGGTATAATATCTTCTATTATAAAATAGACACATAGAACATAAATAAAATTTATACCCTAAAAGAAAACATCAACCTTAAGAAAATAAAAAACAAATCGTCGGTGAGTCTCCTAGACTTGTTTAGAGTTGTTTATTTAATGAGTGGTATATTAGACGAAATATTAGTATCTAACAAGACGTGTAATGTTCTTTTGTAGTGTATTTTTACACTGGATAGAAATGTGTGAGCAATTAGGAAAAGTAACACCATGTTAAAGCATAACATTTTGTGTAACAGTGAAGCACAAATATTTATATTTCTGTGAATTCTATTACTCATATTTTAAAACAATTTTAAGCAAATTCAAATCCAGTATTCCAAGAAAAAACAGAAGTGTTCATGTTGGGTTTCTAACATGTAACTGAGAAAGGGAGGAAACCTGAAATGCGGGAAGAAAGAAGTCATACTTAATAATACAAAAGGCAGTTGGTACAACATGATTAATTCTTGTCCATTGTGGTCCAAAAGATTCTTGTCCATAAATTAGAAACAAGAAGGAAGAAACAGATCAGGTTGATTTCAATCCCCCTTCTTGTGTTGTTTGTGTGATTCACCCAACAAACCACGTAACACAGTTAAAGCCATTAATCCCAGAAAAGGCAAGTACAACATTAACAACATATTCGATGCTCGATTCGATAACTTTAGCTCTGCTATCACGCATGCCTGAAAATCATACCAAATTTCAGATGTATATATCCACAATAACAAAATCCATTTCATCATATATTTATAGAGTGTGTGTGTGTGTTTTGCTGGACAAATACAATAGCAAGCTTAATCCCTCAACGCTGCATTGAGACGAAAGTTTATTGGAGTGTGTCAAGAATCGGAACTCATCATCTTGTACACCCATTTAATTTGAATATATTAAATACTAACACATAAACATGTATCCTCACCCACGCATGCTTGCTCAGTCTTCTTTATAATACAAGTTACTCTTTCTATATGATATGATAGAAGAGTGTATATTACTCTTTTGGAGAAAGTGTATGTTACTCTTGAATATGACAGACTATAACTCTTTTACAATAAAAGCTATTCCAAGGCACACCCATTTTTCCATCTGATAATAAACAATTATTCTTATATGTGCTATACTGTTATTCTTTAGGATCATTACTCTTATGCATAATGGAGAATAATTCTTGTCCAAAGAGTAATCTCGGCATTGTAAAGGATAATACTTTTCCAAAAGAAACACCTCCAATTGCAAAGAAGTATGCCTTATTTAATAAACCACAAAAGTATAAGTAATTGTATACCCCAAATTATAAAGGCAAAATAGTATTTTGATCTAAAGTATAATCAAGTTGTACACAATCATGTGTCTTTTTCAAATAGTTGCAGGGTTGCCTATTATAGCTACTTTAATTTGCACAAGATCACTAATTTGTCTTTCATTCAAATTCAAAATTTGACAATAAATGAACACATATATAGCTATCTTAGCAAAGGCATCAACGAATCATACATTTTGGAGCCATATTCCATTAGTTCGTTGCACAAATGGCACTTATGGAAGAGAAAAAATCAAAACTTTTTCCCACTACATCAATGCTTCCTTTTCAAGATTTAGATTTCATCTTTTATAAGTATAAACAAAATTGGAGACACTAATAACAAAAAGCAAAGAATTAAAAAGGTGATTTAGATAAGGGAAAAGATATACCAAAGAAGCGAAACTGGAAGCGCCATATATCAAACAGGTGGTGTGCACCCAGGATTTGCGAGCAAGGATTCCGTAAATGCAGGCGACAGCGAGTGGCCACTGGAAGATCAGCTCCTGCCAAACATGGCCTCTGTAGAAATGGGGCTTCTCCGTGTACAAATAGTCACCGCAGTGGCGGGAGTACCAGTCCTTGAAATCCACCAGAAAGGAGGGAAATAGCTTCTCCGGCAGGCAAACTTGGACGTCCACCAGCGGCACCGTCACCGCCACGATCGCCAAGAACACCAACAACACGCCGTCAACCACCTTCCACATCCCTCCCATTTCTCAACCCTTGCTACGAGAATGATGATTCTACCATTGTTATTCTCGCTAGCTACTCACTGAACGGAAATATTATACTCCCTCCGTCCAACTAAAGTTGTAACAATATTTTTGGGCACGAAGATTAAGGAGTATAATATTTTAATGTAAAGTGAAATGAGAGAAATAGTAATATTTAATGTATAGTGGGTAAATGTATTAATGGTGTGTGTAAAGTATGTGTGAACCATATGTGTATATATTAATATTTTTTGTGTGGATCCATATGCTTAAAAAGAAAATGTAACATCTTCTGTGGGACAACCCAAAAAGGAAAATGTCACAACTTGTGTGAGACGAAAGGAGTAATATATATAATATATATTAAAATATTATTACTCACTCCATTATGCTTGTTTCTTTTTTAAAATGATGTTGTTTTATACTTTGTCCCATGACTATATATATATATATATTCATTTTAATCCGTTCCAAAATAAAGTATACATTTCATTTTTGGTTGATATGACCCACACAATATTATTATTATATTCATATGGCTCCAAACATTATACTAATACAACTACCCACTACATATTAAAATATTATCTCTCTCATTGCATTACACATTAAAATATTATACTCCTTAATCATTGTACAAAAAGTAAACGTATATTTTGTTTCGGGACGGAGCGAGTATAAGGTAAAAAGGAGAAGGAGGAAATTGAGAATTAAAAAAATATATATATACCTTATATCAAAAATATGAATAAAGGGTAAATAAATTAATAAAATTATTGGGATCTATTAATAAAGTATAAAGATTAGATGGGAGAGTATAAGAAATTACCTCGAAGGGTGCAATATTTTGATGTATAATTATATAGTATATTAGTGTTTTGTGGGCTCCTTATAAATACACTATTAATTATTTTGTGGATCTTATTTGCTGGAAAAGAAAAATAATCCTTTTATATGGGGACGAATAAAAATAAAAAAAATTACTCGCTTTTAAAGAAATGGAAGGAGCATTAAATACCGCCATATCATTATACAAGGTGCGGATGCATGGCTCCATACTGAAAAATGAAGATTGATTTAACATCTTCATTTATTATTTAATTATAATATTTTAATTAATATGGACAATAGCTAAAGTTAATTATTGGAATGATTAAAAAATAATAATTAAAATAAATGTTAAAATATATTATGATGTACAAATATAGTTTTTTAAAAAGAAAATGACAAATACTTGTGTAAATTGGTTTACGATTTAATTATGTGACCGTTTTCCAATTCTATTATACCCTAACATATGGGATTATAGAATTTAAACTGTAAACCCGATTTACAAGATATTAAAACATAAAGTCAAAGTCTACACGGTAAAACACGATTCACTCCACCGGAATTGGCAAGTGTTTGCCATTATTAATTAGAGTATAACGTTACTAATCAGGTGGGCTAGCCCACTAGCCCACTGGGCTCCAGATTCGATTCTCTTTGGGAACGACTTAGGAAAGGAGTTATAAAGAGGGATTGGAGATAAAGGTTATATGGGTGTTAGGTGTAACTACTAACAAACTAACATTTACTGATAATATATATATATATATATATATATATATATATATATATATATATATATATATATATATATATATATATAAAACGTTACTTAATAATTATAAAAAAAATGTTGCACATACTAAATATTTGGGAATAATTGGGAGAAAAAGAAATAAACAAATGAATAGTTGGATTATTTCTCCTTTTTATTGCTGACTCTCATGATGATATTGGGCCACTTCCTAATAACAAAGCCCATATTTTAAAAAAATGAACTTCACAAATATTTATTTTATTGTTTTCAAAAACATTAAAAAGAATTAGTTCGATTACTTAATGTAGACATGCACCAAAAAACTGGAACTGGCGGTTCGAACTGGGGAACCGCCGGTTTTAATCGGAACCGAAACCGTTGGTTCCGGAACTGTAAAAAAAACCGAAACTGGTAGGGGAAGGTTCGATTCCGGTTCCTCATATTTGGAAAAAAAATCGGCGGTTCCGATTCCGAACCGGCGATTCCGGTTCGAACTGCCGATTTTTCAATTTTTTTATTTTTTTACTTTTTACGCTTGAAACCAAAAAAAATTAAAACTGGAACCGGAGGTTCCGAAACCGAAACCTTCATAACCCGATTCGGTTCCGGTTCCCCCTACCTTGGAACTGGAACCGGCGGTTCCGAATCGGGGTGCATGTCGCACTGAAAGGGTTGCGTAACCACAATACCCCTTCATTTAGTAATTAAAAAGTAATTTGAGTGTAATTTGTATGTAACCAATTCCACTATATCAATTAATGTAGCCTATATCCTACCCATCTTAATTAATTTATTCTATTTTATTAGTATTTTTTTATTTTTAAATTTACTATACTTAAATGACTATTAAACCCTAAACTCTAGAAGTAAAATATACTCTAAACCACAAAGGTGAAATTACAATTATACCATAAATCCTAAATCCTAGGGATAAAGTATACCTTAAATCACAAGAATGAAATTACAATTATACCCGAAATCCTATTGGTGAAATTACAATTATACCCTAACTAAACCCTAAACCCCAAAGATGAAATATACCCTAAACCAAAGAGTGAAATTGCAATTATACCCTTAAAATTAATCTTAAACTTTAAGAATAAATAATAAGTAAGCCAAAGATGAAATATACCCTAAACCAAAGAGTGAAATTGCAATTATACTCTTAAAATTAATCTTAAACTTTAAGAATAAATAATAAGTAAACCTTAATGGGTAAAATACACCCTAAATAAGTAAATTGAAATTATAATAATATCCCGAAAATCAAATTAAAAAAAAAAGAAAAAAATAATATTCCCTTCACCCCAGAAAAGTATGCGCTTCCTTTGTAACGAACTCTGATAAGTGTTAAGCAATGGGAGGGAAATGGGGAATGAGGGTAAAGTTAAGGGTGGCCCACATGTGGTAAAATTTGAATTCGATGGACTAATTCTACTTTACTTGTTGTAATTTTACCCCTCTATTACTTTTTACTTATTAAGTATCACACGTGTTTTTGTAATAATAATAGTAATAAGAAAATGTACGCGCATGTGTATTAATTTGTAAATGTATATCTTAGTTATTAAGTATTAATAGGGTGGGTTTAAACTTTAGGTCAAATCAAGTATTAATTGGGGTGAGAGAAGATGAAAGAGAAAGAAAGAAAAAAAATATTAATTGAGGAGAGAGATTATATTGTAGGGGTGTAACGTGTAATAAGTTGTTGGATGGGTGAATAAAGTGTAAAAAATAAGTTAAATATATATAATGTATTTTTATTATTAATGAAATGTGTACAAATATATGAACATCCCAAAGTGAACATTATCCATAATACGTGTAACGAAGCGAGTAATTCTTCCTTGTAATTATACCACTTATGAAAATCGTATATATCATGAGTTGGGTACAATATGAACAATTATACCACTTATGAAAATCGTATATATCGTCAGTCGAGTACGATACATTAATTTGACATAAAGTTAAAACATATCATATCAAAAATTCAAAACAAATATAATACTACATTAATTTGATATAAAGTTAAAATATATCCTATCAAAAATTCAAAACAAACATAATCATTATTCATTAGATTAGATTTTCAAACCCCAAAATCTCAATTTCATTCCTTAACCAAACATCATCTTAACCCTCAAATCTACAAAAACTGCAAAATTTGCGAAAATTGAAAAATACTTCAAAATATTCGTGAAATTTCAAAACTAAAAATTTTGCAACATGAAATTCCTCTTCAACATATCAAAGGGGAATTTTCAAAATTAATCCCTCTTTAAAATCAATTAAAATTAAATCATTTTCCAAAATTGGAAAGATCATGTAAATGGATCAATAAAACTACTCATAAATCTCTTTTAACGGACTATAGATGACAGTTTATTTTTAATTCGTAAATCAATGAAATTTATTTTATAGTGAGCTTCGATTAATCAGGTCATTAACGAGTAGAATAGTAATAATAAATTAAAACAATAAATTAAAAAAAATGAACAAGAGTAATTGCAAAACGTTTAAATCTTTTGAGTATTGTTCATTAGAGTTTTATCTAATTATATCAATTCATAAAATAAATTAGTCCAGTCTAAAAGCTGAAAGAGTTGAAAGTGATCAATTCACATCCTCGATTGAGTGACGGGATGCAGTGCTGGTGTTGTAGTTAATATGCACACTTCCACGTTGATATGCTCTTATCACTGGACCAAAGCTGCTTTCGTTGATCTTACTGTCCCATCCTGAATTATTTCCAAAGGCTCTTAAAGCAGAGTAATAATTTGTGCTAGAGAATACATGCTTTTGACAACCTTACTTTAGCATATGGCCAGATTCATAACAGCTTGTCATGAACATTACCCTCTCTGCATGTTTCATTGTAGCCACGTGATATTCCAAATATTTGTCATACTCATCAGTGATCACGCTGGGTACATTTACCATTCTGTCCAGTAAGTCCTCCATATCTTGCAAGGTAGTTTGCTCTACCCTTAAAAAGGATGACAGAGATAAACTTGTGCAATATGGCATAGTCCTTCACTTTTGTTGCATTCGTAGCCGCATAGTAATATATTCTGACCAACTCTTTCAGCTTTTAGACTGGACTGAATTGATCACTTTCAACTCATTAGAATTAAATTGCCTGATTTTTTATATATACTATTTAAAAATAAATGAAAAAATAAGAGAAATGAAGAAGGAATTTAAGTAAAAAAAGAGAGAAATAAATAGTAGAGTTTGTAATTAACGTCGGGTCATTTTTGAAACATATCTACACTTTTTATAAAAAAAAATGTTATATAATTAATTTCCTTTTAAAAGTATTAAATTTCCTATATATGCTTAAATCATTATGTTAAAATGATGTAATTATTATATACACTAAAACATAGTAATTTGTTTTGTAAAATTACTATAATCGATCCGTACAAGAAAATTTAAAAATAAATATTATTTATTAAATGAGAAATTTAATAGCAAGATTTGTAAAATCAAATAATTTGATTTATAGCATGGGATAAGAACGTGAAAAGAAAAATCAATTTGATAAACTAAAGAATGTAGTGTTACATTTTATATTTTACTTTTTTCTTCTCTAAATTACAATGATTGTTTAACACTAATGAAACATTAAATATACTAGAGATTCAATGTTAAATTTATTTGTTTATTTCTTTAATACTAAAAAATAAAAAGTATTTATAATAGTGTAAATCAAGATATAAAATTTCGCAGACTTGAATTCTTATTTTACTTCTCATATTTTAATGATATTTCATATTAATACCAATTATCTACTAACGATCCATCGATTAGAGATTCCCGTATAGCAATAGAGTTTCAAAGTAGGGTCTGAATTGATGAAGCAAACGTTTTTCCAAACCTATTTTGGAAATTTTCATCTCCAATATGGGTTCAGTGTGCATTGCTTAATATTAATATCACCTCCCAACGTGGTATTAATAATGCTGAGGGCAATAATGCCAATCCTTTCCAATCCACCTAACATGATCTTTATAGTGGGCCCCTTCACTTCATATAATAATATGCCCTACCAAACAATGTATTAGAACTTATTAGTTGTATGGAGAACCCATAATACAATCTACCAAATGAAAGAAAGATACTTGTTGTAATTTTATCCAATCTTAAGAAAATCAAAATAATAAAAAAAAACTGTTATTTAAGGATCAATTTATGAGAGGTTAACGTTTCTTACTGAGCCCGACATAGTTAGGATTTATTCTATTGATTTCGAAGTGTATCAGATTAATTACAATCGTGCAATTATCAAATCCAACTCTCTAAATCACTGTCTACTCTTTATCAAAAAATCTTAATATATTTAATTAGAAATTAGTTTTATTATTAATTTTTTAAAAATATATATGTACATGTCACATTTTTGTTATTCTCTTAAAAAAAATTTAAGTTATGTTTTTATCGATCTAACATTAATGATTAAGGGGTGTGGTGCAGCGATTGCAGGGGTGGCAACGAACTATAATGGAGAAGTTCTTTGGTGTTTTGTTGAACGATGTTCTGGTATTTATAAGGTGGAGGTAGCAGAGGCCTTGGCTTTGGAAAGAGGTCTTGACATTGCTATGCAACGTGGATATGAGGAGATCATTATGAAGTCGGACTCTCAAATTGTTGTCAATTCCCTTCTGAATCATACTCCAAACTTTAACTATCTTGGTAGGATATTATAGAATATCCAAAGAAAAGCTTCACAGATGAGGGATGTTTCCTACAGTTGGACAAGACGAAAGGCCAATATGGTTGCTCATACTCTAGCTAGTTATGCTTTTACTTGTGTTTCTTCTTTCTTTTCTCTTATAATTCATGATGTTGCTATGAACTATGTTGAAGCTGATATTCAAGCTATCTAGTATAGCTTTTGTTTTCAAAAAAAAAAGAAAAAAAAAAAATATATATATATATATATATATATATATATATATATATATATATATATATATACCATAATAGTGTTTTAATAGGAAGAATTTTTATTTTTTATTTTTGGAATATTCATTACAATAATTTTTTTTATAGAAATTAAGTACACCCGTCCCATCTAAAGGGTGACTTTTTTCCATTTTGGGCTTCCCACCCAAAGAGACCACTTTCATTTTTTACACAGATAGGACTCTCACACATACACTAATACAATTAAAATATGGGATTCACACTCTCATTAATACAACTACTCACTACACATTAAATAATAATACTTCTTAATTCACGTGCAAAAAACAAATATTACTTTTTGACTCTTTGGGTGGGACGGAATGAGTAATAATTTTGGGGGAAAATTGTAATTATTTCAAGTAATTATTCTCCTTAAAAACACACACATTATTTCTAAATTTAATTATTTTATTTTCCTTTTGATATTATATATAATATTTATTAAACAGTAAATATTCCATTCTCAAAATAAAATTTCATGATCACATACTAAGCTCGATATACCTTCTAATAGCGATATCATTTTACGCATGCGTAATTAGTTGTCATTTTTATGTATGTTATCATTTTTCCTAAAAATATTATTATTATTTATTTATTATGAAATAATTTTTAGTACCATTATTATTTTTTATCAATTGAATATCACTTTTCTTTATAAATAATGTTACTTTTTATCAATCTACGAAAATCATTACGTGATACAATTTTAAATAAATATTTTTCCACGGTTAACTTCTTTAAAAATTGAAAACTCAAATCTCATTGTAACAACAAATATTGTATTTATAATAAAATAAACACAAAATGAATTACAACAATAATCAAAAGGATTAAACTTGATAATTTAGAAAACAATCTCTATATATCTTCTGATTCTTCTCTCGAACCAATTTGACTTTGACTTGTTGTGTTGACCGCATTGACTGTGTATGTTGAGTCGGATCTTCAGTTGAAACTTGTCCGAACTCGGATTTGAGATTTTATAACGTTAATCCAGAGGTGTCGAGCCTTTGTTTGGATTAAACGTACTTGATTCGAAGAACACTCGATTTGGGGGGCTTAGCACCTTAATCTCGGGTCATATGCCATTCTTGGCGCGAAGAACTTAGTTTATGAAGAACGCTTGATTTGGGGGGCTCCACACCTTAATCCCGAATCGCTTGCCGTTCTTGACTTGAAGATGCTTGAAGATCTCAAGGGAGCACTGCTCGTGTTCTTGATCTCTTCAGAGCGTTTGTGTCTTCAGGTCTTTGAATGTATCTGAAATTAATGGAGGAGGACTCCTTATATAGGTGGAGTATGAGGATGCCCCATAAATAACTCGCAGTATGATTGGTCCGTTTTGACCTAATTATGCGGGCTTGAACCTTTCACTTTCTTAAACTTTAAGTCAAACTTATTTGACTGGATCTTACCCAATTATAAATTATTTACTCATTTATTTTAGGAATTTATTTATTTAAATTTCTTAATAAATAAATAATTAATTGATAATTATTGCATTAATTTGCCACATATTTTCTTAATGGGCAATAAAATTCAAGTGCCTACAATCATTTAAAAAAACTGATTAAAATCTAAAAATTATAGTCCCTCCAAGTTGGCATATTTACATTGAATTGATATAATTAGATAAATATGTGAACTTGGTAGCTTCTAAATAAATTGATCAGGTACGCATTTAATAATGGATAAGATGTGGATGGACCATTTGCAAAGGTGGCAAGACTTTAAAGTGTGTATGCATTCAATTTAATTATTGAACAATTATACAATACTCCCAACCAGTCATGACTTAATGTTATAAGTTGTAATTGTTACACCCAAATCGAACATCTGCCCTTATTTATGGGCCCGGGACACGGAGGAATACTCCGTATTCTCATGTGAACAACCCTCCCCCTCCAATTCTATTTAAACATATGTATTGCTAGGAGTTTAAATTATAAAGGAACACAGAAATTACAAAGGCGCACGAAATGTTTCGTGCGCCCGAGTGCACAGGAGCCTCGCTCTTTTAGTATTGCCAAACAAAACTCATCAAAGATAACCTTCTCTTATCATTTAAATACTTTCTTTTTTGGGGGTTAATAGACCAAGTACATGCCCAAATAATATACTCCATAATCTAAGGTGTGTTGATACAGGAAATTGGAGATATTTAAGAGGTAACACAAGTAAGCTCTCGAATACAATTCCTCACTTCATGAAATTCATTATAAGTTTGGAAATTGCAAAGGCGCACGGAGTGCACAAGAATCTCACTCTTTATTTATTACATAAAATATACTACTTGTACACTCACTCTCACTGATTATGCTTATCCCATAATGTAATAATATATATGTATAACAAAAGAGGTGCAAAAGTTAGGAGAGAAGGAAAGTAAAAAATGATCCATCACTCTTGTATTTTATGTGAATTCGTATATTGAATTAAATCGCATATGTTATTTTGTTCAACAATTTGTTTATGTTAGATTGTGGATGTTGTACTCATTTGCTCTATTGTTTGAACATGTTAATTTTGTCTTATTGTTTTTTAAGGGGAGCTTTGGTGTCCTCGTTTATTGAGATGTTTAAATTTTCTTTTATAAAATTATTATTGTATTCCCTTTCGTGGGGCTGTGCCAATATCTTAGTTTGATTAACCATAAAGATTCTTGTAGTCGTTTGACTAATAATTAAAGCCTATTATTTGATTAAAAGAAAAAAAAAACTCTTGAATGTTCGAACTCAGATATGATTCGGATCATATTTTAACCCGAAATTATTTTATTTTCTATTGTAAAAATATTATTTTTTAATAATATTTTGATTAATTATATAGAAGCGATAATTTGGATTTCACGGATTCAAGATGGCCAATTAATTTCACTTTATTTCATCCTCCATTTCGCTTCTCATTAAACTTTCTCTTCGAATTTGCCGTTAAATATTCTATAATTTAATTGTAATTTTATAATATAAAATTTTTTATATATATTATTTGGCTCAGATCAAACTCTACTAATTTATAAGTCGATAAAAAACAATTATACCCTCAAATGTCAAATGAACATTTTATCTAAAAGTTTAAATTTATAAAAAAAATACTCCCTCCGTCCCAAGAATACATTCGCGTATTCTTGGGCACGGAGTTTAAGAAAATTAACTTTTTGGTGGTGTGATGTAAGAAAGAGAAGGGGTATTTTGGGTAATTGAGTAGAATAAAGTGTATGATATAGTTGACTTTGACTAAATTGTGTGTAAAAAGAAGGTGGCATTTTTGTAATATTGTAGTATTGTAAGGTTATTGATATTGTGTATTGTTTCCATTTTTAGGGGGCGAATGTATTCTTGGGACGGACCAAAATGGAAAGGGCGAATGTATTCTTGGGACGGAGGGAGTAATGTTACTTAGAATACTTTAACACACTTTTTCACATGCTCGTGGGTAAATTTGTCTGAAAACTTGCATGATACCATATTAAATGAAAACCCTATTTAAAAGTTTAGTTTATATAAAAAAGAATTATTTAAATTTTTATTTAGATCACTCTAATATTAATTATTATAAATTCTTATGCAAGAAATACTTTGTGGAATTTGGATATTTGGATAATAGGAAACAATACGTGTGAGGCAAAGTGCGTGGCGACGTTGACGATTTAGCAGACAAGACATTTTTGATCGTTTGAGAGCGATTGAGGATATTATCACAACGTGTTTTCCTTTACACGTTACAAATCCGCAACTCTTTTAATTAATGACTTTTCCGAGAGGGAAATTTCAGTCTCGATATCCACCAAATATGTACTTCCTACGTACATAATATCTCTAACCCTCATTTATGTGTGACGGAGAAATTATTACAAGAAATTATTTTTCTAAAAAAAAGTTTATATATATATATATATTATAAATTAATTCTCATATTTAAACATTGCTGCAAAACGCATTCAATTTGTGACTAAAATTGGATTTTTTTTTTTAGAAAATTTTGATACGTTTAACAACCATGCTTAAAGATTTGGATTAATTTGCAATAGGAGTAAGTTTGTGTTTTTTTTTAATATCCTTTTTATAAAAGCAATTTTTCATATATATAGTTTTTAATATCATATTTTAATATTTTTATGAATAAAAACTTAGATGATGAATAAGAAATAATATATTCTTAATAAATGTAATGTAATGTCCAATATATAAAAGCGTCAAATTAAATTATTTATTAATATGAAGGATATATAATAAGTGAATTCTAACTATAAATCCAAATAATAAAAATTTCAATCCAAGTTGACATGAACGATGATGAATCATAAGTTTCCATATATTAGGTAAAATATGTAATAAAGAGTTAAGTTTATGTGAACTAGGTTTATAAAGTAAATATTGTGATTTCCCCCTTATAAAACATATAGTCTTTTTTTAATTTAAACTATCCTAGCTAAATATAAGGTATGATATGATTGTAAGAGGAATCATCAGAGCTTACACGGTTAACCTGATTAAGAGAGGTGTGTGTCGTAGTAAAATACTACAATGTGGAATTAATAAATATTAACTTTTAAGAATAAAATTGAACATGTCATACAAGATAACGTTAAATCAGGGTTATACACCAAATATTGCTCTTTTAAAATTATGTACTTCTTTCGTCCCGCTTTAAGGTTTATATTTTATATTTTGGGTCGTCTTAAATTAAGATTTACGTTTATTCTTTTGTCAAGTTGGGCCTACGCAAAATAATTAATTATTTCATGTACATAGGACTCACACACAACACTAATACAACTATCCACTTTACATTAAGGAGCCGCTTGGTTCAAATTTTGGAATGACAATGGTAATGTGAATCATTGATGAGGGTAATGGTAATGAGAATGAAAGTGATTGAAGGAGTGGGGGCATACATTGAATGTAGGGGAATGATTGAGGGATTTGAATTCTCATTACCCCTAACCAAGCTAACCAAGCATGAGGAATGAGAGTCAATACCCTCTCATTCCCATTACCCTCCCCTAATACCTCTAACCAAGCGCCCCCTTAATATTATTCGCTCACCTCACTACACATTAAAATATTATATCTCTTAATACGGACGGAGGGAGTATGTTATTAAGAAAAGAATTGATGAATTAATATACTAAGTTCTTTTGTATACTCAATTTGTATTATATTCTCCGTCCCAATAAATTTTTTACTATCTTCTCATTTGACGTTTGTCCCACTATAATTTTCATTCTTCAAAAAAAATAAAAGTTTTAAAATAAATAACCTCTTACTATATTATATTTTAAAAAATGTCATTATTCCTGGATTCACATAACTTATTTTATCATTTATTTACTCGTATTACTTAAAAATATCACAATTCCTCTTAAAAGTTAATAAAATTTAATTAAAAAATAAAACTTTCCTTAAACTTGATATCTACATTAATGATGAAGAGCTATTCAGGACTGAATGAGTAACTGTTCATTAAAAAAATAGTTAAAAATTAGCTAATAAACTGGAGTATAAATTTTTTATTCATTAATACGTAATTTATTAATACTCGTATTCGACCTTTGTTCTTCACCGCCATCTATACTATTACTAGGGTGTGTTCCATTCGCAGTAATTAAGTGATATGCTACGCGTCCAAATATTGTACTAATTTTGTGGCCGATTTTTTTTTTATTTTTAATTGTGTTATTTTCTTAATTAACACTCTTTGGTTATTGATGATAATTTTAAGGGAAATTTAAAAATAAGTTGCCGACTTAATATCGATTTCTCGACTTTTTGACACTTGCCCTTATTTCTATATTTGTATTTTGTAGTTATTGAATAAGTCGTTGGTGATCTTTCACACCAACCTTTTGGAATCACTTCATTTGTGATTATGGTTTGGAAATCTTGACGTGTTAAATTTGATCGGCTCGTTTAATTAAAATATAAAATAAAAATACTAATATCGATTTTTTTTAATTTTTTTACTATATAATACGTTTGATTGAAACTTTTTTGTTCGTATAATTTAGATATATAATGAGAATTTATACTAAATTTTAACAATAAATTCTAGGCAAAGACTTGTGTGAGACCGTCTTATATAAGGGTTTACGTGAGACAGTTTGATAACCTTTATAAAGGAAAATGATAATAAATTAATGAAAAGTAATAATGTTATTTCATACACAATTTATAGTATAAAGAAAAAATGATAATATTTAATAGTGAAAGTGATAACAATTTATAGCGAAAGTGAAAACTATTTTAAAAAGTGAAAATTCATCTCACGCGACACCCTAAATTCTAAATCTAGAGATAAGATAGATTATCATCAACTTTTTTCTATTAATTTTTATGAGTAGAATTTCACTTGCTAGAGTGAAATGCAAATATTTATCCACATAATAAATGAAATGCCTAAATTTGCAATAAAGAAATGTTGAAGCAAGATGGAAAGTGTACGTGAACATCTTAATATATATAATTGTTAAGTAATTTTTTAAAATAAATTTTTCAAAAATATATGTTGCACACTCTCATGAAATGCCAAAATTTAAAATACAAGTGTTTACATATTATTAGTTAAAACTAATTTAATATCATTAAATACTTTAAAATATTAATTAAGGCATGCATTAAAAACTTCTTTTAATTTGATTTGATTTAATTTTAAAGTATTTAAAGTATTTAAAGTATTTTATATTTCAATTATTCATAAAAATACCCTATATAACTATTTTTATTTAAAAGATATGAATAATGAATAAATAATTAATGCAGTGAGTATAATTTTTTTGAAAATTTAGTTAGTTGAATAATTAACGGAAAATTTACTATCTACTCAATATTAATTTTATTCTATCAAAATTTATAAAATCATTTGTATATAATTTAAACAAAAAATATAATTAATTTAAATTAACAAAATATTATGTTCACTCAAGGGCAAGAAGTAATATCATGCACTTAAATTTAATTCAAATACGTTGATTAAATAAATAATATATAGTAGTGAATAATAATTAAAAAATTTACACAATTTTTATAAGCAAAATTAATGTTATAGTTAAATATAAAAGGTGATATATTTATTAAAAAAATTGTATATACATATGTTATTGAATTAAAATTAATATAGTATGTTATGAAGAAAAAAATTGAGTGTATAGATTGTACCCATGTCCCTGGGTAAATTGAATATCTCTTAATTTAAAATATAGAAGATTATTTAAAAACAAAAATTAGTATATATTACTCATTCCGTCCCATTGAAACGTTCGCATTTTTTCATTTTGGTCTGTCTTAATACAAGATGCGCATTTTCTTTTTTGGTAAAGGGGACCCACACATATTAATTACTTCTCTCTCCAAGACCCACATGTCATACTAATACATCTAATCACTTTACATTAAAATATTATTTCTCTCACCTTACTACACCTTAAAATATTATATCTCATAATCAACGTGCAAAAAACAAACGCGAACGTTTCAACGGGACAGATGGAGTATTATTTTTTATTAAAAAAATAATATTAGTTATAAAACTTACAAATATAATATATGAGTATATTTAACTATTTATATATTAATACATTTGTATTTATTAAAAAAATATTTTAAATTTAAAATAAAATTTCTATAAATCCGCATAATATGCGGGTACTATACTAGTTATGATTAAATATATAAGTATAAAATATAGGGCGGTGCTATTGGCACCCGAAACATTACTATAGGCACCCGAATTAAAAAAAATTATAGTGAAAATACTATTCTAACCTTGCCACTTAACTTACTCCTTCCTACCATCTCCACCTACCTATACTGGTCGGAAATCACAGATGTCGCTGCCTCCACCGTGCCCAACTTGTGTTACTGGAGTTCAATCGTCCTCACCGAAAGAAATACCCTGACAACGATCCTTGTAATTAATCTATCCCATACACATCTAACCAGAAAAATTTAGGGCTTGAAATCATGAAATTAAAAAAATAAAAAAATCACAACTTTCGTAGAGAAGAAAGTTTTTTATTTTCCATTTTTTAATGATCATTTGTGGCAATGTTCAACATCGCATGGAGACTCTTCATGAGTATTAGATAATCAGGCACTAATTTCACAAGTTCCATGGCCGTCAAAAAGAAAATACACACTAATCTGATAACTCAAAATTAACTGTTCAAAACTTGAAATTAACTTTTTAATTTCCAGTGAATTTGAATGAGACTTAACGCATTTGGGGAAAGTGAAAATTGAATAGAAGTTGATTTTTTTTCCCACAAATTTGGTTCAATATTAAAAAATTACTCCATTCGACTGTGTGACTAAAAAAGAATTCAAGATTGCTTACAGATATCAAACATGGCCTTTTTCGGCGGAAGGAAGGAATTCTAGATCTGCGGTGAAGGCACACTCCGGCGGATTTGGCAGTGACACGATGGTTGACAGTGCAACAATTTCTTTCACGGAAACAGGTCGGTGTCAGGGTGTTTCTTTTGGCGATGGTGGACGGTTGAACTCGGCGCCAACACGACGAGTCTCCGACGAGGTGGCGTCGCGGCTGAACTTTGATGGCACAGTTGGGCACGGTGGAGGTAGCTACTTCCGACGGGTATGGACAGGTGGGGAGTGTAAGTTTAGTAATAAGGTCAGAATGGTATTTTCACTAGAACATTTTTTAAAATTCGGATGCCCTCAACGATGTTTCGGTGGCAATAGCGCCGCCCTAAAATATATTATGAATTAGACACCAAAGGAAAACATTAATACAAACGTAAATTACAATTGTACAAATAAAACTATACTAAATCTTTAAAATAAAAATTAAATCCTATTAGTAAAATAGTTATGACCTTTTATGTAAGTGTTCCACACAAAAAGATAAAATAAAAATAATAAGAATAATAATAATTATTATTAGATTAAAGGCTAAAAACCTATATTATTATATACTATACAGAGTTTGTAGAAGTAAAATAATAAAAATGAGTAGGGATATTATAGTTTAAAAACGTTATTCATTGGCTTTTCTTTTTTAATATAGTAGGGTGGAATTAGGATTATGATATAATCGAACAAAATGTATAATATACTCTCTCCGTCCCTAACTAAGAGTCTCATTTTACTATTTTGGTTGTCCAACTCAAAGGATCTCATTTTCTTTTATGAACATATGGGACCCACTCATACCCACTAATACAATTAAAACATAGGGCCCCACACACTCACTATACATACATTAAATAATAACACTCCTTAATCTATACTCCTTAATCTACATGCCCAAAAGCAAATGAGACTCTTACCAAGGGACGAATGGAGTAATTGATTTTGTAAAAATATGATATTTTTGTAATATTATATTTATACTCTCTTTGTCCTAAGAATACTTGTACATTTTTTATTTTGGTCCTTCCTAAGAATCCTCCGTTCCAAGAATACTTATACATTTTTTATTTTGGTCCGTCCTAAAAATAATTGCACGTACATCCTGAAAATGAAAAAAATATACAATATCAATAATTTTACAATACTACGATATTACAAATATGTCGCATTCTTTTACACACAATTTAGTCAAAGATAATTATATCATACATTTTATTCAATTTAATTACTTAAAATACTCATTTTTTAATATCATTACAATAAAAAATTATTTTCTTATACCACCATGAGCATGTTTTCATAAGATGTGGAGGGAGTAGTATATAAGGATATTAATATTGCATAAGTGTTCAAATCATTTGGGAATGGAAATAAAGAAAAATTAACAAGTATTTTGAGAATTAATAATGTAAAAGTACTTTATGTAAATTATGACCTAGTTACCATTTTATAGTATTAACGTTCATTTCAAACAACCAAAGCAGTTGGTTGATGTCGTGTCGGGTCGGCACTCCGAGATTGCTACTGCCACTCCACTCCCAGTAGCGTAGACTCCGTGTGCACTTTTAAGAGGTGGGGTTTATTAATTATTATAAAGAAAATTACGCATATTTATCCAAAAATTCAATCTTTCCACTCCCACACTCGAGCGACGATTTCCATCATGTGGCGCCAGCGAAGCCCAAGGGGCAGGCCCCTTTTCACACTTGTCTTCTTCCTCATTCTCTGCGGCCTCACCTATGGCCGATTCATCTCTCACCAATTAGATCTCGTCTCCGATGGAATTGACGGCAGCACCTCCAAGATCCGTCACTTCCTCCGCCTCCCGGAGGAGACCTGCGAGCAGACCTACGGATTCCTCCCCTGCACCACCACTGCCCTGGGTAATGTTTTCCTGATTGTGGTGTACGGTTATCTGATGTTCCTCGCCGCCACTTACCTCTCCAACGGCAGTGAATTGCTGCTGGAGATCCTCGGACCGGGAATCGTCGGCGGCCTCATCCTTCCCATGCTCGGCGCCCTTCCTGATGCTATGCTCATCCTTGGTAATTTTAATTATTATTTTTTTCGTTTTTCCAATTTTGATCAAATATGCTGTGATTAAATTGAAATTATTTATTAGAACTATAAAAAGTGTAGGCATATTGAAATTGATTCCGTGAGTAGAGTTGCATTGATCAAGATGAGTTCGAAGTAGGATATGTTTGACATAGATCATCACTGTAAAATCATTTTTTTTCTTTAAAAGAATTTTTTTTATTATTTAAATACGACGTGCTTCATTAAGCTTTTAACCATCGTTTGAATTTCAAAATCGAAACAGAAAAGATTTGGTTCGATAAATTCCCCCAAGAGACTGTAATAGTTGCGCGCGTGAATTTACGCGACATGTTTTTTTCTTTTTTTAGGCAGCTGGATTATACTGTGGTTAATAACTTCGTTATTTTATCCGTTTTCTCTTAAGCTTAATTTAGTGTCTTTTATCATGTGGTGGGTCCTACTTGTTGTTGACGATAACTAGATTTGCGTTGGTGGGTTCGGTTTCTTTTTGTGTTGGTTGAAATTTGAGATGATCTCATATTTGACTTTAAATTTCTGGGGTAGAGTTTTGTGATGCTTTATTTAAATTTGGACACATGTCATTTACGTGTTTCTGAAAATTTTATCAATTCAAAACTTTTCTTCTTATACTGTTGGGTTTTTTTTAAAAAAAAAAAACACTTAATTTCTAGCTATTCAGATTTTGTCCACTTATACCCTGCTATTTGCTAATTCTAAATTGATAAATATAACACCATAAATTTATAATTTTATTTGACATGATTTTAAGTTTAACTTAAATTTTTATTCTCATTTGATTTTTGGAAATATGAATGTTGGAACATAAAACAATGGTCCTGGTAAATTTATTGACATTCTAGCGTTAAATCTAGAATGTCTATATAGTATATCTTTTAAGGCAACAGTGATGATCTTCATTTAATATGTTATGAGTTTGAGTATAAATTTAAACTGGAGACGGTGTTAGAATAACTAATTAAATATTAAATTCTGAAATCTATCATATGGAATGACATTCTAGAATCCAGATCGCATTAACATCTGAAGATTAAAGTTTGTCTTCTCATCACGATTCTGTTTCCAGTATCTGGACTATCTGGAAGCAAGGAAACAGCTCAAAGCCAGGTGTCAGTTGGGATGGGACTTCTAGCTGGTTCAACAGTCATGCTTCTTACAGTAATTTGGGGATCCTGTGTTGTTGTGGGGAAGTGTGATCTTGAAGATGGTGTTGCCAAAGACTCTCAAGATACAAAAGGCTGCAGTTTAACTGGTTCATCTCTATCTTCACTTTTTAGTGTTCCTTGTCAAAGTAGTTTTAACAGCCTGTATTTATGTTGGCTTGGTGCCTGTAAAATTTCTAGACAGCCACTCCCTTTAAAGTTCTGTCTTTTGCTTTACCTGTGAACATGTGTTCTGCGTGCATAATACGATACTAGTTAAGCTTTGCAGATAATTAACACATTTTGTAGTTTGATATAGCAGCTCAGCTGCTAAAGTTTTGTGATTTGTTTAACTGACATGTATGTTATAGGTTCTCTTATAGATGAAATGATAAATGTATTATGATTATATGACCTCCAAAGATGGGATCAATAGATGCATTATATCATATCATTAATTAGATCTTTCATTTCTGTGATGATTTCTAAGGTTCAAATGATGGTTACAAATCTTGCCTGGCTATTTTAATAGTCCTATTATATAATTATTCACTTATCTTATCGACGTTTCTGCAATGGGAACATTATTATGTGTGGATATGAAGGTGATTCACTACATAAATTATAAATTCAGTGCATGAAATTTTCATGCATGAAGTAATTGCTCGTCTTTTTCTTTGTTGTTACCCCTCAGAGGGTTACCTTAGATATTTAACTTCATTATCCTTATTCTGGTAAGGTGTCCTCATAGAAAGTTCTGTTGTCATATCTTACTGTTACTGGACCTTGCAGGTTCTGGAGTTACTACTGATATCTGGACGACGTATGCTGGAATTATCATGGCTATATCTGTTATTCCGTTCATAGTAGTCCAATTACCACAAATTTTGCATATAAATTCAGGACGACACTTAACTGTCTTGGTTTCCCTTATTGTTTCGGTTTCACTTCTGATAGCTTATTGCCTTTACCAGGTATATTTGTGTGTCTTGAAAAATAGAAATTCCCATCCATTTTCCTTGCTTATCTAGATTTTATTTCTGAATACTGTCTCATTCTGTATGAAGAAAACCTTTTAGATCATCGAACCTCGTATTCACATTTCTTGAATATTATGGAGTAATGCTCAAGACTGGTCTAAGATTGTTTTTTCATTGTATTTGTTTTTAGTTTGTCTTTAGCTGATCTGTAATCTTGAAGACCAAATCTAAATTTATACCTCAAATCAATGCTTCAATAATGTATATGAAAACCATTAGCTTAGAATGATGATTATAATATTGGCTTCACTAGTATTATTTGTAGATCATTGTCTTTTCAAGTACTTACATATCTTAAGAGATTACTTCAAACGTTGTGTGCAGGTCTTCCAGCCCTGGATTCAAAAGAGGAAACTTGAGTTCTACAAACATAGGCATCTGATGTCAGGAATTTTGAAACATTTAAAAATGCGTGCATTGGGCAGGCTCTCAACAGCAGATGGACAACCTAACGAAAAAGTGCTAACAAAGTAAGTTTGGTCCTCATCTGTACTCATTGTTTTGTTACTTTTGTATATGCGTTGCTGCTTTTTTTTAAAGTTGATATTCGTAACTCTTCAATATGGCAGGCTTTTCGAAGCAATTGATGAAAATGGGGATGGATTCCTCTCACACTCAGAGCTAAAGGCTCTTATTGTTGGAATCCAGTTTACTGAATTTAATTTAGATTATAATGCTGCGGTTGGAAACGTGATGAAGGAATTTGACACCACTCATGACGGTCAAGTTGATTTGCCTGAGTTCATTGCTGGAGTTGGTAGATGGCTTCAAGAGGCCAGGGGCACCCAAAAGCATTACCTTCCTGATTCAACAGCGTATATAGATGACTTTCACCTGGTACGTATGTGCTTAATCTATTAGTTTCACCTTCCCTATTATGTTGTTATCCTGCTTAAGATTTTTTTTTCTTCTTGTTTATTTATGTATATGTATATCTGCAGCAAACTAAGAGACAACATGCTCTTTTGGGAGAATCGAGTGAGGAGACTGAAGAGAAGGGTGTTGAGAATTCCCGTGGGACTGTAGTGAAAGCTATACTATTCTTGCTTATTGGAACAGCGATTGCAGCTGCATTTGCGGATCCTCTTGTTGATGCTGTCGATAATTTTTCTGCTGCCACAAGTATTCCGACATTTTTCATTTCTTTCATCGCACTACCACTGGCTACTAACTCAAGCGAGGCAGTGTCTGCTATTATATTCGCCACCCGGAAGAATTCAAAATCTGCATCATTGACATTCTCAGAGGTTAGCCTTCTCTTCCATTGCATATACTTTAATTATAATTTTTTTATGTAGGTATTATATTGAATCATTTTGATTATTGTATGATTATCTTCAACTCGATTGAACTGTATTGTTGTTTCAGCTGTACGGAGCTGTCACCATGAACAATGTGCTGTGTCTATCGGTCTTCCTGGCGCTCGTTTATGTCAGAGGGTTGGTGTGGGATTTCTCATCTGAAGTGCTGGTTATTCTAATCGTGTGCGTTGTGATGGGGATCTTCGCTAGCATTCGCACGACGTTTCAACTTTGGACTTCGTTTATAGCTTTCCTTCTGTACCCGTTTTCTCTGGCGCTCGTGTATGTTCTTGACTACGTCTTCGGTTGGTCGTAATCCATCGTGAACTTGAGGTTTTAATCTTATGTAATGGGGCATGCACATCTTTGATCTTCTGTATGTGCCTTTTATTGATTCTCTTCAATAAAGATTTCAGTTGTAATTGAGTTCAAGATAACATATCGATTTGGATTTTGTATACGGGTCACATACCGTTTGTGTGCTAAAATAAGTGACAATTTTCATCAAGAAGAAATATCTGCAATGAATTAAAAAAAAACATGGATTTTGTTTGTATCAATAAGCTAGATGAACAAGCAGCAATCTGTCCAAGTGAAAAGGTGCATCATATAACCAATAAACTTCCCAATCTGAATTCTCAAAAATGGTGATGAGGGTAACTTTTATTTATACAAAACTGGATTACAGCAAATTCTTACAAGATGACTCATAGTTCATAAATTAACCAACTACAAATAAAATCAAAGAAACAAGAAGCAATTCTTTCAAAATTAAAGATAAAGAACAAACTCACTCTCAGCCACACAGGTTAGAGTGCAGCATGATTTTAAGCTCTCTTTTTCCTTTGAAGAGCAGGTCGTCTCCCGATGGCTGTGCTCTTGCCTGAATCACAGAACAAACCACGCAACAGAGCTAGAATTCCAAGCCCCAAAAATGGGTAGTACACCTTTAACAGCTGGTCAGTGGCTCGGTTGGATAATTGTAGCTCGGACAGTATAGCAACCTGAAACTGAGCCATATCATATACAAGACAGCACCTTCATTTAGACTTCTACATTTGTATGCGCCATATACTCTTGCAGCGACAGAATGGCTGTATTACTCTTATTTATACTAACGTGGCTTTGAGTAAAAAAAATTGGCAAACTTGAACAGGCTATTGCTTTGTTTCTAGCAAGTTGGACATTGTCTTCATGAATTCCAATAATTTTTACAGTGAGTTCTATCAAGCATGTATTTAATTCTAGTCAAGCTATCGAGCTTTGCAGCACAACTGAAAGTATTGGAAAAGCTAGACACTAAATGGGAAAGGTACATTGATTACACTTTTTAAAGAGCATGAATTTAGAAAAATAGGATCATCCATGATACCATCTCCACCCAGATACTAATTAGGGTCTTTTAACAGATTCAAAAGGCAGATGAGCCTCTGGCTCTGATATATGGTGGTTATCAATCACAGAACTCCACACATTTGGTAAAGCAAACAGAAACACATTAATCTCAAAGAAGTGATATTTGACAAGTCCTAAAATCTTCCATCTCTGTAATACTAGTCACCTAGGTATACAACAAATGATACTTGTACAAAATTGAGCTAACCAGATTAAGATATTCAAAATCCTGAGATGGAAAAACACAACCATTCTCTTACATTTGAATACTCACTCTACTCTAAATCATTAAAAAAGAAAATGTCATAAAGATTCCATATCATTTTGGTCACAGGCCTCATAAGGTTGATGCTCCTTTTGATGGTATCAAGGTATACTATAGTGGGTGTTGCATCCACTCTATATTTAACAAGATTTCTCTTTGCAACTAGCTTTTGAGTTTGTATGACTATCTAATGAAACAGAGCACAACATTCTCCTAACATTAAATCAATGTCCTACAACCAAGCCAACAACCATAACTAAACAATCCTAGCATGTGATAAATGGGATCCACAACATATTCTTGGGGAAAAAAATGAGATTTAAAAATCCAAATGAATCTTTTTCACATCCCCATACAACACAAAATAATAAGCAACAAAAACAAAACCCACATTACTCATTTTCTCCATTTCATTCATAGCAAAACCCACAATAAAGAACTGATACGACGTGTATAATAAGTAAATAAAGAGATTTACCGAAAAAAAATTAAAATAAGATTTTACCATGGAAGTCAAAGCGGAGGCGCCATAAATCAAACAGGTGGTGCTCAACCATGACTTGGCAGCAACGATTCCGTAGAGAGATGCAAGAGCGAGCGGCCACTGTAAGATGAGCTCCACCCAGATAAGGCCAGTGAAAAAATGCGGCTTTTCGATGACCAAATAGTCGCCGTAGTTGTTGCCGTACCAGTGCTTGAGCTCCACCAGGAACGGCGGGAAGAAGTGCTGCGGAAGGCAAGTTTGAGCGTCGAGCAGCGGCGCTGCGACGGCGATGATGAGGAAGAAGACGAAGAGAACGGCATCAACCAGCTTGCAGAGCATGCTCATTATTCTTGTGAGGGAATTTTGGTGGGGAAGATTTGTTTAAGTTTCGTCAACATCAAGGTTTTGATGATCTGATGGGGATCTGATGATGGTGTTTATCAACGTCTTTTTCGGAACTTTTTATTTTTTATTTTTATGATAAAAAAATCGATAAAAGTTACTCCTCCATCTCATTTTAGATGACACACCCATAAAAGTTTGCACATTTTCATAAAAAGCAAAAAGTAAAAAACAACCACCCTTACCCATACACTTTATTTACAAAAAAAAAAGCATATCTACCTAACATATTTTATAATTTATTTATTACAAAAAAATACTATTATACCCTTAAAATTATCACTTCCTTAACCTCCGTGCCAGAATTGGGTGCAATCTTTTGTGGGACGGAGGGAGTATACTTTATTAAAAAAAAATCATATGAATAAAATTAAAAATAATGAATTCATGATAAAAAAAGAAGGAATAATTACTATGCAGTACACATTACTTAAGATTATCACTATTAAATACGTTCATACTAAACTATTATTAATAGATACAAAAAGATATATTGATATATCTATTATAACCTTAATTTAATATTAAATTAAAATAAAATCTCAATATTTATCTATATATTTTAAAAGATTTCCCAATATCCCATAACAGATTTCCTTGAAGATATATTATCCAATTCTTTTATAAATCTCACTCTTGCAAAAAATACAAAAATCCAATCTTCCACGGTGGAAGTCGTTTTAGAGTCGATGGTGATGCTGCACTAGAAGGCCAATCTGTCAACATCGACGTTAGAGACTCCGCCATCGGTGAAATCATCATCGAAATCACGAGAACGTTCACCTTCAACCCTCCGGCAGAAAAAACAAGCACTAATTGAGGGTAATTGAATCATGCACGAATACGCCCAATGTGGTATCGGATCGGAAAGCTCTTCCGTTGCTCCTTCAGTTTCAATAGAGGTAAGGATGATGATAAGAGGGCGCGGAAGGGATCGAAAAGTTCTTCCGTTGCTCCTTCAGTTTCAACAGAGGTAAGGATGATGATAAGAGGGCGTGGAAGGATGCTGACGATTGTTCTCATTGTGCAACAATATAATAAATTGTGCAGACATTTTAAGGGGTTGTGCAGCAATGCAATCGATTGTATAGTATAAATCATTATAATCTAATGTACGGAAACATAGCATGATTCATAGCAAATACTCCCTCCGTCCCAAGAATACATTCGCGTATTCTTGGGCACGGAGTTTAAGAAAAGTAACTTTTTGGTGGTGTGATATAAGAAAAAGAAGGGGTATTTTGGGTAATTGAGTAGAATAAAGTGTATGATATAGTTAACTTTGACTAAATTGTGTGTAAAAAGAATGTGTCATTTTTGTAATATTGTAGTATTGAAAGGTTATTAATATTGTGTATAGTTTCCATTTTTAGGGGACGAATGTATTCTTGGGACGGATCAAATGGAAAGGGCGAATGTATTCTTGGGACGGAGGGTCTAATATTTAGACATAATTTTATAACAATCAGAATTATTTATTTTTGACAATTATACTCTTGATAACTATGTCTATGCATGTCTAAATAAATAAATAAATTGCATTTTATAAGATGATTTCCCAAATTTGTCCTAAAAAAATTATAACAACAAAGAAATTATAAGATGAGTGAAAGAAACACAAAAAGAAAAAAAAAATGGTCAAATGAAGTGACAAAAGTGTTGTTTACTTTACTTTACCAAATTCCCATTTGTAAACCCTAAATTGAAGAATTCAGAAACCATGAGTGAGAGACCGGTGCCCAGGAGGGAGAGTCCATGGGGTATCTCCGGGGGGCCACACCCCGAACCCAAAGCGCACAGATGCAACGACCGTCTTGAAGATATCATCTTTGTCAGTCTCTTCACTTAATCTTATTGTTGCGCGTAATTTTTATTCTCAATGTTAAAAATTTTGTTGCTTTGTTGCGTAATTTGGTCCATAACTGCACGAGATTTGAGGGATCAGTTGCTACAATGTCAGCGATGCGTTTGAAGAAGCGATTTCTGAGCTTCACTAAATTTTGATTTTTTTTTTTTTAAACTGTGTAAAAGAATTTGGTATAAGTTCTTGTGGATAGTGTGATGGAGTTTCTTTGTTATTCCTCCATTTAACAGTTCATCCAATTAGATAATTTGGTAAGGCTGTGTTTTAAGCCCTGTTACTGTGTTATAAGCTTTTTTGTAATTTGCTATGGAGATGCCCTGCTGCGAATTTTATCTTGAATGTGTTGTTTATGGATGAATCCTTCGATCATTCAATAGTTTTAAGATAATGTACTACTCTTTGCTGTATATTGTATACAAACAACATTATTTGGTGGTTTCAGTGAACTGAAAACTTATTCATGGCCCTTTTTTCTACAATGCTCTACCTGTGTGTAGAGGGGGGAGAGAGAGAGAGAGAGAGAGAGAGAGACAGGAGAGTGGGTGAGTGAAGGTGTCTCTGCTAGAGCAGTTAAAGTGATTTTTAAGCAATAAATTGTGGTATCAATGATGTTAAGTATACACTAAAGCCATGTATGGTTGAATGGTGAAAAAGGAGTCTAATAAACTCATCAACTATTGAAATCAATTAATTTATCATGTGCTGAGTGCCTTTCTTCAGGTAGTATAGTAGCCGTTGTAAGGTTTCATTGCTGAGTTGGTGTATTTGTGTATTTTGTAGGCATTGTATGAGGGCAACCCATTCAAAACAATTCCCGGGCCATTTAAGCTATTTTGGCAATGCATGCAATCGAAACCTGGGTAAGTTTACTAACTCTCACTTCTATTCTTTTCTGGTTATCAATATTATACGGTAAAGGTTCTCGTTGACCATTACTCATTAATGTTTTAGGAAAGCTGAACCATTATTATGAAGTATATCTGCCTTAGAGTCCACATGTTGCTAGTAGCAATTTTTGAAGAACTCAATTGCATAATCCTTTTCTTTTATTTTGCAGGGAAGAGCCTGTTGAACCTTTCTTCTACTTGGATCTGGAACCCCCCAAAAGACAAGTAAAAGCCGAGTCGACTGATTAAGTTGAAGAATTTCTGGCATTGTTAAGATGTTGCTGTAATAGAAAGTGACCAGAGCTGTGTTGATGTTCCTTGTGTCTTTTCTTGAATAAATGTAACTGGAGTATATCTTTTTAGATGCAATTTTATGTCTTCTGGAAAAGATTGCTAATCAGCTATTTCTTATTAATGTTTACTATTCATTCTCCATGGGGGTTATTACACTACGCAAAGTTGTACATTGTGTTCTCAGAAGTTTCAACATTGTCCTGTGTTGTCTTATTATTTCATAACCCTAATGTTTAACTTCTATAGAACTTTTTTCTGTTTTAAACCATAAACGAATCAACAGAACACCTCTTTCGATCATTTCTTTCTTAAATATATATACCTATCAAATTTGTACAAAATGGCTATTTCGCAACGGAGTGAGCTCAATTGTTTCAAAGACAATCGAAACCGAAAAAAACATAACTCTTTTAGCCGCTCTGCTCATCAGAGCATCTGGCGGAAGGTTGTCTCTTGGACTCTTTTCTCTTCCCCCTAATCATGTCTTTGATTTCTTCTTCTTTCTTGTCAATGAAACCTAGCAGATTCTTGAAGCTGGAGCTGCCCAATGGTCTCCTACTAGAACTTTCAGCTTCATCGTGTTCAACCCTCTGTTGCTCTTCCTCTGGACTGTATCTACTGAATTGCAAACAAACCCTGCAGGAAAAGACCGTTAAAGCGACGAAACATGCAACACCGCATATAAGGAACAGGCCCCAGAAGCTCTTGAGGGAAAGCCGGGCATCATCAACTGGGTTGCTTTGAGTTGAGCACCCATCGCGTGGTAGCCATTTATCGTGGATCCGTTGAAGCTCCTGACTTTCTGATAGCTGGAGTATAGCTGTCGACAAATCTATCGCCAGAGGAGAGTCTCGTTGGAACGCCTGGAAAGGATTGAAAATGACAAGTTAAAGTGGTATGGTTTCAAAACTCATGCAACTGTTGGATGACTCTGAATGGGTGGATACTTACGAACCCCCATCCACTCTTGGTGAACTCTCGTCCAACGATACTGAAAGCGCATTTTGCGTTGGCCAAGAAGAGCTCTATGTAAGGAAGCTCATCTACAATGGCAGCTACTCCTCCACCAGTTGGACCTAGTTGCAATGCCTTGACGTATTCTTCTTGGGTTTTCATTACTCGTAGTCTTGATTCAGCTATGTTTAGCTCGTTGATAAGATACCTATACGCAAACGATCCATCCTGGATCCCTATGGGTTCTGTACTGGAGATCAAACTGTCCATTCCTTGAATTCTTGAAGAAAGTTGCTGCACTGTGAGGATTGATGTCAAACTAGCTGTATAGCTTGAATTGATAATCAACACGACGAAAAGCCACAAGATCAGCACGGATCGTCCCAGGGTACTCACCGTGTTTTCTCCTGCAAAAAGTCCGTTGGATCTACGCTGAAACTTGAGGATGAGGTTACTAAAGAAGAAATCACAGATGGAGAGATTGATGAAGTAAAAAAAAGGTAGAATATACATACTGTGTGAGAAAAACATCGTTGAGAAACTGAACCTGAAATATTATAGTGCATTCAGTGAAAGGTGCCACATAAAATGGACTAATGGTCTGAGTTTGAAAAGATTGATAATGCTTACCAGAAGACTGTTACTAGCTGTTGACTTGGAGGGCCACGAAAATCTTTGTTCATCCGGTGCTCGAGGATCCAAACGACAGATCCAACGAAGAGAAAGAAGATCCCTGTAACAGCCCACATTTGCCAAGAGAATGGCATCATGAAAGCCCATGGACTAGATTTGATCTCCTTCACAGTAGTTACTACAACTAGCCCTGATTCCATGTAAGGTTGTGTGAAGTCCACAATCCTGGTTCTGCTTGTAGTGATGGTCACATCTCCCACAGCTGCATCATATTTCTAAAGAAAGCAAAACAACTTGTATAAGCTTGTCAGCAGAATTCAGGATAGAGAGAGTTTTGTGGTGTTAATGGTACTGGAAAGAGAAGCTCACATTCTGTGCGACGGCCTTCACAAGATTTTCGAACGAAGGGTTTCTTCGACCATCTCCGAATAAGATGTATTGGTGAAGAACAGGGTAGGGAAGTAAAGCAATTGCAGCTTCAAATACATCAATGCAGTATCCTTTAGCTCCCAAGGGTCCTTTATCTTTGGTCACAAAACTAGGAAAAGTGACTCTGTAAGGCACTGCTATTTGCAAGGGTCTTCCATTGTTCGGAAACACCCATCCTCGTGGCCTTTTTGTCGTTTCGCCTGGCCATACAACGCTATATAGATGTTTGCTACTAGCAGAAGTGTTTGGTGGCTTTTTATATAAAGTTTCTGGAGAATCAATGGATAGACCAGAGTAATTAGACCAATAACCAAGCTTCCTGGAGCCAGTTCCACCATAGTTGAGAACATCGAATGCTGGACGAAACAAGTTCTTTTCTGAATCGAACTGAATCTGTCCGGTTACACCACTGAAATTCATCCCTAGAAGAATCCGAAGCAACTTTTCGCCTTGGTTGAATACTCGTAGAGATGTGAAACAGATGGAGCTGTCGTTACGGGGGTGTATATTTGGATCATCAGAGAAACTAATGGTTTCACCACCTCTTAATAACTCATCAAGTGCTCGAGCTAGTAACCACACTGAATCATAAGCATATAGTGCATATGAGTTGAACTTAGGCGTTTGTATCGTCTTCAAGCTTCCCCAACGAGTAACAAACCGCGTTTTGAGATCAGAATCAGACGTGTGGTGGCGAAGTCCAATGACTCCTTGTATAAGATCAGCCTTCTCTTGTTCAACTGCATCTGAAGAATCAAGAAGAGAGGAAAGCCAATATGTGGCTATCCAAACATAGCCATTGCTCATCATTCCAAGCCTCTTTGCTACTGAGAAGATATCTAGGCCAGAATCGGGGTTCACGTGTACAACAAAAACGCGAGATGCTAACAGGTTCACTCCTACCAACAAGCTCTCAATGCCACTATTTGATGCCCCTGGAGTTAAGGCTGCCTTGCTAGATATCCTGGCGCGTTTCTTGGCAAGTGCATCGCCTAGTACGGAGATCCCGTTTCTACCATAATCATCATCTACAAAGATGGCAACTACTTCTCTGTATCCAAAATATTGTATCAGATCAGCAACTGCATGCATTTGGAAATAGTCACTTATGGTTGTTCTTATGAAGTAAGGAAACTGTAGAGCTGAGAGAGTAGGATCTGTGGCAGCAAATGACAGAAGGGGGATGCGAAGTTCGTCCATAAGGTAGGAGATCGCGTGGGCGATCCCCGACGACTGTGGACCGAGTACAGCAACAACATCTTTTCCGTTAAACTGCATAGCTACTCGAGTAAGGAGGCACTGTCAAAGTTACCTTATTGTTCGTAGTCAAATCATGGATCGATGCAGGAAGATGTAGACATATAGGAGAAACAATTCAAAGGAGTTTCTTTATATTTTGAAAGAAAGAACCAAAATGGTTCAATTTCGTTTATACACACACAAATACATGAGTGGAATTCAAGCAAGCTTTTTAGTATTCCACTTTCTTGAATGTATACTTCGAGGAGTACCCCCCCCACCCCCCCCACACTCCGCTTCCCACCCACCAGGCCACCACCACACACACTCAACCCCACATAGGGAATCATCTTTATGATAGCCTTTAAGACATGAGACTGTTGCTAATGAACATTGAAAATGCTTCTAAGAACACTTAGCACAAATCAAAATTTCCTGATATGGCTTGGTAAATGGATCTCGAATGTCCCGTTACATTTTAGCGCACGAATACATGCTAGGTGAATGACAGTGAGGAAAATCTCAACCTTTCGCCCTATTGGTTGTTATTTTCTCAAAATGTAATGGGGAAAATCTCAACCTTTCTCCCTACTGATTGATATTTTCTGAAAATGTAACGGGAGATTCGTACTGGGTAAACAGAGCTCTCTTAGCAAAGAAATGCCATCAATTAAAAGTCAACAAGACATAGAAGTCAAATAGTTGAGTAGAACACAACACTGTGGTCCTCATTTTCCAGATAAATTTGCACTCCAGATGCAATCAAGCTAATAAAAAGGGCAAGAAAATCCCCAACTATAATAACTTACCTTCAACTGTACCAAGAAAGCAGCTGCAATTAGTATCCTGCAAGATGAGGTTAAGCTTAGTTCCATTGAGAATGGTGGAGTCAGAATGCACATCTTCAACTGCAGCAACAAGAGCTGGCCCAACAGACCTTCCTATTGTTGAATTAAACGTGAAAAACGCCCCAACGTTTATCAGTCTTGGCCCATCAACAGCCGCACCTCTCTGGAACTTTCCAGAGACTTCCATGGCAACAACCAGACAGCAAATCAAGAACACCACCCATGCCCTCTTGATGCATACATTGACTTCCATTTTGCAGCAAAGCTGATGATGTAGGAAGATGTAGTCTTGAAGTTACATAGCCATTTTTTCAAGAAATGAAACACCTGCTAAAAAAAGCTCAAAAAACCCATAAAATTTTTGGAGTCAGAGGTTTTAGATTTTTGGAACAAATATGCTATAAATGCTAGGTGAGATATATCTTGAATTTGGTTGGTTGAAGTTGGGGGTAGGGTAGGGGTGTGGAGGGAGCTTTGAACAAACAGCAATTTTGAAACTTAGAAACTGACAAAAACCAAGTCGCTTTCAACCCATATCTTGATTCCCATTGGAGGAAAGAAAATAACACAAAATATCTATGATTAAACATGTATTAAAGAAATAAATATACAATTTTGAAAATTCTCAAACTTTGTTGTCAGTACAGCAAACAGCCAAATCATGCATTAATTATAATAAACACACATGACAATGATAATTTGATAATCATTTCAAGAACTTGCTTCTGAAAGTGGTGCACATGGATGTATTAATCAAAACACACTAATTTGTTAGTAATTATCATTACATTACAAATGCAAACACCATTGCATTCATCAAAAGTTGTTAGTTGGTAGGTGGCAACTATGGCCATATCATGTTACCTCAAATTTGAGCACTACTAAAAGGCTGTTAGTGTGTGTTGTGTGTGTGGTAATAAAAATAAAACAAAGATGAAAGCTAGAGGTGATTAAAAGCCTATTAACAGTCTTCTTGCAACCTAGGGAAAGAATAATTCTTTCTTCCATGTTTCTATTAGTAGCTTCAATTAGCTGTCAATATTTTTACTTTAACTACTAAAAGCAAAATTTGCTTGCTATATACTCTCATTAAGCACACTAATTGTTGCTAAATCTGGAAATTTTGTTGTTAATTATTAAAGGAGTGGTTGCTTGGTGTTATTTTAATAAATTATATCTCCACATTTTGCTTTATACATAAGTTAGTTACATGGGACATGATGATGTATTTTCAGAAATTTAACGAACTTTATTAAACGAAAGGTTTAGAAGACTAATTAAAAGTAAATTCTAATTAAATAGTAAAATAAATAAAGAAACCATATAAACGTTTATTTAAAAAAAAATCTCATGTTAATTAAATGCATAATTAAGCCGCAAAGAATTAGATGAAACTGTTCCGCAGAAATGTGGAAACGAATCCTGAAATGTCATCTTTATTCATGACTCTCATTTTAATTTGCATGATAAATTATGTTGTGATTTTTTTATGGATAATAGTTTAAAAAAATAATAGTTGTCAATTGTCATGCAAATACCGGTTTCATAAAAGAATTTTTTTGGAGTTATTTTTTTCAATTACTATCTTGCATAAGTGAGTTGAGATATAATAGTTTTAAAATGTATGTTCAATTTTTTATACAATAATTGAATATATTAAATTGTTTATAATTTAAAGTCAAAGTATTTAACATTATTTATTGATAACTGAGTGCATATAAGACGCATTAAGACTTAATAAGATTCTATCCAATAAAAAAGGTACCCCACAAATCATCATAATGTTCCTGAAAAGTTTAAGATATAGAGTAAAATTTTTTAAGTAAGCTTAACTATATTTATAAAAAAAAAAATTGTGTGTAGCAATTAACTTTTACTCAGGGCCCACAAGTCCCTTTCGTGAAACATGTGGAAATATTACCACCTAATTACAATGGTGAAATCATTAACATAATATATACTCCTATATAAAATAAAATAAAATAAAAATGAGAGTAATTTAGATTTTTATAGTAGCTAGCTTGAAGGTGACACACCATGCAATGAAGAACCAGCATCTACTGTTTTGTCATTTAATGACATGGCACAAGTGAAGCTTCTCCAACATGACATGTTGGTATGGATAAGACACTTGTGTATGACAAATGCTACTTGCAGGTACATCAGTGTACCTTATAATTATTATTTGGATTTCTCCAAATTCGAAATTTCTAAATTTGTTGTTCATGTGTGTATATAGAAGCAAACTTATAAAATGTGTTAGGAGTAATTTGATATTTTTAATTAATAAATACATTTTAAAGTAGTAGGTTATGTGAATTTAAAATTGAAGATAATTTTAAAATTAGGATGTATTGTAAGACTACTTAAATTGGTATTATTTTTTACTTTTGGATTGTGAACTTACTTACAAGACTAACAAAGGTTAACTTATTTAATGTACAAAGAGTAAGGGAGTAACAATTTGTCGTGTAATTGTATAGTGTAACAAGTTTCATGCAATCATTTACCCCACTTTATCTAATTTGAACAATTTTAATAAAGGCTCAAATCTATTTTATTCAAGAAAGTTCTATTTTCAATGAAAATAGCATATTGTATAATATTCTTTAACTAGCTTTGCATGCATCTAACATGGATGTATAATTAAATTTTCATGACTAGAATAAGCTTTGAATTGGAAGAAAAAAAAATTACTTCAGGATGAATAGATATCTTTTTTTTTTTTAATATCGATTTTAAAAAATACTAAATTTAAACAAAAACAAACAAGACGTGAAATATCAAAGTTTTAATTACAAACATACGCTCTGGGTCACAAATCAAAACACCAAAATAAGGCCTTAAAAACTAAACATTAATTTTTATCTCAAGCATATAAATAAAATAAAGAAGGTACAACAAAGTAAGCCAAGTGCACCAACAAATCAAGCCGGATGAAATCTAATATTTCTCATTGTCAATAAACAATCTATCAAATGTAACTGCCGAATTTTATTTTTTGAAAAAGAGAACTCTTTTCATGGCTAAGAAATTGTTTTACCTCCTTTGAGGAAGCAGTAAAAATTGTACACCCCATAACCAGGATGATGAATAATGGAAATTTTATTCTCACATTTTACACGTGACAAAATGTTTGTCGTCGATAGCTCATCTCATCGATCGGGTGTTGCTCCTAACCTGATCGATCGGCCATGGTTCCTACTGCTTGATCAGATGTCGAATTACGTATGGAAGGATACCGCCATGGTTGAAGTACTCCAGCTCGACCTAGAATGACAAAGGTTAGGTATATGCATGAGTTTCGATTGTTTCTTGTGTGGTTATCGACAGATTAGTTGGACAAGTGATTTTACCTGAGTGTCAAAACGGACAGTGCAAGTGAACTTCTTTCCAGTGTCTGTACATACGGTAACATCTTGGCCAGGGCGGATATCAGATAAATTGGTTGGGAGATCAATGGTGTAGCGTTCATGGCCCGTCAAACCTAGTGTGTCGGCATCCTCACCGGACTTGAAACACAGAGGAACAATACCCATGCCTACCAGATTACTGCGGTGGATCCTTTCAAAGCTTTTGGCAATCACTGCTTTGACACCCTGTGATATGGATCTAATCAGCTAGTTTTCTTTGGAATTTCTTGTTTGTTTAGTATCTAGAGTGTGAGGCAACAATAACAGCCAACTGATAAAGACGAAACATGAACAATAATTATCGCGCTCACCAACAACATCGGGCCCTTGGCTGCCCAATCTCTTGAGCTTCCACTTCCATACTCGGCTCCAGCCAAGATAATAGTGTCCTGCCCCGCAGATTTGTATTTCTGAAAGATGGAAGTGAATATAATTTAACAAATGCAACCAGCAAAGAGTTGAAAATTTTATGTTTTTGGATAAACTAAATTGTGTGACAATCACCATGGCAGCATCGAAGACAAAAAGTTTCTCGCCAGAGGGAATGTGGACCGTCTTTGGGCCAACTTCGCCCTTCAACAGCTTGTTCACAAGACGGATGTTTGCAAAAGTTCCTCTGGCCATGATTTCATCGTTACCACGTCTACTTCCATAAGAATTGAAATCCTTGCGGTCAACTCCACGTTCCATGAGAAATTTGGCTGCAGGACTGTCCTTGTTGATGCTTCCAGCAGGCGAGATGTGATCGGTGGTGATACTGTCGCCAAAGTTCAGCAGGCAATAGGCATCTTTTACCCCGTGTGGACCGGGAGGATCCATGGTCATATTCTTAAAGTAAGGTGGCTCGTGAATGTAAGTCGAGCTAGGATCCCATGAGTACAGCTCTGCAGAGGATACTGACAACTGATTCCACATGGGGTTACCGCTTGTTATAGCCTCATACGTGCTCTTGAACATATCAGGTAAGACACTGGATTGTACCACCTAAAAGATATTCGGGGTATTTAGCGCTTAAAGCATATTGGAATGTTGCAAGAGAACCCAGCAATACAAACATTAGCATACCTCAGCTACTTCTTCAGTTGAAGGCCAGATATCGTTCAAATATACATCTTTGCCATCTTTGCCTACACCAATTGGCTCTGTAGCAAAATCAATATTGACCTGTCGGAAGAAGAAAAACAAGCATCACCACAAGACCTTCAAATGGGAACTGGAAGGATTGAATTGTACTTTATGGAGGAAAATATATAGCTGATATTATGAATATAATATAAAACATACAATCTAATCTTATACTCTCTGATTGCTTAAAATAGAATCCAGAGCATGTAAAAATGAATAAATCACCAACCGTGCCAGCAAGGGCATATGCGACTACAAGAGGAGGTGAGGCAAGATAATTGGCTCTTGTCAAGGGATGGACACGACCCTCAAAGTTACGATTTCCAGAAAGTACAGCAGCTGCCACAATGTCTGCAGAAAACAAACCACAGTTTAATTAAACAGCTCGATTCATAAACCCACAAATAAACAGTGACATTGTGGAAGCTGCAGTGTTAGATTTTACAGGTTAGATTCTCTCAAGATACAGAAAAACTGCAACTTAAAAATACCATTTTCTGAGATAGCAGCACCAACTGACTCATCCAAGTCCCCAGAATTTCCAATACATGTCGTACAGCCATATCCAACGATATTGAAGCCTTGCTGATTCAAGTATTTCTGTAGCCCACTGCATCAAAAAAACCAAAATCAAGACATTAAAGAAAAAAAAAATTATAGTTCATATTATTATATAATAAAGAGCAAAAATTTTATCTAAACAAAAAAAGTTCCCGAACTATACCTCTGTTGCAAATATTTTGTAGCAACTCCAGATCCAGGAGCAAGACTTGTTTTTACCCATGGTTTAACCTGATATATTATAATAAGATTTAACATCCAACTACATCCAAATCAAAAGGCCAGCCAAGACAAATATCTAACCTGAAGACCTAGCTCAGAAGCTTTTTTGGCTACAAGGCCAGCCCCAAGCATAACACTGGGATTTGATGTATTTGTACAACTTGTGATAGCGGCAATAACAACGCTGCCATGCTTAAGCTCTGCAGGTTGCCCATGGAATGAGAACTTCGCTACTTTGTCCTGTGCTTCCTTTGGCACAGCAAAGCCCTACATTGAAGTCAAGTAATAATTTATTAGAACTGAAGATATGTGACATGAAACAACCACCATAAGTCCCTAGCCTTTCTCATCAAGTAAGTTACATAAACAAAATAGATCAGAATAAACTGTGAAATAATGTAACAAGACTTCAAAAGGTTAAAAATTAACTTGAGAAGACCATCAAACATCTACACACAAGGTTAAATTCTCACCTTGAATCCAACCTTGCTATCAAGGCAAGATTGCCAATCAGATTTCATATCTTTCAGAGGGACACGGTCATGAGGCCTATCATAAAAAAGTATAATTAGATATTACCAAAAGAATCAGCCAACAAAGATGGATTTGTTTGCAGAATCTCAGAAAAACCTCTTTGGTCCAGAAATGCATGGTTCAACATCTGCTAGATCCAGGTGCAAGTAAGATGAGTACACTCGTTCTTGTTCAGGCTGAAATTAAAAGGAAAATGTAGATTAGATTAAAATAAAAAAACAAGGAGAAACATTTATTCAAGATAAAGTATTTCATACACACAAATAAACAAACCAAAAAGAAAAGAGAGTTACCTCACTGTAGTCTACAAACATATTATTTGCGCGCAGATAAGCTTCTATCATTGCCACCTAATATCAGTACATTGGAAGTTACTTGATTTGCAAATAAAGGATTACAGTTCCATTCCATAACTTTCTTTAATTCTAGCACATGCAGTAGACTGTACTTACAGTTTCATCACTTCTGCCAGTTAATTTTAGGTACTGTAAAGTGACATTATCAACAGGGAAGAAACCCATAGTGGCACCATACTCAGGAGACATGTTTGCAATAGTGGCTCTGTCAGCTAATGAGATTTTACCCACACCTCCACCTGAATACAAGCAGGCATGCATAAGTCTGAAAATAAATTAATACAGATGAGGTGATAATGCAAATGATTACCATAAAATTCGACAAACTTTCCAACAACACCATGCTTCCTTAACATTTGCGTGACAGTAAGAACCAGGTCAGTAGCAGTAACACCATCCCGCAATTTTCCAGTTAACTTGAATCCAACAACACCCGGCAACACCATGCTCATTGGCTGTCAGATAGTGAATTAGCCAAACAGTGCATTAGCATCTCAAAATACATTTAAGAAGTATCTTGATTCTAAGAGGTGAATGTTAACTAATCAAACAATGACATGAGAATTAAAACTTCTTGTATTTCACTAAGAAACAGAAACTGAACCAACATACACAGGCGACCCCTTTAACTGTACGGTTGTCGGTTAAGAGCTAATACCTGACCAAGCATTGCTGCTTCTGCTTCAATACCTCCAACACCCCAACCAGCAACTCCCAATCCATCAATCATGGTCGTATGAGAATCAGTGCCAACCACACTATCTGGGTAGAGTACACCCTCGTTATTGAAGACAACCCGCCCAAGATACTCAAGATTAACCTTAGGATATAGCACAATAAACAATTTATTGTTAACACCAATACAGATGATAAGGTACATAACAATTATGATAAGAATTTTGTATACCAAACGTGATAAGCTATAAGAAAGACGGCAAAGTTTGCAGTAGCAACATAAAACATAAAATTAGAAGATGCACATTCAAAAAACATCATGGACTTAAATTAAGTTAATGCCATGTATTAGCTCCAATACCTGGTGCACAATACCCGATCCAGGAGGCACAACAAGCATGTTCTTGAAAGCATTAGAACCCCATTTAAGAAAAGCAAACCTCTCCTTATTTCTCTGAAACTCAAGCTCCATATTAGCCTGAACAGCATTTTCGGTTCTTGCGACATCAACTTGAACAGAATGATCAATTACTAGATCAACTGGAACCTGCAAAACCAGCCCAGCATATAGAATTAGAGAACATAGGACAAATGTTTATACTCATGCTGCATATTTAACTATTTATGATTCCAGTATTACATCCCCATCTGCCTCCCTTTCTTCTGATAGTCAATTCTACTCATAATTCAAAAATGCTTGATCCTTTTTCATTATTTTTGTAAAATTTTGAAGAGATGCACCATCATTATTTTTGTAAAATTTTGAAGAGATGCACCATAACTTGCCATTGCAAAGTCTCTCTAAGAGCATACCCTTGGGTATCAGGAGTGTCAACAGCTGGGAGAGCTTGACCGAATAAAGCTATGGACAAATTTTGTTATAAGAATTTGAGGTAAAAAATGAGAATAGGTTGGATACAGGGAGGGAGTTCATTATATGAAGTACACGCTACACAGGGTAGACCATACCCTACTACTACTCATCGCATGCATGATGCATTGTTCTGAAAATAGAGTTGCTATAATTGTGAATTCATATCATAGGAAATCATGGTATGCCACTAACATATCCAGTTCCTTAAAATAGAGCAGAAGAAGAGAAGAAGAAAAGGGGCATACCAATGGATTGATCTTGTTAGAATCGCTGCCAAGCTTGTTCATAGCATCACGCATGCAAGCAAGGTCAACAACAGCAGGTACACCAGTAAAATCCTGACAAAAATAACATTTTCACAAGAGATATGCTTAACTGTAACACAGGTACTAGTGGACCTAGTTCAACCAAGAACAGTACCTGCAGAAGTACACGGGCAGGCTTGAAGGGAATCTCAACTAGCTTCGGAGAAGTCTTTTCCCAGTCGATGATCTTCTCGACATCTTCTTTGGTTACTTGGAAACCATCACAGTTCCGTATCGCTGATTCAAGAAGTATTCTGATAGAGTACGGCAGTTTATCTGTAGTTACAGAATTAGCACATTCAAACATCATTATTATCATGTAAAAGATATTAAAATTTACCTGACGTTCCAATTATATCTAAAGAAGACAATATTAAAGAACATTATTAATGATCACCTATTCTCGGGTCTTTCAGGGCAGGCAGACTATAAAACTTCCCGAATTCACCACCACCAGGTTTTGGCAGACCCGTAAAGATTCCCTTGAATGCATTCTCAGAAGCTGAAGGCAAATAATTAATGAGTAAGTTCACTCAACACAAGCAAAGAAAATTATCTTTCAGAAACCATAAATATTAGTGATTGACAAGGCAAGTACACCATCAAAACTGATGATAGTTAAACAAGTCAATTTTACATACTACTATTGTTTGTCTATTGTCGATGAGTTTATCAGTAACTACTATTCTATTCTCAGTTAAATAATGAAAATCAAATCTATAAGAAAAACACAGAATTAGTAACTGAAACAAGAAATTACAAACTATCCATCCTACTTTCATTTAAAAGGTCAAGAAAACGAAACATTTCATAAAGAAACCAAATCGAATATTGCTAATATGCCAACGATCAAAAGCTCGCTCAAGATTCCCTTAGCCCATCAACAAAATCCCGAAAAAAAAAACTAAAAAACACCAAAAATCATCGAGAAAACACGAAGCTACATAAACACTCACCCATAGTAGCGATCTTGCGGTGCAAGAGAGTATCAGTAAAAGCAGAGGCTATTCTGATCTGCGACGCGAGACTGGTGGGCGATTTCCAATCAACACCGTGGCTCCACCGCGCAGCCGACAAGAAACTCAGAGATCGGTGATGCTGATGGCCGACAGCGCACGAATTAGCACCACAAGAAGGCGCGGGTTTTCTAGAGAGAGAAGAGAAAGCCCGTTTGGCAGAAGAGTGAGAAGCTCTCCTGAGAAGAGCGGAGGTGCCACTTGTTATATACATGATGGCAATTCGTCAAAAAGCGACAATCACATTCAATCCAAAAACAGGGAGCGCAGAGATAAGGATTATGGGATTGATTGCAAGGTGACGACTCAAGAAACGGAAACGGATCCTTCGCTTATTGGGGTGTGTGCCAGAAGATGATAATTATGGTAATAAATGGATTGTGGGAGAAGAAATGTAAATTTAGAGTAGATATCGGAATTGATGCCGATGAGATTTTCTGGGAAGGTGTAGCACTTGTGTGCTTGTGGGGGGCACATGGAAATTGGAAGAGAGAGAGGTGGCGACTTTGATTTTTTCTTTGAATTTTATATGTTGAAATGAAGGCCAACTTGAATACGGCCCATTCGGAATAGGGTTGATTGTCTTTTTTTCTTTTTCTTTTTTAATTACGCAGTAATTACTAATTATGATTTGCAATTAGCCATTTATTTATTTTCAAAAAAAGTGTTGGATCCCATTACAATTAGAAATTTTAGAAAGTTATACCATTCATTATTAAATATTGTAGTATAAAGTTTATACCCTTTAATTTTTTATAAATTTCTTATTCAAATAGTAGTATAATTCATATTTCAACTAATTATATATTTTATTAAAAAAATAATATAAGTATACACTTTTTAGACAAAATATTAGAAGCCACCTACGGGAGACAACTCTTACCCTTAGTATAAATAAGATTTGTCCTAATTAAGTCTACAATTTGGATATTTAAAAAATAATAAATTAATTAAAATACGAGTCAGTATTACAAAAATAGGCATAAAATTATCCACCAAATCTTAAACTATTATAAGACCAGTGATTACCATTACTTAAATTAGGTATGGATAGACAGAATTTTTTTTTAATTTATTTAAAGTAATGTGATTTGGAGGTAATAAAAATACTCTTTAAAAATTAGATATGTTTTTATAAGGAAAGTGTAAATAGTATTGTGGGTAAGATTTTAAATATATATATTGTAAAAATAATAAGTATTGGTATATTTAAGTTACTTTTCACATTTCATAATGTATTCATGTTCTACAAAGTTGTTTCACAAGAGTTCATACTTATTTTTTACGTTTAAAAATATATTACAATTTTGCACGTGTAATGGTGACTAGCATTTTAATTTTGGATAATTCTTGGGTGACCCGTGGTCACCCATTACCCTCTCACATGAGGGGATGGGGGTCTACATGTCAGGGTGACCCCACCCCCTCATGTGAGAGGGTAATGGGTGACCACGGGTCACCCAATTGATTCTCTTTAATTTTTTGATTAATTAACAATTTTTTCAATATACAAACATTTGAAAAATTATGAGGTGGATGGAAGAAAGTGATAATAAGATGTTGATGTTTTTGACTTGTCCAATTTTTCACACAAATTATGATAATTATATTATTATTTATTTGAAATCAGAAATGCAACTCATATTGTTGATTGGAAATAGAGTCGCAATTAGTAATAAAAAAAATCAAATAGAAAAATAAAAAAATAACATTAAAATTTTGAATTAATATTATATAACAAGGAGCTTGAACTCTAGAATCTATTAAGAGCAGTCATTAAAAAAACTAAAATATGAAATTATGTATTAATCAATGTAGGAATGGTTATGACATATGAGATTAAAAGACTTATAAATAAAACAATAAATAACCGTTCAATCCATTGGAGTAATTATAAATTTATTATCAAATCAAATTTGTATTTAATTACTTTATCATGCCTTTTTTATTTTCAAAATCATTATTTTAGTCAAGTGGTTACCTAACTAGGACACACATCTTAAATAATTAAATAAATAAAGCATCAAAGAATATATTTGAATGTCGTCATTATAGTTATTATTATTATGCTTGATTCGTTGTAGCAAAAGGTCAATTTATACTAAGTATAAAGTAATTAATCGCAAAGTAGCCTCATAATTGACTTTTAATCAATTCTATTATGCCCTCTGACCATAGCTTTATGACTTTATCGACCTTCAAGTATACATAATACAATTTGTTTTTTCCCCTGAAAACTCCAATATATAGAATAAAGAGTGAACAACTGAACATGACATAAAACAAGTTTTACATAAAACCTTCAAGATTTGAAAAATATATAAACTATCAATTAAAAACTCAGAAAGATTTTTTTTTACCAATTCAGGACTAAAAAATATAACTATCAATTTAGGATCTATAATCATAAAATCAATAAAAATTTAATAACATAATTATATAAATTTTTCATTAATTAGTATGTTGTTTTAATGATAATAAATTATAAAATATTATTTTAAAAAATAATTTTAATATATGAAATTTTAATGTAATTTTTATTATTTTATATTAATTAATTTTATGATTTTAGGTCCTGTCTGTAATCGATAATTTCTTAAAAAATTCCAAAAAAGTATTTGAACAAAAATAGCATCCATAAACAAGAGAGAGTTGGAAGAATTTTACTATTAGTGGTCCAGAAGAGTGTTGCATTTTAGTTCAACCAATATGGTGGAACCCATACCCATGTAGTAGAGTGTTGACCAAACTTTAAAACATCATAAAATCCCAAATGATTTTACCAAGAAAGCAACACTTTTATATATTCAACTGGCCAGAGAAAGTATTACACAAACACTACTGTCCACACGAACCAGAAAGAGACAAGTCGAGGTGCATTATTCTACTACATGTATCGTCTCGAAAAGACACCGTGGAGCTCAGTGAGATAAGAAACGGCTCATCCATGAGCGGAAACGAGTCCAAGCCAGCTCAACGGCAGCAGCATCTTCATCGTCCATTCCCATTTTCTTCCTTCTTTGTATTCCTTCGGGGGAGCTGTTCATGAATGCATGAGCGAGTCCTGGATAAATGTGTACCTCGTGGGGAACCCCCGATGCCTTGAGCTTATCTTCTAAAGCTTTAGCGGTCTGCATAAAAAGTTCCGTTTTAAGAGACATGAGGTGTTTGTTTGCTTATGATGCAGCAGTAATATGTTCGTCTAAAGTGGCCAAAACAATGTTAACAGAGCTCCAACATACATGTCAATAGTACTATAACTACATAAACCATGTGTAACAGATAAAAGGGGAAAAATGCATTTTCTAGTTTCTACTTCGTGCTTCCATTCGATACTTTCTACACTCACTCCCCTGAAATTCTATTTTCCTATAGATTCTGAAACTAATAATTAAAGGCACTTTTCGGTGTAATCTGAGTTCCAACCGGTGGATATGAAAACAATCATACAAGTGAATTCTTGTAACATCATACCTTCACATCAGAAAAGCCGACAAAGCTATCATGTTCACCAAAGTGAGCCTGTACTGGTGCCTTAGCATTGATGGGATCTGCAAGCTCTGGTGAAGGCACGCCGTAGAAACCTACCACAGCATCAACACCAGGTACCAAGACAGAACTTGCAATAGCAAGAGCGCCACCCATGCAGTATCCTGTTACACCAATCTATATTTATAAATCATATTAGTAATGTTACTTATATGATTAAATCAAGGGCATTAGTAGGAATAAGGCTGCATTTGTAGATTGAGCAAATTCCATTGCAAACAGCAAGCGCACATCCTGAATGTTAGCATTCAAGTATCTGTTAAATCGATTTTCAGTTCATTTTGTTTCATTTGTTCACTAGTCAAAGTTCAAGATTTAATTCCACCCTATAATGCTCGTTCTTTCATCTTTGTGCACAGAGATCAAGTGTCCCAACATCAAAGTAGAGGGATTCAATAACTGATAAATGATAATCTAAGATAGGGTTTTACTAGTGCAATACTTCGCCATAATTCCACATTTCCTGTTAAGGGAAACAGAATATTTACAGCAAAAGCAACACACATTTTGTTGATGACGATAAGACACAAGTTCAAATACTAACAGTTAGAAATTTTGAATTGCTTCGTATTTTCACCCCTTGAAATCCTTTGTGGTACAGATTGAGCAATTGGAAATTCAACAGGACATATAGAAGCTGAATAGTTTATACCTTCTTGGAACCATTTTCCTTGAGCCAGTTGACCGAGGCCTCGATATCCTTCACAGCTCCTTGCCAATCAAGCCCATCCATTAAATGCTGAGCTTCCGCAACTTCCAAACCAACCTTACCTCTGTACAAACTGAATTGCAAGAGAAAAATGGATCATAAACGAACAACAGTAATATACGACAAATCATAACAAAAGTCATCACTCATTAGCATCAGAAAATAATAATACTAATAAACTGAATTACATAACATGTAATTGTATCTTAAATCTTACTCAGGGATTAATGCCTTGTAGCCTGAATCAAACTGAGAGATCTTCTGAGCATGATTCTTGATCTCAAAATCAACACCCCACCATTCCTGAAGCACAACAATCCCAGGGGCATCGTCTTTCCCAATCACGTATGCATCAAATGTCTACCCAACATGATTGGGAAGAAATGATAAAATTAAAACAGTAATTAGCAAAACCTATATTGGTAGTGCAAAAGCTAAACAAATTAGCTTGGTAATTGGAAAAGGAATTGCATCAAATATCACTCAAGCAGAATAACTTCTGGCTCCAAAGTTGCAAAGTCAAGCAAAGAATCTTGATCGCTTTTATCCATAGTTCATTCTTAGCAAACCCATATTTTCTTCATCCAACTCAAGAAAAATTTCTACAGTACCATTTCCTCCTCCCAAATTAAAAAGCGAAAACGAACCCACAAATTAAAATGAAGATAGTGGTTAATCCATAACTATGTCTTACCGTGTCCCCTCTTTGAATCTGTACTTTCTTGAAGGGTGAAGATGAATCAGAGGCAGTAGCCATCGCACGAACCTGAGGAAACAAACAGGAGAAATGGGTTCGAACAAGGGAAGAAGCTAAAAGAGGAGTGCAGATGGCATTGTTTAATAAGGGTTTTGTGAAAAATCTAGAACCACAGTAAGAAAACATGGCAAACAACTGAGGGTTTTATGATTAAAAAATGGGAAATGAATACTGTTTCCATTTTAATATAGTCCTATAGAGTATTTATGAAAAGTTTTTCTAAAGTATTCGAATTACTTTACAACACGTACTAGCTTATTAAATTAATTTGCATGTTTTTTATATTAATTAAATTCAATCAATTCTGTATAATACAGTCTTAAAAAATATATTATGGATTTTCGTTAGCTCAAAAGATTATGGATATGTATTGCGTGTCTCACGTGAGACATTTTTCACTTTTTAAAATAATTATCACTTTCGTTATAAAACGCTATCACTTACATTATAAAATGTTATCACTTTTTACTTTCTCTATAAAATGTTATCACTTTTTATTTATACTATAATTTGTTCATAAAAGAGCATTATCACTTTTCATAAATTTATTATTACTTTCCTTCATAAAAGTTATCATTTTCTGGCCGTCTCACGTAAGCCTTACGTGAGACGATCTCATACAAGTCTTTGACAAAGATTATATACTTCCTCATTAAAAAAAAAAAAAGTTTTTCATCTATTAGTGGTCACACAAATTAAGAGAAGTATAATTTTGAGAGTATGAGGGTATTTTTTTCATTAATAAATAAATAAATGATAAGTTATAATAAATATACACAAGATGATGACTGTTATTTTGATATTTTTACTTTTTTTTTTTATTTTAGTAAAAAATTTTGTGGGACAGACTAGTTTAGAAAGAGGTGAGAAAATTTAAGAGGAGAGATTATCAATAAAATATTAACCTTTCGTAATAATGTTATAATAATGCAACAAAATTATAACTTTATCCTATATATACTCATTAAATTAGCAAATGTTCTTTTCATCCATACAAATAACGTGTAAATTTCTTAAACTAAAGCTTGGTAATCACACACGTGGCATGTCCTATTCATGCAGACATTGACGAGGGAGTTTGTAAATTGTAATGGATTGACAAAGCCCCAAATCTGAAAATTGGGCCCAATAACGGGTTCCAAACGGGCCTAACTGTATTTTGGAAAATTATAAATTTGAACCTTAAAAAAAAGTGTTTTAAAATGGTGTACCCTGCAGCCCCTGCTCTGGAGATTGGTGGAAAAGGTAAATCGCAGGAAAACTTATGCTTCAAGGGGCCAAATTCATACCAAAAGCAGGATTCGAACCCCATCCTGAAAAAAAAATGTTTTAAAACTCTAACTAAAGGTGATTATCGTTCTAATATCGCTCATGAAGTCACGTTTGATTATTGATGAAGAAATTAAATCGAGTATTTCTCTCCTTGCTGAAATATTAGAAATAATTATAATTGGTAAACGTAATCATAATAATACAAGTGCTTCATCGTCAGTAATACTTTAACGATGAAAATGACTAACTCATTTAAAAATACATAAATAAATATAAGAGAACTACATCATGAAAACATAAAATACAACCAAATTACATAAATTATTATTATTATTGTTATTATATGTATTATTAATGAAGTTTAAAGGGGAACTCGAGAATATTAGACATATATAAATGATATGTCAAGTCTCTAATTCAAAACAAGTCTCTCTCAATCGGCACTTCTCGCTCTTCGAACCTTAATTTGCTCCATTTTTGGAAAATAACTGCAAATTAGAAAAAGAAAAAAGAAAAAATGTTAATGTAAATATGTACTGTTCTAACAATTCTCAAATAAATAAATACATAAAATATAATCACATATTCAATAAAATTTGCTATTATTATTATTTTTTCTTGTACATTCTCATCTCTCATCATTAGAAACTTGAAATCTCCAAGTTTCATTTTATTTTTCAAAATATATTTACTTAAAAAGTAACAAAACATTAATCTCAAGATCTTAAGATTATTTCATTTTCTAAAGAAAAACCCAAGAATTATTATTCATCTCTACTCTAAAACCAAAACTCTAATCTTCATGCAAAACCCTAATTTAAGGTACCATGTTATTGCATAATGTACAACTAAGATCAGCACATGAATTAAAATAATTTAATAAAGTGAAGATATTAATTACCTTGGATCTTCTCTTCATCCTGCAAGGTGGATCTTCTCTGCATCCTGCAAGGACTTTCTTAAGGTAGCATTATTTGGAATATGAATTCCATGATGAGTGCAATTCTTGAAGCAGTGGTGAGTTCACTGTAATAATAACCAGAGAAATAGAGGATGTTGTCTTAGGTAGGTTCATTGAACCTGGTCAGTATTTCACATGTTGGCTGTACATGTATGAATTTGTTGTGCAAAATTAGGTTATTCGAGTTTAGGTTTTAATACCCCACTATGATTGTCACTTTCTGCATCAAATCTTTTCTTTATATATGGTGAGTAATGAGAATCATAGTTAACATCTTAATGTTCTTTTTAGGTGGCATTATGTGACGTTTCGTGAATGAATTATAAACTATATCTAATTTGTCTTTATTTATTTATTAGTGTACTAAGTTGTAAAGATCGAAAAACAATTAAGTATGATATACACCCTCGTCCTACACTAAGGGTTGTTTTTGCTTTTTGACACGTAGATTAATGAATATTATTATTTAATGTGCAGTGTGTAGTTGTATTTGTAGGAGTGTGTGTCACATATTTTAATTGTATTAGTGTGTGTGAGTCTCATATGTGTAAAAAAGGAAAGTGGACTCTTTTAGTGAGACGATCAAAATGAAAAAAAAAAGAATCTTTGGGTGGGACGGAGGGAGTATTGTTCAAGAGTTTGTATGATATACCTAGTGTAAATCGGGTTCATGGTGGTCTCTCTTCCAATCCTATACCTTATGTATTGTTAGGATACCACAAGGTTTATAAGATTTATGATATAAACTCGATTTACAAGAGACTTATGCAACTATGTACTCCCTCCGTCCCGTTTTTATGGTTACGTTTGCTTTTTGCACGGGGATTAATGAATATAGTATCTTAATGTGTATTGAGGTGAGAGAAATAATATTTTAATGTAAAGTGGGTAGATGTATTAGTTAGATGTGTGGGTCCATGGAGAGAGAAATAATTAATTTGTGTGGGTCTAATATACTAAAAAGAGAAATGTAACTATTAGGATGAGATGCCAAAAAAAAAAATGCAATCATTAGGATGAGACGAATGTAGTATAAAAGAATAATTACTAATGTTTATGAATTCTTTTAAATAGAGCAATCTTGTGCACCATATTATTGGTTCCACCATGCTCAAACTTATATTGACAAACGTGAAATGGAAAATTAATAAAGTTGGCTTTTATATATATATATATATATATATATATATATATATATATATATATATATATATATATATATATATATATATTAAAAACCTGAAAATTTGGTAAATTATCAATTCGAGGCCTAAATTATTTATTCAATCAATTCGGGGCTTGAAATATGTAAAACTATCAATCGAGGACCTGAATTTATCAAATATTATCTCATATTTTATCAATATAGAGCCTAAATTCGGACCCCGAATTGATAGTTATAGATATTTCAGGTTCCGAATTGATAAAAAAAATAATTAAGTCCCCAAATTAATAGTTTACCTATTTTTCAGATGAAAAAATTCCTTATTTATTAATTAATGTTGTTATCATTTAGGATTTATATTTAATCTCGCAATTAATGGAATCGGACAAATTGCAGATGTAGGTCTATCCTTAATTACGACCTCACTAAATTGGACCACCGGTCCACTTTCTCATTTTAAATCTTATGGGTACTTTTGAAATTAAAATATCAATGGCATAAAGATAAAATCGTATTTTATCAAAAAAGAAAAGGAAATTCTTCATTTTTTGTCGTAGATAAAATTTAGGGATTACTTGGGTGACCTGGGTCACGTATGACCCAAAACTTCACCGGTTATTACAGGTAATTAATTTTATATTATTTTTTAAATAAATATTTTATTTGCCACATCATCATTTCTCTTTAAATTTTGAAAATGATGTGGTTGAAATTACGGATTTTGTTAAGATTTTTTATTTTTATATTTTTAATTTATTTAATATTTCATTATTCTAAAAATATTTATGCTTATAAAATAAAAAACAAAAAGAAGTGGAACATTTTTAATTTTTTTATTTAATACAACTTCTTACTAAAAAAATTATTTTGTTATTTGTAATAATTTATCTACAATATAGTTTAATTAAATAAATATAATTTCTTTTAAATTAAATATCACTTTTTATTATTAAAATTATTAATATTTTTTTATTTGTATCACAAAATTTATTTCATTAAATAATCTGATGCAAGATTTATATAAAATTGAACCTTTTTCATTAAAAATATAAAAAAAATTAAATAGATAATTAATTAAAATATTAAAGTTTTTTCATTGAAATATTAATTAAAACTTCAAATAGATAATTAAATAAACGGTAAAGATGATATAGGTAACCGTCTATTAAGTATTCTACCGTTATTACATGTTTTTCATCCAACCATTCCTATATTTTAGTGGATATCTAAAGGTAGTTATGATTTTTGTTATACATGACCAGGATCACGTAAGAATCTGCCTAAAATTTAATATAAGAATAGTTAAAAGTATAATAAATAATGAATGAGTTGAGAGTGAGTAAATTCAAATTATTCAATATCTTTCTAATTTTGTACCAAAAAAAAAGTGCATTTATTCATAAAAGTATAATAAATAATGAATGAGTTGAGAGTGAGTAAATTCAATTTCTAATTTTGTACAAAAAAAAAAAGTGCATTTATTCTGTTTGATGAAATGCCTCTTCCAGGTTTTCTCATGTAAAGGAACGAACTCACCTGACATATTTTGGCAATGGCGGAACTGAACGGATTTTATTCGATTAATAACAATGATGGGATGTAATTTTCAGCCCTTCTTTCACTTCTTCTGTAATAAAGCTAATTAAAACAAAAATAACAATAAATTATGAAACAGACATTACACATTTGATTGGATTTTGCAAGATACTCTGATGTTCATGTTTTTGTTACAGATAGAACAGCTGAAGTATAGTTTGCACTTCACAAAATTCTCATCCTGCTCCACTATTTTGGATTATAGTGCAAGGTGAGTTGTCTATTCATGGAGATGGTTTGATTACAGATAAGATGATAAGAGTGTTTACATAATTTTAAAGTAACGTTTAATAAATATCACTTACTAGTATACTATGTTGCAAGAACTTTACAGATTTTTTATTTTTGTGGATTTTTTTTCCTTCATAAGAAAGCGATTTTTCCATGTTTTTTCTCTCTGTAAATTTACTAGAATTTTACATGGAAGAAATTCATATCCTTTACATACGAGTTTAATTATCGTCTAAATTTTGTAGGTTTTCACACTTCTGCTCTTAAATTTCACTTATCCAGCACATTGGCATCAAAATACTATAACTCTAAAGATAAAACATAACAATAGATGATTTACTTATTATAATTAGATTCCTTTTATTTAACTTGAAAACAGACAAACACATCTTGAGATATTTATAATAATAGTGAACTCAAATCAAGGGTCAAGTCTTCCCACGTATTCCACAAGTCCTTCTTGAAAGTGATATTAGTGATTGATTTGACATATTATTATCTTTTTACCTTTTTAAAACTTTTGAGTTTTCGGTTTCACTGGCTAATAAATTTTAGGTGTTTGGAATCATACAATTCAGATTCTGAATTTCGTAAATTAATTAATTTCAGAATTTAAAGAAAGATTTCAATTTTCATGCAGTTTCACCTTATTAATTAACTCCTACTTACTAATTTTTTTATTTGGTTAAATATCACTCAGTATCAGTACGTATTATGTGGTAGAACTTCACAGATGGCAACACTAATTTAGTGGAATTTTTCATATGAGGATCCCACAAATATTTTTCTGCTCTGCATGTTCATCCTCACCACATATTTGCAAATTAGAAATGACGTACTTATCACGAATTTTCTGTATTCGGAGTACATTTTAAGTGATTTGATTCGCTAGCTTGTTTTTATAGAGACTTGCAGGTCTTTTAAGCAGAAATAACATAGCCTTGATTTGTGTAAGATGTGAGTATATCACTAAGATCAAGTAACTTCTTTAATCTTGATACGTAGTTTCCAAGTTAAAAAAAAAGAAAAGATTTTCATGAAGCCATTGCTATTAATTTTCTTCTTGTTTCGCATTGCATGCAATATAATTTGATAATCGATTAGGTGAAGTGATTTGGATATTATAAAAGGAAAAAGCATGACCATAAAAATGTTAAGTTCCACATTTGATTGGATAATGCTAAATAATGATAGGTGAAAGTGTTTTTGTTGTTAGATCAGCTATGAAAGAACACAATTAGGCTCTCTTGTGTATTTTGTTTTTTTATTTAATTTAGAGTTGAGAGGAATCCGTAGACACTATGAGATGATACATGCTAGATAAACCGTGTGAGGCAGGTTCGATTGAGTAAGAGTAGGCTTAACCTTAGGGGTATCAACACATTGACTTGTTTGCTGGTCACACAAGGCAAGTTTTTGCTGGTCACAAGGCAATAGTTTCCGATAATGAAGTATGTTAGAGTGTTATTGAAAATTTCTTTACATGTTGTGGTCAACAAGTTATAACTCCACAGGACTAATTGTCAATATCGAATGACTGGATCCCACAGATCTGTCTGCTTCTGTTCATCACCACATATACACAAATTGAATTGCCGTATTTCTCATGAAACTATAGTTTCTACATTAATGGTGATGGATTACAAATAGCTAATTTGTCGTTCTAGTAGACTTGGGGGTCTTTGACACAGCAGTAGACACGTCGCTGAACTCTATAAATTGATTTACATAAGACTTTAGTATTAGTATCCACGAAACCAGTTCAATTCTTTTGTCTCGACAACATTGATATCCAAGATTTCCAAAAAAAAAAAAAAAAAAAGGAAAAAAAAATGACTTTTCATAAAGGCATTTCTATAAAATTTCTTCTTGTTTTTCTTTGCATTGGATATAATGTCACTTTTGCTTCAGGAGAAATCAGGTGCATAGAGAGGGAGAGAGATGCTCTTTTGAAATTCAAGACAGGCCTTATGGATTACTATGGCTATCTCTCCATATGGTGGGCAACTGAGACATGCTGCAATTGGACGGGAATTGTGTGTAGCAACACCACTGGTCACGTGATTGCGCTACAGCTTCCTAATTTATATCTAGGAGGTGAGATAAAACCTGCTTTACTTGAGTTGCCTCATTTGAGTTATTTGGATTTGAGTGGCAATTATTTTTTGGGGAATAGTATTCCGGAGTTCATTGGTTCAATGAGACAGTTAGAACACTTGAACCTCCGGAATTCTTACTTTTCTGGAGTGATTCCTCCTCAGCTTGGGAACCTTACCAACTTGCGCACACTTGATCTCTCATACAATTATTTATGGTCTTATAATCTGAATTGGCTTTCTGGTCTCTCTCAGTTATCTCTACTTAATATGAGTCGCTCCACCATAAATGACACCAATTGGCTACAACCAATTCTGATGCTCCGTTCTCTCCAGATATTGCATCTGCGTCACTGTAGCATTCCAGATTTTGTACCCTCTCCGGGCCTTTTTGCTAATTCCTCCTACTCATCTCTTTTTGTCCTTGATATGGCTCATTCAGGGCTCAAATCTTCTGCATTTTACTGGTTATTTAACATAAGTACCAGTCTTGTTAAACTAGACCTCTCGAGTAATGAATTGTCTGGTCCAATACCTGATTTATTTGGAACATTTATTACTGTTGAGTATCTTGATCTTTCATGGAACATGCTTGAAGGGGAAATTCCAAAATCTCTGGGGAACTCAAGTCATTTGCAAATTTTATCTTTATGTGTCAATAAACTGGGAGGATCACCTGACACGCTAATCGGAAACGTGTCTTGCAAAGCAATGGTGTCACTGGAATATGTGGTCTTGTCTTTTAATCAGTTCACAGGGCCAATTCCCGACATGAGAGCTTGTCCATCACTAAGGGGAGTAACTTTTTCTGGAAACAAGCTCACGGGGACACTGCCTTTAAGTGTTGGCGAACTCTCCAAGCTTAACATTTTAGACGTTTCTCTTAATTCATTGGATGGCACTGTCTCCGAAGCCAACTTCAGGAATCTCCACGAGCTAGAAATATTGGATATATCCTTCAATTCCCTGACCATACAGATTGGTCCTGATTGGAGTCCTCCTTTTCAATTGATTGGTATGAGCTTTGCACGATGCAAAATGGGCCAGAATATCCCTGAATGGATTCAAACACAGACTAAGCTAGAGCTTCTTGATGTTTCTGATGCTGGTTTATCGTGTGAAGCACCTAAATGGTTGTGGAGTTTCTCCCCTTCATTGTGTTACTTCAATATCTCTTTTAACAACATCAATGGCACCATTCCTGATCTCTCAACCACTTCCTTCCTTACATTCCATGCTGCATCAAATAAGTTTTCTGGTCCTATTCCATTGTTTCCCCCAAGCACCACACTTTTCCAGCTCTCAAAAAATATGTTTTCAGGACCAATTTCATCTATTTGCAGACATCCTCATTTAGATCAAATTCAGGTGCTCGACCTCTCCAGTAACCAATTGCTGGGAGAGCTCCCCAACTGCTGGGAGAAAATGCCTGACCTTCAATATCTCAATTTGGCTAACAATAGTTTTTCTGGTGAAATTCCACCTTCTTTAGGCTCTCTGCAGAATCTCGGTGCGTTGCACTTACGTGACAATAATCTTTCTGGGGAGTTACCGTCAACTTTCGGGAACCACCGCAATCTGAAAGTGATTGATATTGGAGGAAACAAGCTAACGGGAAACATCTCTTGGATAGGTGCAAACAGTATAGCAATGACTTATCTGATCCTTGGTGATAACAGATTTCATGGTACTATCCCTCTACAAGTTTGCCATCTTATTCGTCTTCAGATTTTGGACCTCTCTAAGAACAATTTCTCCGGGGATGTTCCTGATTGCTTCTTCAATATTACCGCTATGAGTGGGAGATCAGGTCATGATACCTTAGTCTATGCTCCAGGGGTAATGTACAACTATATATCATACGATTTCCATATTCTAGTTCCAATTCTTCCTAAATGGAATATTGATCCTGGAGTTCTTCAATGGAAAGGTCAGGAAAGAGAGTACACAACTACACTCGATATGCTTGTGCTCATTGATCTTTCGAGCAATAGCTTAGTTGGAAGCATTCCTGCATCACTCTCAAGTTTGAAGAGATTGAGATCCTTGAACCTGTCGAGGAATAGTTTGGAAGGGCATATAGTTCCAGGATTTGGTGAGATTGAGAGGCTGGAAGTTATTGACTTGTCAAGAAATCACCTCTCTGGTGGGATACCCATTGATTTTGCCGATTTGCATTTTTTATCGGTTCTTGATCTGTCGAACAACAATTTGACAGGTCAAATTCCAACAAGCACTCAGTTGCAGAGTTTCAATCCATCAGTTTATGCTGGGAATATTGGCTTGTGCGGAGACCCTCTCCCATCGTGCTCCAAAACAACCATTTCTGATGAAGGAGATGATACTGACAAGAAAGATGGTGACTTTTTCATGCAATCTAGTACTCTGGAATTCTGCATTACATTGATCTCGGGTTTTATTGTTGGATTCTGGGGAGTTGTTGGTTCTTTGGTGCTGAAAAGATCATGGAGAATTGCTTATTTTCGCTTTATGAATGCCGTTGGAGATTGGTTCTGTGTGAATACAACTCTGTTTTTAGCCAAATTCAGAAGTAGAAGCTAGATTAAGGCAACTTTTTTCATGTGTTTATCATTGGTCCTTCAATATATGTATTTGCTTGTTTTTTAATTCGAATCACGTAGCATTTTCGAATAATTTTTACTGTTGGATTCTGAAGTGGATTTAATCACATGCATTCAACTGCAGGTTGGAATGAACTTGAAATATTTATTGATTGGTTTGTTTTATCATTTGTTCTTCCCGGTTATGCCATAGTTGCATGGTTCCTTTTTGTTAATAATTAATATTTTTTTAGAAACACATTGTTTGGTGAATGATGCAGCTAATACACGAGTTTTTGTGCTAATTTGATATATTGTTGTTGTTGTTGTTGTTTTTTTTTTTTTTTAATATTGTATTGAGCCTTTTATCTTTCAAATTCAAACTGTAATCCGATAAAAGTAGTAAATTATTATATCTATTGAATTTAATTATCTTTCTGGATAGGGCTGGGCAAGCTTTGCTGGTGATCTTGGAGATTATAAGTGTTGTGTTATTGGGGGGTAAGTGTGTTTCACCACTTATTTATCTTGAAATTAGGGATTATGTAATATGATTTCTACGAACGATTTTAACTTGGCCAGCCATAATCAGTGTCTATGATTTTGCAGTTTTTCACATTTCTGCTGTTAATAATACACTATCCGACACCTTGATAAAATATTGTAATTAATAAAAAAAATTAAAACGTAACTGTCAAAATTCACTAGTTCATAATTATTCTCAGAAACTGGCATAAAGACAGAAATGTTTGGATTTCAGCAGAATTAAATTGACTACATATTTGTGCGCCTTTTTTGTGGACTCATTCCGTGTGAGGAACACATTAAACTGTTGATGAGGAACACTTAGTCACTATGATATGTTACATGCTACATAAACCGTGTGAGGCAGGTTCGATTGAGTAAGAGTAGGCTTAACCTTAGGGGTATTAACACATTGACTTGTTTGCTGGTCACACAAGGCGTGTTTTTGCTGGTCACAAGGCAATTAATTTTTGATAATGAATTATGTTAGAGTGTTATTGAATATTTTCTTGACATGTGATCAACAAGGTATAATTCTACAGGACTTATTGTCAATATCGATTTTGTGGAATGAGCGGATCCCACAGATCTGTCTGCTTCTGTTCATCACCACACATATTGGATTACCGTGTTTCTCATGAAACTATATTTTCTACATCAATGGTAATGGATTACAAATAGCTAATTTGTCGTTCTAGTAGACTCAGGGGTCTTTGGCACAACAGTAAACATGTTGCTGAACTCTATAAATTGATTTACATAAGAATTAGTATCCCACGAAACAAGTTCACTTCTTTTGTCTTGACAACATTGATATCCTACCCCCCTCCCCCTCCAAAAAAAAAAAGATGATTTTTCATAAAGGCATTTTTATAAAAGTTGTTCTTGTTTTTCTTTGCATTGGATATAATTACCCTTTTGCTTCAGGAGAAATCAGGTGCATAGAGAGGGAGAGAGAAGCTCTTTTGAAATTCAAAACAGGTCTTATGGATTACTATGGCTATCTTTCCATATGGTGGGTAACTGAGACATGCTGCAATTGGACGGGAATTGTGTGTAGCAACACCACTGGTCACGTGATTTCACTCCAGCTTCCTAATTTATATCTTGGAGGTGAGATAAAACCTGCTTTACTTGAGTTGCCTCATTTGAGTAATTTGGATTTGAGTGGGAATAATTTTTGGAGGGGTAATATTCCGGAGTTCATTGGTTCAATGAGGCAGTTAGAACACTTGAACCTCCGGAATTCTTACTTTTCTGGACTGATTCCTCCTCAGCTAGGGAACCTTACCAACTTGCGCACACTTGATCTCTCATACAACAATTTATGGTCTAATAATCTCAATTGGCTTTCTGGTCTCTCTCAGTTATCTCTACTTAATATGAGTGGCTCCACCTTAAATGACACCAATTGGCTACAACCAATTCTGATGCTCCGCTCTCTCCGGACATTGCATCTGAGTTTCTGTAGCATTCCAGATTTTGTACCCTCTCCGGGTTTTTTTGCTAATTCCTCCTCCACCTCTTTCTGTCCTTGATATAGCTAGTTCAGGGCTCAAATCTTCTGCATTTTACTGGTTATTTAACATAAGTACCAGTCTTGTTAAACTAGACCTGTCAAATAATGAACTTGCTGGCCCGATTCCTGATTTGTTTGGAACATTTGTTACTCTTTGAGTATCTTGATCTTTCATGGAACATGCTTGAAGGGGAAATTCCAAAATCTCTGGGGAACTCAAGTCATTTGCAAATTATATCTCTATGCGCCAATAAACTGAGAGGATCACCTGACAGGTTAATCGGAAACGTATCTTGCGAAGCAATGGTGTCCCTGGAATATGCAGTCTTGTGTATGAATGAATTTACAGGGCCAATTCCCGACATGAGAGCTTGTCCTGCGCTAAGGGGAGTAACTTTTTCTGGAAATAAGTTCACGGGGGCTCTGCCTTTAAGTCTTGGTGAACTCTCCAAGCTTAACATTTTGGACGTTTCTATCAATTCATTGGAAGGAACTGTCTTTGAAGCCAACTTCAGGAATCTCCATGAGCTAGGGGTGTTGGATCTATCCTTCAATTTGCTGACCATAAAGTTTGCCCCTGATTGGACTCCTCCTTTTCAATTGATTTCTTTGAGTTTTGCACGATGCAAGATGGGCCAGAATATCCCCAAATGGATTCAAACACAGACTAAGCTAAAGCTGCTTGATGTTTCTGATGCTGGTTTGTCGTGTGAATCGCCTAAATGGTTGTGGAGTTTCTCCCCTTCATTACTTTACTTGAATATCTCTTTTAATAACATCAATGGCACCATTCCTGATCTCTCATCCACCTCCTTCATTAGAATCCATGCATCATCAAATAAATTTTCAGGTCCTCTTCCATTATTCTCTCCCAACATTTCACTTTTCCATCTTTCGAAAAATATGTTATCAGGACAAATTTCATCTATTTGCAAAAATCCTCATTTATATCAAATTATGGTGCTCGCCCTCTCCAGTAACCAATTGGTTGGAGAGCTTCCCGAATGCTGGGAGAAAATGCCTTACCTTCAATATCTCAACTTGGCTAACAATAGTTTTTCTGGTAAAATTCCACCTTCTTTAAGCTCTCTGCAGTATCTCATTGCGTTGCATTTACGTGACAATAATCTTTTTGGGGAGTTGCCGTATACTTTCCGGAACTACCACAATCTACAAGTGATTGATATTGGAGGAAACAAGCTAACGGGAAACATCTCTTGGATAGGTTCAAACAGTATAGAAATGACTTATCTGATCCTTGGTGATAACAGATTTCATGGCACTATCCCTCCTCAACTTTGCCATCTTATTTATCTTGAGGTTTTGGACCTCTCTAAGAACAATTTCTCTGGGGACATCCCTGATTGCTTCTACAATATAACCGCTATGGTTGGGAGAGATAAGTACACGTATGTTTCCGCTCCGGGGATGGTGTACAGCTATGTATCATACGATTTCCACATTCCAGTTCCGTATCTTCCTAAATGGAATATTAATGATCCAGAAGTTCTTCTATGGAAAGGTCAGGAAAAAGAGTTCTTTACTACACTGGGTATGCTTGTTCTCATTGATCTTTCAAGCAATAGCTTAGTTGGAAGCATTCCTACATCACTCTCCAGTTTGAAGAGATTGACATCCTTGAACCTGTCGAGGAATAGTTTGGAAGGGAATATAGTTCCAGGTTTTGGTGAGATTGAGAGGCTGGAAGTTATTGACCTATCAAGAAACCACCTTTCTGGTGAGATACCTATTGACTTTGCCCAGCTGCATTTTCTATCTGTTCTTGATCTGTCGAACAACAATTTGACGGGTAGAATTCCAACAAGCACTCAGTTACAAAGTTTCGATCCATCAGTTTATGCCAGGAATTATGGATTGTGTGGAGACCCTCTCCCGATGTGCCCCAACACAACCATTACTGATGAAGGAGATGATATGGAAAAGAAAGATGGTGGCTTGTTCTTGCAATCTAGTACACTGGAATTCTGCATAACCTTGATCTTGGGTTTCATTGTTGGATTCTGGGGAGTTGTTGGTTCTTTGGTGCTGAAAAGATCATGGAGAATTGCTTATTTTCGCCTTATGAATGCCGTTGGAGATTGGTTCTATGTGAATACTATGTTTTTAGCCAAATTCAAAAGAGGCTAAATTAAGGTAACATTGCCCGAAGATTGCATCAATTTTACATATTTCACACTGTTACTTGCATTAATTTCTCTTTTATTATTGCTGGAGTATTATAATTACTCCTTGTTTTCAGATTGTTAACTATCTGTCTGGATAGAGCTGGGCAAGCAGGTGAGATCGTTGAGATTAGAAGTGTTACTGTGTTTTACCAATTATTTATCATGAAATTAGGGATTATGTAATATGATTTCTACATTTTTAGTGACCGATTTTAACTTGACCTTTATTAAAAAATAATTTGGCAGTTTTTCACATTTCTGCTCTTAATAACACTTTGATAAAACACTATAATTAAAATTGAGAAAAAAAAAGTTAAAACGTAACAGCGTGTCTAATTGACTAGAAAGTGGTATAAAAGACGGAAATGCTTGGATATGTCGTATGTAGCAGCATTAAATTGACTAGAATATTAGTGCGCGTTTTATGGCGACTCATTCCACACATAAGTCTTGTGAAAATTATCTCTTAATAAAAATAAAAAAAAGTCTGTGAAAATTATAATTCTGTAAGATATCTGATAGTATTTTTTTATTCTACTTTTGAATTCATTTAGGTACAAGTTCTTAGAACTCAAATTAGAGAATTTTCCATGATTTAAAAAAAGATTTAAAGAATAAGATAAGAATTTTCACCTTATTAATACTTCTAGGTGATGTTTATGTTTGGTTTGGGATTATGTGAGATTTGAAAATCATGAATAGTATGTTCTATGTTTGTTTTGGGTTTTGAGTATGGTAGGTTTTAATTTTATGTCAAATTAATGTATTAATTTATTTAAAAAGTTAAATGAGAGAGGAGAGATAAAGAGAGAAAGTATATTAATTGAAGAGAGCGAATGTAATAGATATATATAAGGGAGATTTTTAAAATTTGAATGCTCCGAAAACGAACATAACTCTATTTTATTAAAGGTGCCAATAATTTTATAATATTTTAACATTATTATACATATGTAAACTGACATTAGTGACAAGTAATCTCATCTCGTTTAACATCAATAAGTTATAATGCAAATCATTTTGAGAATATGTGAATTACAATGAATCTAGTAGGAGTAATATTTTGTTGATCTTTCCATGACTTATCCACAAAGCTGGCAGCTTTGACTGTGGATGTAAAGTTTCTTCTAAGTTGACTTAGTGAGTTGACTTTTGGGTAGAAACCTTTCCAAAAAGTGTATTATAACGACAACCCTCAGACCAGATGATTTCTTAAACCGTGTGACCTGACTCCAGAAAGAAACTAAAGATGTTCCATCATAATAAAAGTAGCATCACATTCTTTTTGGTAGTTCTTGTATGCATGAAATATGAATTTGAACTTGTGATTTGTGGAGAAATAAAGTGTATAGAGAGGGAGAGAGAAGCCCTTCTTCAGTTCAAGAAAGAACTCACAGACAATTATGGTGCACTCTCATCTTGGGGAGGTGAAGACCATCAAAAGGAGTGTTGCAGCTGGATGGGCGTCACGTGCAGCAACACCACTGGTCACGTGACCCAACTCCAACTCCATGCTAGCCTGTCGAGTTTTGCTGGTATGTACCGATTTGGAGGTAAGATCAGTTCATCTTTGCTGGTGTTGCAAGATTTAAATTACTTGGACTTGGGTGGGAATGATTTTGGAGGTGATCGAATTCCAGATTTCATAGGGTCCATTAAAACATTGGAATATCTGAATCTTGAGAGCTCCAATTTTTCTGGGGTTATTCCTCCCCAGTTAGGGAATCTGACCAACTTGGGCACACTTATTCTTAGGTATAACCATCTTATGTCGGAGAATCTTGATTGGGTTTCTGGTCTCTCTTTGTTGTCTCAACTTGATTTGAGCAGGACCAACATAAGTGATCCCAATTGGGTACAACATGTAATAATCAACCTTCCTTCTCTCCAGAATCTGATTTTGAATAACTGTATGCTTAAAGGTGTTACAGTATCAGATTCAGATCTCATTTTTAATTCCTCTTCCCCTTCCTCTCTTTCTTCCCTTGATTTGTCCTATAATGAGCTCACTTCTTCCACATTTGATTGGTTATTCAACATCAGCACCAGCCTTGTTTGGATTAATCTGCCAAATAATAAACTTGGTGGACCTATTCCAGATGCCTTTTCAAACCTAAATTTACTCAGGTCCTTCTCTCTTTACAATAACATGCTTGAAGGTGGCATTCCAAAATCTTTGGGGAATTTAAGTCATTTGCAAAATTTAGATCTATCTCATAATGACATGGGAGGTTCACTTGAGAACCTATCTTGCCAATGGATGGTATCACTCGATACATTGTCGTTGTCGAATAATAAATTAACTGGGCCAGTACCAGATTTAGGAGCATGTTCTGCATTGAGTAGCTTGGATCTTGGATCAAATAAATTTACAGGGTCACTGCCTGCAAGTCTCAGCCAACTTTCCAACCTTGAGGAATTAGATATGTCTCATAATTTATTAAATGGCACAATCTCTGAAGCCTACTTCAAGGAACTTCACAAATTAAAAATCCTTGATCTATCCTTCAATTCATTGACCTTGGACTTGCGCAATGATTGGATTCCTCCCTTTCATTTGCGTAGGATAGCTTTAGCTGGCTGCAAAATGAGCAGCTCGTCTTTTCCAATATGGCTTCAGTCTCAAAGTGACATATCTTATGTTGATTTTTCTCTAGCTGGAATATCAGATGAAATGCCTGAATGGTTGTGGAATATGTCTGGAATTGGATACCTCAATCTATCTCGTAATCAGATAAGTGGCACCATTCCAGATTTATCATCCACTCCTATCTCTATGCTAGATGTTGGTTCTAATAACTTGTCAGGTCCTGTTCCTTCACTTCATCCCGAGACAAGGGTTTTCCAGCTCTCTTCTAATATGTTCTCAGGATCCTTTCCATCTATATGTCACTATGCCTATTGTAAGATCGCTTGGCTTGACCTCTCCAATAACCTATTGGAAGGATCCCTCCTTAGTGATTGGAGGAATATGGCTGGATTAGTAATTCTCAATGTGAATTACAATAATCTCTCTGGTGATATTCCGGAAGCTCTGGGCTCTTTATCCAACCTCCAAACGTTGCACTTGCGAGGTAATAATTTCTCTGGGCAGCTGCCTCCAACTTTAAAGAATTGCAGAGTTTTGCAACAGATTGATATTGGGCAAAATACGTTAACAGGAAGTATCCCACCATGGTTAGGTGAGAGCCTTACAAGGATTGCGTTTTTGAGCTTACGAGAAAACATGTTTTATGGTAACATCCCTCCTGAGATATGCAGGCTTACTCAAATGCAGTTGTTGGATCTTTCTGAAAACAATTTAGTTGGCACAATACCAAAATGTTTCGGTAACTTCACTACATTGGTTGACAAGAGTAGAACAATCACCACCAGGATTTTCATCCTGGAAATGGCTACTGCTGGCTATGTGGACTATGCATTGGTCCAATGGAAAGGTCGGAAAGCAGAGTACAATAGAACTCTGGGACTTCTTAAGCTCATCGATCTTTCAAGCAATAAGTTAGTTGGAAGCTTTCCCGAATCATTTTCCAATCTGAAAGGATTGATTTCCTTGAATCTATCCAGAAATAGTTTGACAGGGAATATAATTCCAGGTATTGGTGAGATGGAGTCACTTGAAACTCTTGATCTATCAAGAAACCAACTCTTCGGTAAGATACCTACTGGCTTGGCGCAGTTGAATTACCTAGGTGTTCTTGATTTGTCAAACAACAACCTGAGTGGCAAAATCCCAAAAGGTACTCAACTACAAAGCTTCAACGCATCTTTTTATGCCGGGAATAATGGATTGTGCGGAGACCCTCTCCCATTGTGCCCCAACACAACCATTACTGATGAAGGAGATGATATGAACAAGAAGGATGGCGGCTTGTTCTTGCAATCTAGTACACTAGAATTCTGCATAACATTGATCTTGGGTTCCATTGTTGGATTCTGGGGAGTGGTTGGTTCTTTGGTGCTCAAGAGATCATGGAGAGTTGCATATTTTAAATTCTTGGATGCTGTTGGGAATTGGTTGCACGTGACTTTTGCTGTGGTTTTAATTAAGCTAACTATTTTTTTCCTCATTGTAATGACATATTGTTCTTTATGAAACAGAGATTCCATTCAGATTCCTTTGCAATATAAATCTATATTTCTTGACTAGAAAAATTTGTGATCGTTTGGAAATTTGGCTGACTGTTTACACATGATTCTTTGTCAGGAAAAATGAAAGATGTCCCCTGAAGATGAGAAAGTTAAAAAAAAATGGTAGGAGCTTTTCTATTATTCCTATGATATTCTTGTTCTGCATGTTTTAACATATTAATTGGTTGAATTATCATATGATTGACCTACAAAGGAATATGATAGTACAATTTCATTTAACACAGAATTGATATATATCTTATATGGATTACTAATTAAGAAGTGATTTTTATCTAATTTTTATATCAGTTAATAAACAAATATATTGAGAAAGTTTGAAGTATATGAGGCTAGAAGCATTTGATCTTCCCATGACTGAATCCATAATGTCGGTAGCTTTAAATGTGGGTTGACTTGCTGGAGTCTTGAAAAATAAATGCATGATAATGATATATAACCATAAGACCATAGTATTTTCATTCACATTGTATTTTAACATGGATTCCAGAAAGATTAAAAACATGTTGCATACTAAAAATTTTAGCATAAATTTCCTCATTTTTGTGTTCATATGCATGAAATATGAATTTGAACCAGTTTGTGGAGAAATAAGGTGTATAGAGGGGGAGAGAGAAGCCCTTCTTGAATTCAAGCAACAACTCACTGACAAACATGGTAGTCTCTTATCCTGGGGAAGTGAAGACCATCAAAAGGGGTGCTGCAGCTGGAAGGGCGTCACGCGCAGCAACACCTCTGCTCACGTGACTTGCTCGAGTTGCATCATTTGAATCACTTGGACTTGGGAGGGAATGATTTTGGAGGTGATCGAATTCCGGATTTTATGGGTTCCATTAAAGCATTGGAGTACCTGAATCTGGGGAACTCCAATTTTTCTGGGGTTATTCCACCTCAGTTGGGGAACTTGACCAACTTGCACACACTTGATCTCAGGTTTAACTATCTTATGTCGAACAACCTTGATTGGCTTTCCCATCGCTCGTTGTTGTCTGAACTTTATTCGACTGGTGCGAACATAAGTGATCCCAATTGGGTACAACATGTAGTACTCAACCTTCCTTCTCTGCAGAGTTTGATCTTGACTAGTTGTAAGCTTAAGCATGTTACAACTTCACATCTCGTTTATATCTCTTCCTCTCTTTCTTCCCTTGTTTTGTCGTATAATAAGCTCACTTCTTCCACATTTGACTGGCTATTCAACGTGAGCATCCACCTTGTTGAAATAAACTTGATGTTCAATGATCTAAATGGCTCTCTTCAACATGCAGTACTCAACCTTCCTTCAGTCGAATTGCTTGATTTTAAACAATAAAATTGGGGAAAAAAAAGAAAAGAAAAACCCGAAAAAATACTAAAAAATTGATTACTCAGGCTTGTAATCCAAAAATCAGATCTGTTAGTTCCACTAAGACTGTCAAGTTTATAAATAGATCATTTACTACAGAGTTGGAATAGTATACCACAAAAAAAGCTTATAACAATCTTTCATAATCAGTTGTGCTTTTATCCTAGCTAGTACCAAAATCTCAATATTTCATTACTAATTAAAAGAAAAAGAAAATGATTGACTTGTTTACTTCCTAGTGATCATTTTCTTGATATGCATGGATTTGTGCACTTCAGGAGATGGTGAAATTAGAGAAGTAATGTGCATGGCTGAGGAGAGAGGAGCTCTGCTGAGGTTGAAGAAAGGCCTGATTGATGATTATGGTGTTCTCTCGTCATGGCAAGATCTGGAGTGCTGCAAATGGAGGGGTGTGCTGTCACATCCCAATTTTCATAATAAAGAAATTACCATTTTATTTCATAAATAGAGCATTAAATAGGGCGTGATCAAAACATTTTAATTAATCAATCAGGTAGAAATGCAATCATAGAGGACATTAAATAAGGAACATGTCCTATAAGTTTTATCAAATTTTCTAAAATAATGAAACATCATATACTTTATTGCAGAGAAAGAGAAAAGAATAATAATAAAAATAATAATATAGGTAAATTAAATAAGATCCTGCATACTGTACAAGCAAGCATGTGACTCTTCCAAATAAATCATATTTTCCCATTTGAAACCATAACAGCCACCAGCCATAATTAATTAATATAAAAGATAGCATAACACAACCCACTCAACAAATGGACACATACTAACATAATTAAGTCCTGACCATTCCATTCGAATTATCACATTCAGAATTAGCAGCAAACATAAGTTTCATTGCATCCGACAACTTCCAACCAAAACAAGAATTACTTATTCCACCCACTGTACCAGCCGCATCTCCAAACAAATTCGGACAAGCAAATCACGTATACCACTAACTTATTCCTCCACATGTACATGTTGATATGTATAAAAAAATTTTAAGATGAAAATGTAATTCGATCACTTTCAAATGTACTAGAAAACATTTTAATAATCTTATCATGTGAGATTTCTAGCCTGCAAATCATATATGCCAAACTAAGTACAAGACAGGACTCACCATGCCAATTCCCACTCTAGACACACATGTAGACATCCCCATAATAGGAGCCCAAATCCCAACATAAACCACTTTATTTCGGATAAAAGTTAAAATCATAAATTCGAGTTTGTAAAACTTGCAGTCAAGAAAAACAACGTATTCTCCTATAATCTTCCCATGCTCATATGCAAAATATATGAATAAAAACATAGTGTAACTTATAAAATTTTATTAAGTCTTCTCTTGCCAACGCTCCCCGCTCGTACGCTACCGCCACGCTAACCTGAAAGAGGAGATAGATTGGGGTGAGCAACTACAAGCTCAGTGAAGACGTTATCATGCTTACATATGTCAAATATATCATGTGCGAGAATTTAATTCACTTACAATACAGTCCTGTCATGTTAATATAGCACCTTACGGTCTATATTCGTGTAATGATACGACATCGATTCGTTCCGTGATAATAGTATGGCACTCTTAAGTCCATACCCATGCATAGTAAGACACCGTAAAGGTCCTTACCCGTGTAAATTTACAATTCATATAAGTCATGTACGATCACAACCTCATAGTGTGATACAAACTTCCAATTTATTTCAACTATCACATATGAAATCAATTAACACATATAAGAATGATAAAATCCCCACCTTAATCACTAGCGAAGTTTATACGTGTATACTAAACGTCACGCTCCGAGTCGCCTTCGAAACCTACACGTATATAACTGATCATTACCAACACAATACTACCATCATAAACTAGTTTGCAGAATTTACACGCAAGGATTGTGGATTGAAAACATTAGGGTTCTGGTTTATTGTTAGAAGTAGAAAGAAAACGGAAAAGAAAAGAAAAGGAAAGAAAGAAGAGAAAGCGAAAAGGAAGAGTGAACCCTTACCTTCTCGCTCTTGATTCGCAGCCGTGAAATAGAATATTTTTGGTGAGAATATGAAGAACAAGGCTGCCAATATATTTATTTATTGCGGCTGTGCAATTTAAAAAGATATATCTTGTTGCAGGATTTAACAAACTTCCTTAGATAGGGGAATTGATATGAAGGAAAGATCCTTTCCTTAAGGATAAGGATTGTTTTCTTGGGGAGTAAGACATATGTTTTCTGCTTCTTATTCTATAAACTCACGGCTGATTGAAAATAATGGGCTGGGCTGGAATAATAGACTCGTTTATGGGCTTTTAAGAATCGGGCCACAATAGAATATAATGGTGAAATTATGGGATGTTACATCCTTCCCTTCTAATAAAAATTTCGTCCTCGAAATTCAAAACAACTTACCACTTCCGCTAGAGCGTGGATACTTTGCTTGTCGCCCATCTCTTCCTCCAAAATCACGGGCATCTCGCTTTGGGCATTGTTGAGCTTTATGCCCCGGCTCACGGCATTTATAGCATACTCCTTGTCCATACAAGTATTCGCCTCCATGGTTTCTTCTGCACTTAGCACATGAGGGTCTTGGAGCTTGTTGAGTATCTGAATTTGGGTCTCCTTCAACCTCGTCTTGTTCTTCATTGCCATTGCTATCACCTTGGTCAAAGTTTTCCCTTCCTCTTTTGCCAAGGTTCTCCATTTGCTCGTTGTTCGCTCGCCCTTTCAGTAAGCAAGCTTCAACTTTCTGGGCCCTCATAAACGTGTCGGCGTAGCTCATATCAGGTAGTGAAGACATTGATTCTTGTATGTCCTGGTGCAGTCCATCCAGGAACTTCTTAGCTCGTTTCTCCTCAGTGTTGACCAGCTGTGGAGCTGATCGGCGCAGCTGATTGAACCGCCGCTCATACTCAATTACGGTCATATTCCCTTGCTGGAGATTGTAAAATTCATGCTCCATATTATTGCGGTAAACCTGAGGATAGTAGTTTGCCATTACTATATCCTTAAATTCTGCCCAAGTAATAGCTTCCCTGTTCTCATTAGGTTTCATCTTCCAGTATCCGTCCCACCAGTGGTCGGCATCTTCGGTAAATTGATAGGACGCGCAGATCACACGCTGCTCATCATTGCACCTTAAGAGACGAAAAATTCTCTCAAGTGCTCGTAGCCACTCCTCCACGTACTCGGGCCCTTCACTCCCCTTGAAGAAGGGTGGATGGTTTTGGCGAAACTCATGTACTATCTTTGTATGAGCATCAGCATCAGCGTTTGGAGCATTTGGTGCGTTCTGAGGATGTTGGACATTCTGAGCATTCGGAACGTTTTGGGGGTGAACGTCTCTTCTTGGAGGCATCCTTCAATTTCCACCATAAATAACTTTAGCTTGTTGCAAATGTCGTCCATAAAGCTAATTAATCATACTATCTTCTTGAAATATCATATCATGAACTAAGCACTATAGAGGTATATACAAGTTCTTCTTCTATAGGATACAAGAGCATATAAACAAATTTAAGTTCAATAGCTAGCATACAATACTCAAATCTCGCATTAACATGAGCATGTAAATTCTATATTTTTTTTTAAAACTAAACTTGAAATCATAAATACTTTCATACCTTGATGAAGCGAGCGTCGTACTCGGTGGATGCGTAGCGAGAGACTTTTATTAAAAAAAAAAATTTTTCAATAGCAAAATCATATCATGCAAGCCACGTAAATCACATATATGCGGAATTTTTTTTTTTTGCAAGTATACAAAACCGTATACCTGCTCTGATACCAATCTGTCACATCCCAATTTTCATAATAAAGAAATTACCATTTTATTTCATAAATAGAGCATTAAATAGGGCGTGATCAAAACATTTTAATTAATCAATCAGGTAGAAATGCAATCATAGAGGACATTAAATAAGGAACATGTCCTATAAGTTTTATCAAATTTTCTAAAATAATGAAACATCATATACTTTATTGCAGAGAAAGAGAAAAGAATAATAATAAAAATAATAATATAGGTAAATTAAATAAGATCCTGCATACTGTACAAGCAAGCATGTGACTCTTCCAAATAAATCATATTTTCCCATTTGAAACCATAACAGCCACCAGCCATAATTAATTAATATAAAAGATAGCATAACACAACCCACTCAACAAATGGACACATACTAACATAATTAAGTCCTGACCATTCCATTCGAATTATCACATTCAGAATTAGCAGCAAACATAAGTTTCATTGCATCCGACAACTTCCAACCAAAACAAGAATTACTTATTCCACCCACTGTACCAGCCGCATCTCCAAACAAATTCGGACAAGCAAATCACGTATACCACTAACTTATTCCTCCACATGTACATGTTGATATGTATAAAAAAATTTTAAGATGAAAATGTAATTCGATCACTTTCAAATGTACTAGAAAACATTTTAATAATCTTATCATGTGAGATTTCTAGCCTGCAAATCATATATGCCAAACTAAGTACAAGACAGGACTCACCATGCCAATTCCCACTCTAGACACACATGTAGACATCCCCATAATAGGAGCCCAAATCCCAACATAAACCACTTTATTTCGGATAAAAGTTAAAATCATAAATTCGAGTTTGTAAAACTTGCAGTCAAGAAAAACAACGTATTCTCCTATAATCTTCCCATGCTCATATGCAAAATATATGAATAAAAACATAGAGTGTAACTTATAAAATTTTATTAAGTCTTCTCTTGCCAACGCTCCCCGCTCGTACGCTACCGCCACGCTAACCTGAAAGAGGAGATAGATTGGGGTGAGCAACTACAAGCTCAGTGAAGACGTTATCATGCTTACATATGTCAAATATATCATGTGCGAGAATTTAATTCACTTACAATACAGTCCTGTCATGTTAATATAGCACCTTACGGTCTATATTCGTGTAATGATACGACATCGATTCGTTCCGTGATAATAGTATGGCACTCTTAAGTCCATACCCATGCATAGTAAGACACCGTAAAGGTCCTTACCCGTGTAAATTTACAATTCATATAAGTCATGTACGATCACAACCTCATAGTGTGATACAAACTTCCAATTTATTTCAACTATCACATATGAAATCAATTAACACATATAAGAATGATAAAATCCCCACCTTAATCACTAGCGAAGTTTATACGTGTATACTAAACGTCACGCTCCGAGTCGCCTTCGAAACCTACACGTATATAACTGATCATTACCAACACAATACTACCATCATAAACTAGTTTGCAGAATTTACACGCAAGGATTGTGGATTGAAAACATTAGGGTTCTGGTTTATTGTTAGAAGTAGAAAGAAAACGGAAAAGAAAAGAAAAGGAAAGAAAGAAGAGAAAGCGAAAAGGAAGAGTGAACCCTTACCTTCTCGCTCTTGATTCGCAGCCGTGAAATAGAATATTTTTGGTGAGAATATGAAGAACAAGGCTGCCAATATATTTATTTATTGCGGCTGTGCAATTTAAAAAGATATATCTTGTTGCAGGATTTAACAAACTTCCTTAGATAGGGGAATTGATATGAAGGAAAGATCCTTTCCTTAAGGATAAGGATTGTTTTCTTGGGGAGTAAGACATATGTTTTCTGCTTCTTATTCTATAAACTCACGGCTGATTGAAAATAATGGGCTGGGCTGGAATAATAGACTCGTTTATGGGCTTTTAAGAATCGGGCCACAATAGAATATAATGGTGAAATTATGGGATGTTACATGTGCATTGCAGCAACACCACTGGTCATGTGATTGCCCTCGAACTTCGTAGTCCTGTATCAAAAGATAATGGCTTTGTCCACAGCTTGAAAGGTACACTTACTCCTGCCTTGCTTGATTTGCATTGTTTGAAGAAGTTGGACCTGAGTGGAAATGACTTTGGAGGGAATCGAAAGTTTGGAACACCTGAATCTCTACGATTGCAATTTTCTGGGATTATTCCTCCTCATCTTGGGAACCTTACTAACTTGAGAAGACTTGATCTCTCAAGGAATTATTTGAGCCCTGGCAATCTCAATTGGTTTTCCAATCTGTCTTTGTTGTCTATGCTTGACTTAAGCTATATCAACTTAAATGGAAGCAACTGGTTTCAAAAAAATGCCAAACCTTCGACCCATGCAGGAACTGTGGTTGTGCGACTGCCATCTCTCTGATATTACACCTCTGCTCGTCTTTTTATTAATTATTCAACTGTTTCTTTTCTTGAACTTACACAATATCCAAGGACGTTGTCCATTTTTGCCAATAAACTAGACAGGCTATCTCCAAATCTTGGCCAACTTTCCATGCTTGTAAATTTACTTGCTGGATTTAATCCTATTGGAGGCACAGTCTCTGAATCCAACTTGGAGAAACTTCACAACTTAATCAGTTTGGACTTATCCTACAGTTCATTGAACATGAACATCAGCCCCAGTTGGAATTCTCCTTTTCAACTGACTCGTTTATCTTTGCCACTTCTGAATCTGGGTCCCCATTTTCCCAAATGGATTCAGACCCAGAGTGTTTTAACATGGCTTGATCTGTCTTGTAATGGTATATCAGACGAAGCGCCTAAATGGTTGTGGGGGTTTTTCATTACAGTACCTAAATCTCTCTGATAACCAAATTACTGGTACCATTCATCATTTCTCATTCAGTTCTATAAGCATCCTTGATGTTAGTTATAACAACATCTCAGGTTCTGTACCATTATTTCCTCCCCATGCTTCTATATTCATCTCTCCACCAATAATTTTTCTGGACAAATTTCATCAATATGCACACATCAACAACTTCCAGACCTTGTCTTCCTTGATCTCTCCAATAACCAGGTAACAGGAAAGCTTCCCACCTGCTGGGAGAACATGACATCCTTAATGTATCTGGATTTATCAAACACCATATTCTCTGGGTTCTTTAAAGAACCTCAAGATACTGCAGCTGCATGACAATAATTTGTCGGGGTATTTGTCTTTAACTTTGAAGAACTGCAGAAATTTGCAATTTATTATGTTGGTCAAAACAAGTTAACTGGAAACGCCCCAGAGTGGATTGGTGTCTATGGAGATACGACACATTTAATCTTCCGTTGTAATGGATTTTATGGGACTATTCCTCTGGAAATGGGCAGTCTTATTCAGATCCAAGATTGCTTTGACAATTTCATTTCATTGGTTGGCAAGAATAACTCTGCTTCCCTGGATGTTGGCATCAGCTATTTTTATGCTTTTCATTCGAGCAATGGACATCTTTATGAAGAATGGTACAGTGAATATGCAATAGTTCAATGGAAAGGAAAGGAATTAGAGTACAGAAATACATTGGAACTTCTTAAGTTAGTTGGAAACATTCCCAAAGCTTTTTCTAGTTTGAAGGGATTGATTTCTTTGAACTTATCTAGAAATAGTCTAACAGGAATCCTGGATTCGAATATTGGTGACATGGAAATGTTAGAAAGTCTAGACCTTTCGAGTAACCAACTGTCGGGTGACTGGCTTAGCACAACTGCACTACCTTGCAGTTCTTGATTTGGCAAATAATGATTTATCTGGCAAGATTCCATCGAGTACTCAACTACAGAGCTTCAACCCAATATCCGTTTATGCTGGAAACAACGGTCTTTGTGAACCCCCTCTTGCCTTGTGCCCGGAAGATACATCTGTTAGGAGCCTCACTATTGAAGGAGAGAACATGGAAGAGCAGGACGACGGCATTTATAGCCTATCTTTTGTGCAAGAATTTGGATACATCGTTGGATTCTGGGGATTAATGGCTTCTTTGGTGCTAAAGAAATCATGGAGGACTGCATATTTTGAAATGTTGAATGGTGTTGATGATTGCTTGTATGTGACTCTCCCCACATACTTCTTAACAAAAACAAAGAAGCTGAATTGGCAACCAATTAATTTGAAGGGTATAGACAAGAATAGATAATTACATCTTAAGAACTGACATAAAGCTAGCACTGAATTAAAAGCTTCAAGGCAAAATTTTAAAAAATCACTCGAGTTTACTATGCTAAGCAGGTTGAAGCAATTTTTGGGCATGCAGTTGGCTAGTACTTTTATTACATTATTATGGTACGAAAGATATTTTAAGGCAAAAACTTGTGTGCCGCCGTGCCCCAATTGGAACACAATTCTTCCCTTTCATATTCTATTTAATTCTATGTATTGCTAGGTGTTTAAATTACAAAGGGGCACGGTGTCGGGCACAAGAGCCCTCACTTATATTTTAATTAGAATGAGTTTTAGACATGAAATAACTATATCAATGCATGTTCAGATTTAGAACCTATTCATTGAAGAAAGAAAAGAAAGTTGTGTGTGTTATCCTGTTAAACATGCATCAAGACTGATCACAATCTTATTAATCTAGATATTAATTGTATATCAAATTAAAGTATAATAGAACTCCGATAATAATTTTAACATATAAGGACTTCATGTCATGTGCAATTATAACATTTTTTTTTGGCAGAATTTATGAGATAAAATGATTATTGGAAGATCAAATAAACAAATATTACTAATAAATAAAATATTTCGAAGTTATTTTCTAGCTGTAGACCCAAACACATACCTGATTAATATATATTAAACAAGCAAAAACACCCTATATGTGTTTATGTAATGAAAATTGCGTACATACCTCTGGACTTATACTTAGCTAATTGTGAACAAGACTGACTCGAATATTTTTTTCATTTTTGTTTATTATTACTATTTTATTATTTATCCATTTATTTTTCAGATTCATAAGTATATTCTTTAATTTCTTGATTGGGAGAAGAAGTAATTACATACATGCATCTATTAAACTTATCTCATTTCTTATATTTAGCCCCTTATTGTTATCTGCACTATCAAACGACCTCGTAGCGTAGCAAGTGGAATCCAAAATACATCGAAAAACCGTCCCCATTTCTAAAAAATGCATTAGTTTTCTCACTATGGCATGTGGGCATTGTCAACTTTAACATCTCTCTCTCACTCATTCTCTCTCTCACACGCACACTGTTTTTTTCTTGTTCTTTTATCTTTTTCTCCTCTCATATATCTCACTGCTACTATTTGTGATGTCTTGTTTTTCAAACATCCCATGACTCTTCAATTATACTATATCTTATCTTTCTGCCCACCTCCACTCTTCAATTATTTCTCTGGTCATCACCTCCTCTTCTTCATCCCATAGTTGTAAGAAAGTCAAAAACCATCCATGGCTCTTGAGACATGGCTGATCAAGGTGAAGAAATCGATCTCCCATGGGTTCGGCTCCACCCCACCCAGCACGAAGAAATCCAACGTGGGCGTTTAAGATTGCAGGTCTCATGTCGAAGCTTCTCCATCTATGGCAGTCTCTCTCCGACAAGAACATATCCCGTCTCCGAGGCGACTCGATATGCCTTGAAGGTGTTCGTAAAATTGTCTCAAACGACGATGCCTTCTTGTTGGGCTTAGCTTGTGCGGAAGTGGTGGAGAATCTGAGACTGGTCTCCAAATCGATCTCACGGATCAGTAAAAAATGCCAAGATTCGAGTCTCAGATGCTTCGATCGTCTGTTGGAGGAGTTTGCAAACACTGGTCGTGATTCGTACAACTGGATTCTGGGATCGAAAGATTTGGAGTCGAAGATAATCAAGAAGATGGACCAGTACGTCGCCGCCACGGCGGCGCTCCACCGGGAGATGGATGAGCTGGTAGCGATTGAGAAGAAAACAGTGAGCAGTGATCCATCAGTGAAGGAGCAGAAAACGACGGAGCTCCGACAGAAGATTCTATGGCGCAGGAAGTGAAGTACTTAAAGGAGAAGTCGTTGTAGTGCAGAAGCTTCGACACGGTTACATCACTCCTGTCGAGATCCACCTTCGCCATTGTTGCAAGAATCAAGCTTGTCTTTGGAGTCTTCCCACCATCTCTGCCACGTAGCCTCTCCTCCTCAGCTCTCGTATACCCCTCCAGTTCATTTACTTCTTTCGTCTCAGGTCCACTGACCAAGGACCGGAGTAATCCAGAGGGATTCTTCGACCACAACTCGAAGATCCTCAAGCCGCCCCCGACCACGCTAGGTAGTGCAGCGCTGTCGCTGCACTACGCAAATCTAGTCATCGTCATGGAGAAGATGATTAGATCAGAGCCCGGCTCAAAGGAGTCGGGTTCTCAGCTAGCGATCCGGTCTCGCCACCGAGTGGCGAGACGCTCTGCACAAGATCCTGGGGTGGCTATCTCCACTCGCACACAACATGATCAAATGGCAGAGTGACAGAAGCTTCGAGCAACACAATCTGGTGCCTAAAGCTAATGTTCTTCTTCTGCAAACACTGCATTTTGCTAATCAACACAAAACTGAAGCTGCCATAACTGCGCTTCTTGTGGGTCTTAATTACATCTGGAGATTCGAAAGAGAGATGAATGTAAAGGCTGTTTTTCACATCACCAACTTCAACGGATCACAACACCTCACTTCATCATCATAACATATACATGTATCTATATTCCACTCAACTATTCCCTTTTGATTAATTTGTGATTATGATTTTGTTGGGATGACAATACTACATCGATAAAAGTATTATTTTTTACTATTATTCCAGATCTGTGAGGATAGATAATTCTTTGTTCCAAGCTAACCCCTGATCTGTAATTTGTAATATATTTGATTTTTTGTAAATTCGAGGTCTTGATCTGATGATAAAATTAATTAATAATAATAAGATCATTATGTGATCATATTCTTGATCTTAGCCATGCATTGTTATTAGACGTGGAACAATTAGATCCAGATTTTAATAGTGTTGATGAGAACAAATTTATTAAGAATATATATATGGTCCAATATAATAAATCACATTGCACCTCTGTTTATGATTGGTTGGGCCTTCAATTTTCTAGTATTTTAAGTTAATCACATGTTGTTACTGTTGGGATAAACTGATACGGCCCAAGAAAGTCATGGCCCCAAGGCCCATGCTATTTAGGGATAGCCCAACATGTGAATGAGATATAAATTAGGGGATTTTCTGTTTGTTAGGCATCATATATGTATTTGGATAAGGCATTGTGCTTTCTGCCCCCTGTTTCTCCCGTTGTTTCCCCCTTTCGTTCTTAGAAGTTGAACATTGGCTCAAAGCAGTATCCGCTCTATTTCATTTACGTTTTATAAATCTTCGTTGCTTATTAATTTAGGGGCGTATCATAAACACACGAATAATTAAATAATAAACTATTCGTCTGCACAACAGAATGATCAATTATTCCTCTCTTGTGTGAATCTAGCAGGAAACAATCCTAATAATATGATGCACGAAAACCACGGGACCGAAGCCCACCAAAAACTTCACTATGAGACAAAAATCCAAGAGTTACAATTTGCCACCACAAACACTCTATCACAAACGTATCATGTAGGAACCAAAAACTTCACTATGAGACAAAAATCCAAGAGTTACAATCTGCCACCACAAACACTCTATCACAAACGTATCATGTAGGAACCTCAAAACCCGATCTCCACCGTCCAAAATGAACCTCAGAACCCGATCCCCACCGTCCAAAATCTACCCTGTGAGTCCTGAACGTGCTGTCTAAATTACAGCTCGATCCAAAGGTTAGTTTGTGAGAAACGACTCTTTCCCCCACAAACACTCTATCACAAACGTATCATGTAGGAACCTCAAAACCCGATCTCCACCGTCCAAAATGAACCTCAGAACCCGATCCCCACCGTCCAAAATCTACCCTGTGAGTCCTGAACGTGCTGTCTAAATTACAGCTCGATCCAAAGGTTAGTTTGTGAGAAACGACTCTTTCCCCTTGACTGCGCAGAACTGAATCGCCCAAAAACCTGCTTCTGTTTTCGGCAGCTCGATCCGACGGTTGAAACTCCGATTATTGCCTCTGCAATATTACTGCGCTGGATTCTCTTTCTCAAAAACGTGAATTTTGTTTTTACCCTCTTTTTTCTTCTCTCTTCCCTCAATTACTTCCGGGACAAGATAACACCAAGTATCGGGCCTACTTGGGCTTTACTACCTTATTGCTATTGAGTTCTTCACATATTTGGAAACCCAACCCCAACAGTTACCTCTATCCCCATCTAAAGTGATATTTGGAATGTCATGTCTTCTTTTCAATTTATTTCTTTTTATTGGCTTAGTAGACGTTTAATCTTGTTGCTCATGTGTTTACTTTCTTCCAAAACACAATTTACTTAGTGAATCTTCTTGGAACTCTCCTCCCGAGTTTATCTTGTCATCACCAAATGCTGGCTGTTTCCAGCATCCACTATGATATTTATTTCTTGTCAAAAATTAAGAAGTGATTTTTATCTAATCTTTATATCAACTACAAAATAAATATATTTGAGAAAGTTTGAAGTATTTGAGGCTAGAAGCATTTGATCTTCCCATGACTGAATCCATAATGTCGGTAGCTTTAAATGTGGGTTGACTTGCTGGAGTCTTGAAAAATAAATGCATGATAATGATATATAACCATAAGAACCGTAGTATTTAATTCACATTGTATTTTAACATGGATTCCAGAAAAATTAAAAACATGTTGCATACTAAAAATTTTAGCATAAATTTCCTCATTTTTGTGTTCATATGCATGAAATATGAATTTGAACCAGTTTGTGGAGAAATAAGGTGTATAGAGCGGGAGAGAGAAGCCCTTCTTGAGTTCAAGCAACAACTCACTGACAAACATGGTAGTCTCTTATCTTGGGGAAGTGAAGACCATCAAAAGGGGTGCTGCAGCTGGAAGGGCGTCACGTGCAGCAACACCTCTGCTCACGTGACTCGCCTCATACTTAATGAAGGCTTTGGAGGTAAGATCAGTCCAACTTTGCTCGAGTTGCAGCATTTGAATTACTTGGACTTGGGTGGGAATGATTTTGGAGGTGATCGAATTCCGGATTTTATGGGTTCCATTAAAGCATTGGAGTACCTGTATCTGGGGGACTCCAATTTTTCTGGGGTTATTCCACCTCAGTTGGGGAACTTGACCTACTTGCACACACTTGATCTCAGGTTTAACCATCTTATGTCGGACAACCTTGATTGGCTTTCCCATCTCTCGTTGTTGTCTGAACTTTATTTGACTGGTGCGAACATAAGTGATCCCAATTGGGTACAACATGCAGTAGTCAACCTTCCTTCTCTGCAGAGTTTGATCTTGACTAGTTGTAAGCTTAAGCATGTTACAACTTCACATCTCGTTTATAACTCTTCCTCTCTTTCTTCCCTTGTTTTGTCGTATAATAAGCTCACTTCTTCCACATTTGACTGGCTATTCAACGTGAGCACCCACCTTGTTGAAATAAACCTGATGTTCAATGAACTCGATGGCTCTCTTCCAGATGCCTTTGGGAAACTTAATTCTCTCATGTATCTCAATCTTCAGTATAATAAGCTTGAAGGTGGGATTCCGAAATCATTAGGGAATTTAAGTCGTTTGCAAGGTTTAGGCCTGTCTTATAATGACATGGGAGGATCACTTGAGAACCTGTCTTGCCAAAGGGCAGTATCACTACATGACTTAATGTTATCAAATAATAGGCTTACAGGGCCACTTCCAGATCTAGGGGCATGTTCTGAATTACAAACCTTGGATCTCGGGTCGAATAGACTTACAGGGCCACTGCCTGTAAGTTACGGACAACTTCCTAATCTTGGGGTGTTAGATGTGTCTTATAATGATCTACAAGGCACAGTGTCTGAAGCCAACTTCAAGGAACTGAGAAATTTGCGTACTTTGGGGTTATCCTACAACTCACTGACCTTGGACTTGAGAACTGATTGGGTTCCACCTTTTAATCTGACTTGGCTAGAACTAGCAAGCTGCAAAATGTCCAGCTCCTCTTTCCCAAGATGGCTTCACTCTCAAACTAATATCTATTACCTCGACATCTCTCTTGCTGGTATATCAGATGAAGTACCTACATGGTTGTGGAGTATGTCTAATCTTAAGTACTTGAATATGTCGTACAATCACATGAGTGGTGCTGTTCTTGATTTATCACCCTCCATCACCATGCTAGATGTTAGTTCTAATAACTTGTCAGGCCCCCTACCACCTCTTTTTCCCGATACTCGTCTTTTCCAGCTCTCTTCTAACATGTTCTCAGGTTCCATACCATCCATGTGTCCCCATCACGACTATTGCAGGCTCTCGTGGCTCGATGTCTCCAATAACCAGCTTGAAGGAGCACTTCCCAGTCGTTGGGAAAACATGTTCCAGTTAGAGATCCTCAATGTGAATTACAATAAGCTCTCTGGTGAGATTCCACATGATATAGGCTCTTTACCTAGGCTCACAACATTGCATTTGCGAGGTAATGATTTCGTTGGAGAGTTGCCTCCAACTTTGAAGAACTGCCAACTTCTGCAAATGATTGATGTGGGACAAAATAGGCTGACAGGAGACATGGTACCATGGTTGACTGAGAATCTTACAGGACTTGCATTTCTGAGCTTACGCCAAAACATGTTTTTTGGAGATATAACTTCTGAGATATGCAAGCTTACTCAGATCCAACTGTTGGATCTTGCTGAGAACAATTTCACAGGTACGATTCCCAAATGCTTCAATAACTTCTCTGCATTGGTTGATAAGAATACAACAGCTTATACCACCAACTATGATGGCCACATCGTAACTCCTCATGGCAGCTACAACGACTATGCATTGGTCCAATGGAAAGGTCGCGAAGCCGAGTACAACAGAACTCTGAGACTTCTTAAGCTCATTGATATTTCAAGCAATAAGTTGGTTGGAAGCATTCCCGAATCATTTTCCAAGCTGAAAGGATTGATTTCCTTGAACCTTTCAAGAAATAGTCTAACAGGGAATATTATTCCAGGTATTGGTGAGATGGAGTCTCTAGAAACTCTTGATCTATCAAGAAACCAACTCTCAGGCAAGATATTTATTAGCTTGGTGCAGTTGAATTATCTTGGTGTTCTTGACTTGTCGAACAACAACCTGAGTGGCGAAATTCCAAAAAGTACTCAACTACAGAGCTTCAATGCATCTGTTTATGCCGGGAATAATGGATTGTGCGGAGACCCTCTCCCATTGTGTCCCAACACCACAATTACTGATGAAGAAGATGATATGGACAAGAAAGATGATGGCTTTTTCATGCAATCTAGTACACTAGAATTCTGCATAACATTAATCTTGGGTTTCATTGTTGGATTCTGGGGAGTGGTTGGTTCTTTGGTGCTCAAGAGGTCATGGAGAGTTGCATATTTTAAATTCTTGAATGCTGTTGGGAATTGGTTGCGCGTGACTACTGCTGTGGTTTTAACCAAATTTAGGCGAAGCTTTAACTAATTTTTTGCTGTATTTTTCACTTATTGTAATGTCATATTATTCTCTATAAAACAGAGCTTTCATTCACATTCCTTAGCATTAATATAAATATATATTTATTGACTGGAATAATTGTAATCGTTTGGAAAATTGGCTGACTGTTTACACATGATCTTTTATCAGGAAAAGTGGAAAATGTTTCGATAAGAAAGGTAAAAAGATGGTAGGAGCTTTTCTATTATTCCAATGATATCACTGTTCTGTATCCCTACAAATGAATATGATTGTATAATTTAATTCATCTCCCATGATAGCGGATGTGGAAGAAGAAGGAGAGACAGTGGTGGAGATCATCCAAGGATGTGTGAGAGAGAGATTCACGCCATCTTTGATGCATCACAAACTCAGAAAGGAACACATTGATGATGCCTTGTTTATTTATAAACAAATTTGGCATAAATGGATTGTTAGGAAGCACAGTTTCAAATTGTGGCTGTTACATCGTGGGAGGGTTTACACCAAGGATAGAATTTGGAACTTGAATGGTGACCCCACGTGTGGTTTCTGTGTGGGGAGTGTGGAGACACAAACACACTTATTCTTTCATTGTCCCTATACCCAGAGTATATGGAACACCGTTAGCAGAGGAATTGGATGGAGAAGAAGATTCACGTCAGTCAATAATGCAGTTAGGAAGATACATGCAGATGCCCGGAGCAACAAAAAGGTTAAGAGACTCTTTTTCATTGCTTTTGCCTCCACCATCTACAACATATGGATGGAAAGGAACGCCTTGATGTTTGGCTCAAGGATGCTCTCACCTGCATGCATAGCGGACAAAATTTTGGGTCAAATAGTTCAACTTTTCTTGAACTATTAAATTGTAAACCTTGAGCCTTTGGCCAAGGAAGTGGAAGGATAGTGATTCGTCTTGCTTTATACTTTTTGTATATTGTAACAGTTGGAACTGAAATAAAATTTACCCATTTCAGTAAATATATCTATTAACCAGAACGGCTCAGCTGGCAATGTATATGATTTAGACAATTTCATTTAAATTCTAGAATTGATATTTATCTTATAATTAAGAAGTCATTTAATCTCTCTCTCTCTCTCTTTAATAAGTATAAATTAATATATTAAGTTTGAAGTATTTGAGGCTAGTAGCATTTGATTTTCCCATGACTGAATCCATATAACAGGTAGCTTTAAATGTGGGGGCAGAATTTTCTTCTAAGTTGCCTTGCTGGAGTCTTGAAAAATAAATGCATGATAATGATATATGACCATGAGAACCATATTATTTCATTCACATTGTACTTTAACATGGATTCCAGAAAGATCAAAAATATGTTTCATACTAAAAATTTAAGCATAAAATTCCTAGTTTTTTTGTTTGTATGCATGAAATATGGATTTGAACCAGTTTTTGGAGAAATAAGGTGTATAGAGGGGGAGAGAAAAGCCCTTCTTGAGTTCAAGCAACAACTCACTGACAAACATGGTAGCCTCTCATCCTGGGGAAGTGAAGACCACCAAAAGGGGTGTTGCAGCTGGAAGGGCGTCACGTGCAGCAACACCACTGGTCACGTGATAGGTCTCTTGCTTGGTAGTTCTAATCTTGGAGGTAAGATTAGTTCAGCTTTGGTTGAGTTGCGTCATTTGAACTTCTTGGACTTGGGTGGAAATGATTTTGGAGGTGGTCGAATTCCGGATTTTATCGGTTCCATTAAAACTTTGGAATATCTGTATCTTGATCACTGCAACTTTTCTGGAATGATTCCTCCTCAGTTGGGAAATCTAACCAACCTACACATACTTGATCTCGCGGGTAACAATATACTTTCGGAGAACCTGCATTGGCTTTCTCGTCTCTCTTTGTTATCTGTGCTTGATTTGAGTGATGCAAACTTAAGTGATGCCAATTGGGTACAACATACAATATTGAACCTTCCTTCATTGCAGAGTTTGAGGTTGTCTAATTGCATGCTTAGGGATGCTTTCATGTCATCCTCAGCAAATCTCTTTGTTAACTCTTCTTCTACATCTCTTTCCATCCTAAGCTTGTCATCCAATGAGCTCACTTCTTCCACATTTCAGTGGCTAATCAACATAAGTAGTAATCTTGTGGCAATATCCTTGAGAGATAATAAACTAGATGGCTCGATTCCGGAAGCTCTGGGATCCTTATCCAAGCTCAAAATATTGCACCTGCGTGGTAATAACTTCTCTGGAGAGTTGCCTCCAACTTTGATGAATTGCCGACTTCTGCAACAGGTTGATATTGGACAAAATAGGTTAACGGGGGATATACCACCATGGTTGGGTGGAAACCTTACAAGTATTGTGTTTTTGAGCTTAAGGGAAAACATGTTTTATGGTGATATCCCTCCTGAGATATGCAGGCTTACTCAGATACAGCTGTTGGATCTTTCTGAAAACAATTTAGTTGGAACAATCCCAAAATGCTTTGATAATTTCACTACATTGGTTGACAACAATAGAACAACTATTACCATGATCCCTGTCTGGGAAGTGGCTGCTAATGACTACATGGACTATTCATTCGTCCGATGGAAAGGTCGGGAAGCAGAGTACAATCGAACTCTGGGACTTCTTAAGCTCATCGATCTTTCAAGCAATAAGTTAGTTGGAAGCATTCCCGAATCGTTTTCCAATCTAAAAGGATTGATTTCCTTGAACCTTTCTAGAAATAGTTTGACAGGGAATATAATTCCAAGTGTTGGTGAGATGGAGTCACTAGAAACTCTTGATTTATCAAGAAACCAACTCTCGGGTAAGATACCTATTAGCTTGGTGCAGTTGAATTATCTAGGTGTTCTTGATTTGTCGAACAACAATTTGAGTGGCAAAATTCCAATAAGTACTCAACTGAAAGGCTTCAATGCATCAGTTTATGCCGGGAATAATGGATTGTGCGGAGACCCTCTGCCATTGTGTCCCAACACAACCATTACTGATGAAGGAGATGATGTGGACAAGAACGATGGTGGCTTGTTCTTGCAATCTAGTACACTAGAATTCTGCATAACATTGATCATGGGTTTTATTGTTGGATTCTGGGGAGTTGTTGGTTCTTTGGTGATCAAGAGATCATGCAGAGTTGCATATTTTAAATTCTTGGATGCTGTTTGGAATTGGTTTCTCGTCACTAGTGCTGTGGTTTTAACTAAATTCAGGCGAAGCTGAATTAAGAAACAGAGTAATTTACGAAACAGATCTTCCATCCAGTTTCCTTTGCAATATAATTTTATAAAAACAACTTAGATGTCTTAGCAACTAGTAATTTCAGTACATTTCTCATGTTTGATTGTATAGCCAATTGATATGTATGTGTTGCTATGTTTATATCAGGTATTTATGGGATCGTATACTTGTAAATTGATTTAACATTTTGTACAAGATAAAGTCCCTTTAAACTGTTTGATGAAATGTCTGTTCCAAGTTTTTGTCCTGCTTTTTTGTAATTTTGGTTTAACTTTACCAAACAGAACTCACCAAAGATAACCTTCTGTTATCACGTGACTGTAATTCCAAAATATCCATTCACGTTAGTTCTACAAATCTGTTGTATTAATTTAATTTGTGAAAAGTTTCTTGAGAGTATGCTACAAATCTGTTCGTTTCTATCTGTTCATCCCATATGTGCAAATATGAATTGACACATCATCAAATAATTATATGTATGTTTTCTTAATTATTATAACTAGGCTACAATTAAATAGTTTGTCTTCCTAGTTGACTTGCGGGTTGACAATCATAAATAGACCAACAGCGTAGCTATTACTCCATAATCTAAGGTCCTGGTGTGGGTGTAATGGCATATCTCAACCACAATTGACTGGCTTGTCTTTAAAGTTGACTTGCGTGTCAAACCAACTTAGAATGTGATACGAAGCAAAATAGGGTTCACAGTCGACGGGGCGGACTTAGGTCCATTTCCGTAGGCTGATCTTATTTATTTTAATTATTTTTATGTTTAGGGCTTGAGCCCATTATTTATTATGTTTTTATTTAGGTCCTTAGTGTTTTGGTTTATTTCCTTTTTGATATTTGTGAGTAGTAGTATTTGAGGTGTACTTAGGGTTTATGGATGGATATCAAATTATTATTGGATTAAGAATGAAGCCTGGAAGCTTTTGGGCAAATGGAGTCTTCTGTTTGATTGGGCAAACAGTATTACTGTTTATTTTCTTTTTCTTTTATTTTTCTGTACTTATCAATTGGTCCGACCTGCCGGATCTCGTTCCCGTCGACATGGAAACAACACGTTCCAATGGGGAGAGATTGGATAAACTCGAGGCTGATCAGGCGGAGATGAAGAAGACGATGGATAAACTTGAGGCTGATCAGGCAGAGATGAAGAAGACGATAGTTGAAATTTTGGCTACTATGGATGAACTTTCGAAGGTGATTCTGAAACTCTCAGGATCGTGACAATCAGCTGCAAATCTGCATAGCGAGGATGTCGCCACTACGGAGACCGAAACGGTGACTACCGCGCGGCGATTCACCCTCAACTGCAAATATGTTAGGGGCAACTTCCGTACTTCAATGGATCTGACCCTATTGGTTATTCAAGGCTGCCTGTGGTAAGTAAGGTGGCAGTAGAGGGCAGCAGTGTACAGGGGTCAACCTGTAGTTTCTCTAAGCCGACTGCAGATCCCTCGGGGATGAATTCAGGGTTGTCCGAGATGAATATCAGGCTGTGCGGACAGTCTACTGCTCATTCCAGATTTACTCATCTTCTACTGAGAGCCTTGGAGGACTTTAGAGCGAAGCGAAAGAGTTGTGCTTTAGGGGTATGAAACCCTTTACACCTTGGCATGGCTGCCCATTCAAACAACTGAGAATGTTGTTGGTTGATGAGGATGAAGAGTTGGACCTCAAACAGGTTGAATATTGCGAGGTGAAGGGGAAAGAATTAATGGATGAACAAGAAGAACTTTTTGAGAAGGAGTGAGGATTTCATGTTTACTCTATGGCGATTACTTGATTGCAACCTTGAGGACAAGGTCGTTTCGAAGGAAGATGGAATTGATATGAAGCAAAATTAGGGTTCACGGTCGACGGGGGTGGGCTTGGGTCCACTTCCGTGGGCTGGACTCAATCATTCTAATCATCTTGATTGATTATTTTGATTATTCTATCTAGTATTTGTGATATTGAAATTTTCCTTTTGTGGCTTGATAGATAGTATTATTTAAACTATGGGTTAGGGTCTATGTGAACTTATTACTGAAATATTGAATTAAAGAGCCTGCAGGCTTTTGGGCAAACGGTATTTACCGTTTGATTTTCTTTTTCTTTTATTTTTCTGTTCTTAACAATTGGTTCGACATGTCGGATCCCGTTTCCGTCGACATGGAAACAACACGTTCCAGTGGGGAGAGATTGAATAAACTCGAGGCTGATCAGACGGAGATGAAGAAGACGATGGATAAACTCGTGGCTGAGGAGAACGAGGAGTTGGGCCTCAAACAGTACGAGTATTGCAAGGTGACAGGGAGAGAGTTAATGGATGGAGAGGAAGAGCTTTTTGAGGAGAGGCGTGGGTTTCATATTTACTCTATGGCGGTTATCTGACTGCAACCTTGAGGACAAGGTTGTTTCAAAGGAGGATGAAATTGATATGAAGCAAAATAGGGTTCATGGGACTTGGGTCCACTTCCGTGGGTTGATCTTATTTATTTTAATTATCTTTATGCTTCCGTGGGCTGATCTTATTTATTTTAATTATCTTTATGTTTAGGGCTTGAGCCCATTATTTATTATGTTTTTGTTTAGGTCCTTAGGGTTTTGGTTTTTTTCCTTTTTGGTATTTGTGAGTAATAGTATTTAAGGTGTACTTAGGGTTTATGGATGGATATCAAATTATTATTTGATTAAAAAGCCTGGAAGCTTTTGGGCAAATGGAGTCTTCCGTTTGACTGGGCAAATAATATTACTATTTGATTTTATTTTTCTTTTATTTTTCTGTTCTTATCAGCATAGGTTAGCGATGTCAAGTTTTCTATGAGAGTGGAATTCATCGAGTCTATTCAATCGAACTGCTTGATTGTAAGCAATAAAAATGAAAAAAAAAAAAGCCATAAAAAATGCAAAAAAATTTACTACTCTTGTGATCCAACAATCAGAACTAAGGCTGTCAAGTCTATAAATAGATCATTTACTACAGAGTTGGAAAAGCATACCAAAAAAATCCATAATCTTTCAAAATAAATTCTGCCTTTTATCCTAGCTAGCTATAAGCTGGTACCAAGATCTCAGTAATTCATTAATTTAAAAGAAAGAGAGAGAGAGAGAATGATTGAGCACAAAGGAATTGTTGTAAACTTCCTAATGATCATTATCTTGATATGCATGGATTTATGCAATATTCTATGCACTTCAGGAGATGGTGATATTCGAGAAGTAAGGTGCATGGTGTCGTGAAATGGGGCAGGTAGATGATTGAAGAAACAACTAAACAAATGAAGATTAAACCCTAAACTATGAACGAAGAAACGAAATGAGAACAAGAGAGGATTTACGTGGTTCGGAGATGAAACTCCTACGTCCACGGGAGAGAGATCTTATTGCTACATGATTGTGGAGGTGATTACACTTGAATAAAGCTGTGAATACAGCTTTATATACTAATCTACAACATGCCATGAAAGTTATAGGACCATTCAGTTGGTTGATATTTGTGGCATCCAACCATCTTGTAAACAACCAGCTAACTGAATGTAACTGACCCTATCTTGAAGCTTATGTGTCAAGCTTTCCAGCCATATGCTCAACCGCTCCTAACTCATCCGTTTAGCCATCCAAAATATCAACTGAAACTGCCCTATTCACCCAGTCACAGGTTCGACCAAACTGCCTTTGGTTCGACCTTCACAGCATGTCGAACCTAGCTCGAACCTATCTCAATCTTCTGAGGTTCGACCACGACGTGTTGGGTTCGACCTGTTCCAGCAGGTCGAACCTACCTCGAACCTTCCTCAATCTTCTCTTGTTCGATCACGACGTGTTTGGTTCGACCTGCTCCAGCAGGTCGAACCTAAGTCGAACTCATCTCAAACTTCTTTGGTTCCATGCATGCACTTGATACATCCATGCAACCTGATCATACACGATCTAAGTATGCATGACAACCTATTCATACAACTTCACCATGCATGAATGAGGTTTATACTTAACAATTCTCCACCTTAAACCTTATTCAAACATAGCAACCCTCTTCTCCATTACACTACTCCACCTTGAGTAGCAACTTATAAACATTGCTCCACTTTGAGCAACACCTCTTATCATTGCTCAACCTTTGAGCAACACTTGCAACGTAACAACGTTGACATACCGCCAAGCAACACCAAGTTCGAACCAATTTCCTAATGAAAGTGCCATTACTTTGAAGTCGATTCTAACTCACTAGGATTACCCGATGATTCTCCTACTTGCTCATTGTTACCGCGCTGCTCTTAAACGCCAACGAGTCCAAGTACCACATCTCCTAGCTACCCCGTTATATCGCTACTTCAACCCTCGAACACCATTCATTTACCGGAAAACCTTTTCTTACAAACTTGAGTTGAGCTGACCTTATCTTTGTGAAAATTCAATGCTGTTGAAGCATGATTTCACCCCATGGAAAACCCATGTCCTAAACTCCACCTTAAGGGGAGTCCCATGCCATTGCTGCATTATGTTTAAATGATGCTGGCACGACCTTATACCGATTCAGTTCTTCGAATCTTGTACTGAACCCTCAAGCCATTATTGACTCACTGTCTCCACAAGTGATGCACTGATCTTCTTCAGAAATTGTCCTTCACCTATGAACAACCCTGCTTCTTTCCAGCCAATAGCATCACCACCGTTGGAGACCTTTTCCTTATCGCCGTTGCTGGATTTGCCTCGCATCAGATCCTTACCTCAACTATGAGTGAGAATCTAATTATTTGCATTTAAACAATGCTTCTTATCTTTACCAGAAGCAATTCTCAATTGCTGTTGGACTTAATTATCATGGCTTCAACGCTTTGCGTTTTGGTTGCCGAAGACGTCGATAGCTGCAAATCCAAGAATCCCATCGGAGACTACTCCTCTTGCCGGAGCAACACCGTCGTTGAAGGCCTGTCTTCCTCCGTCGCATCTCCGGAGCGTGTTGCCGCCACGAGCTCCGATTTGGAATCAAGAATCCTGCTGAAATCATGTCGTCAAAATCTTGCTCCAACTCCAGTTCTTTCGGTGCATCACAACCTCCACCGAAGACCCACTTTCCTCACCGCCGGACAACTACCTTTCGGTGAACAACGCTGCTATTAGTTGCCGGAATCAACCCTTCAATCCGTCGAGAAACCAGCCTTTGAACACTGTTTCTTTCCTCGCCGGATGATACTCTGAACTGCCAAGATCGCTGATGTCAGCGCCGACCAGTTCCGTCGAATCCAGTCTCGCCTATTACTTTACACTTCTGGAGAGAAGCTGTCACCTCCGTTCAATTTCTGAACGCCGCCCGACGAACCGCCATCGTGTGTTGCTGTGTTACACCTTCCTCGCCGGATTTCCCCCAGCCAATCGCCGCTGGACCACCGGACTTCTAATTCCTTCTTGCTGAGAATTCCGATCTTGAATCCCTTTCTTGGAACCCCCTCTACCGGTTTCTTGATCTCCACCGCTTCCCGAATTTTTCGCCGCTAGGAGATCACCGCGGTGTTGGCAATCACCACCTCTTATACTTCTGATCCTCCGAACTGCCGCCGAAGGCTTCCTTCTCCCTCTCCCTGATCTGATTTCTTCCCTCTCGCTGATCTGCAAGAGTTGTCTACTTTCTTGCATCTCATATCGTTCTTCATCGTCACACCGAATCAGATTTCATATCCTCTGAAACCCGCTTTCAACCTTCATGGAAACACCATCTTGATCTTCAATTTCCATCTTCTTCCTTGGCCTGCCCTTCTTCCCACAGACGGCGCCAATTGTCGTGAAATGGGGCAGGTAGATGATTGAAGAAACAACTAAACAAATGAAGATTAAACCCTAAACTATGAACGAAGAAACGAAATGAGAACACGAGAGGATTTACGTGGTTCGGAGATGAAACTCCTACGTCCACGGGAGAGAGATCTTATTGCTACATGATTGTGGAGGTGATTACACTTGAATAAAGCTGTGAATACAGCTTTATATACTAATCTACATGCCATGAAAGTTATAGGACCATTCAGTTGGTTGATATTTGTGGCATCCAACCATCTTGTAAACAACCAGCTAACTGAATGTAACTGACCCTATCTTGAAGCTTATGTGTCAAGCTTTCCAGCCATATGCTCAACCGCTCCTAACTCATCCGTTTAGCCATCCAAAATATCAACTGAAACTGCCCTACTCACCCAGTCACAGGTTCGACCAAACTGCCTTTGGTTCGACCTTCACAGCATGTCGAACCTAGCTCGAACCTATCTCAATCTTCTGAGGTTCGACCACGACGTGTTGGGTTCGACCTGTTCCAGCAGGTCGAACCTACCTCGAACCTTCCTCAATCTTCTCTTGTTCGATCACGACGTGTTTGGTTCGACCTGCTCCAGCAGGTCGAACCTAAGTCGAACTCATCTCAAACTTCTTTGGTTCCATGCATGCACTTGATACATCCATGCAACCTGATCATACACGATCTAAGTATGCATGACAACCTATTCATACAACTTCACCATGCATGAATGAGGTTTATACTTAACACATGGCTAAGGAGAGAGAAGCTCTGCTGAGATTGAAGAAAGGCCTAATTGATGATGATAGTGTTCTCTCATCATGGGGAGATGAAGATGACAACCTGGAGTGCTGCAAATGGAGGGGTGTGCGTTGCAGCAACATTACTGGTCATGTGATTGCCCTCAATCTTCGTAGTCCTTTATCAATATCACATTATGGCTTTCTCCACAAATTGAAAGGTAAAATTACTCCTGCATTGCTTGATTTGCATTATTTGAAGAAGTTGGACCTGAGTGGAAATGACTTTGGAGGGAATCGAATCCCACAATTCATCGGTTCCATGAAAAGTTTGGAACACCTGAATGTCTACTCCAGCAATTTTTCTGGGGTTATTCCTCCTCATCTTGGGAACCTTACCAACATGAGAACGCTTGATCTCTCGTACAATTCTTTGAGCCCTGGCAATCTTAATTGGCTTTCTAATCTGTCGTTGTTGTCGGTACTGGATTTAAGCTCTATCAACTTAAATGGAAGCAACTGGTTTCAGCAAATGCCAAAACTTTGTTCCATGCAGGAACTGTGGTTGCGCAGCTGCCATCTCTCTGATATTACACCTTCTGCTCGTCTTTTTGTTAATTTTTCAACTGTTTCTGTCCTTGAACTTTCATATAACGAGTTCACTTCTTCTACAATTAACTGGTTATTTAACACTAGCCTTTTTACAACATATCCAAGGAAGTTGGTCCTTTTTGGCAATAAACTAGACAGGCTACCTCCAAATCTTGGCAACTTTCCGAGCTTGTAAATTTATATGTTTCATCTAATTCCATCAGAGGCACAGTCTCTGAATCAGACATGGAGAAACTTCACAAGTTAAACATTTTGGAGTTATCCTACAATTCATTGAAGTTGAACATCAGCCCCAGCTGGAATCCTCCTTTTCAACTCTCTCGGTTATCTTTAGCACGCCTGAATCTGCCCCATTTTCCCAAATGGATTCAGACCCAGAGTCTTTTAGCATGGCTTGATCTCACTTGTAACGGCATATCAGACGAAGTGCCGAAATGGTTGTGGGGTTTGTCACCTTCATTACGTCACTTAAATCTCTCTCATAACAAGATTACTGGTACCATTCCAACTCATTTCTCATTCAGTTATATGGGAACACTTGATGTTAGTCACAATAAGATTTCAGGTTCTGTACCATTATTTCCTTCCAATGCTTCTTATATTGATCTTTCCACCAATAATTTTTCTGGACAAATTTCATCAATTTGCACACATATTCAACAACTTCCAGACCTTTTCTTCCTTGACCTCTCCAACAATCAATTATCGGGACAGCTTCCCACCTGCTGGGAGAAGATGACATCTTTAGTGTATCTGGATTTATCTAACAACAGCTTTTCTGGTGAAATCCCACATTCTCTGGGTTCTTTAAGGAACCTCAGGACATTGCAGCTGCATGGTAATAATCTGTCGGGGCATTTACCTTTAAATTTGAGGAATTGCATAAATTTGCAAATGATTGATGTTGGACAAAACTATTTAACTGGAAACCTCCCAGCATGGATTGGTGTGAGTTATAGAATTATGTCACACTTAATCTTTAGTCACAACCAATTTTATGGTGGGATTCCTCCGGAAATATGCAGTCTTGTTCGAATCCAAGTGTTGGACCTCTCTGAAAATAATCTCTCTGGAAATATTCCTCATTGCTTTAACAATTACACTCTGTTGATTGGCAAGAAGAACTCTGCCACCCCGGACTTCATTGGCATCATCTTCTATTTCCATTCAATTTATAATGGGCACCTTTATGGAAAAATCAACCCGGAGTATGCATTGGTTCAATGGAGGGGTCAGAAAAAAGAATATAGAAATACTTTGAGACTTCTTAAGCTTATTGACCTTTCGAGCAATAAGTTAGTTGGAAACATTCCCAAAACTTTTTCTAGTTTGAAGGGATTGATTTCTTTGAACTTATCAAGAAACAGCCTGACAGGAAACCTGGATTCAAACATTGGTGACATGGAAATGTTAGAGTGCCTCGACCTTTCCAGTAACCAACTATCGGGTGAGATACCGACTAGCTTGGCACAACTGCACTATCTTGCAGTTCTTGATTTGGCAAATAAAGATTTATCTGGCAAGATTCCATCGAGTACTCAACTACAGAGCTTTAACCCATCTGTTTACGCTGGAAACAACGGTCTTTGTGGACCCCCTCTCGCCTTGTGCCCCGAAGATACATCTGTTAGGACCCTCACTAATGAAGGAGAGAACATGCAAGAGCAGTACGACGGCATTTGTAGCCTATCTTTTGAGCAAGAAATTGGAATATCAATGGGTTTTGGATTCATAGTTGGATTCTGGGGATTAATGGCTTCTTTGGTGCTAAAGAAATCATGGAGGACTGCATATTTTGACATGTTAAATGGTGTTGATGATTGGTTGTATGTGACTCTAGCCATACTTCTTAACATATTCAAAAGAAGCTGAATCGGCAGTCAATTAACTAAGTATGAGTCAAGGTAAGCAATGCAATTTTCATTACATATAGGGTGTTTTTGCTTGTTTAATATTATTCAGGTATGTGTGTAGCTTCGAAATATTTTATTTATAGGTAATATTTGTTTATTTGATCTTCCAATGATTAATAAGATTGTGATCAATCTTGAAGCCTAACACTAGCAACTTTTATTTTATTTCTTCAATAAATACGTCTTTATTTTATTTCATGTCTAAAACTCATTAAAATATCTTTAATACCATAATAATGTAATAAAATTACTAGTCAGCTGCAGCTCAAAAATTGCTTCAATTTACTTAATTGTCGAAACCCGAGTGATTTTTTTTTTTTAAATTTAGATTTTGCCTTACTGTTCAAGCTGCTTTTAATTCAAAGCAAGCTTAATGTCATCAGTTCTTAAGACGTAATTATCTATTCATATCTATATTTCCTTTAAATTAATGTGCATAATTTGTACATCCCTACCTGCTGTGAACAAGACTAACTCATTCGTCTTCCATTATTACATATTTTATTATTTATTCATTTATTTTTTAGATTGAAAACTATATTCTTTAATTTCTTGATTCAGGTGACTGTTGGGAGAAGAAGTGTTATCAGTTCCTATGAATACATTGTAATAAGTTTCTTTATCCCTCTCCCAATTCGTGAGTCTGTCTCACACAAGAATGCCTCTTAAAATATACATATATATATGTATATATTATTTTATTGAGTTCTAATAGTGTGATCCTATTTATAGTTGAAACAAGTAAATGTCTTACTAAGCAATGAATTTTCCGCAATTCACCATGCATATTAATATATTGCCGTAGAAGAAGGATATTTCACTTATGCTATGTACGTAATTTAAGTAGAATGTTGTAATAACTTCAGAGATGTCAACATTATATATTTGGAATATAATTTTCATCATAAGTGGATCCCACGGATTTGTCTGCCTCTGTTCATCACCACATATTTATGTACAGATTAATTAGAAGAACCATACGTTTCTAGTGACTGATTGTAACTTAGCCACAATTCACTACTTTGTCTTTTTGTTGACTTGCGGGTGTTTTAGGCAATTTACAGCTTAACGTTGATCAATTCATCAGATCCTAATTGGTTTCTTAATCCTAAATATTGCTCCACAAATAAATCTTACTAATAACACTCAGAACCACATTGATATCATTTCTTAATTTCATTCTGTTGCACTGAATTCAGAAAGAAAAAGGATGTTTCACTATAAAAAAGTTAGTAGTATTAAGCTCCTTTTTCTTGCTGTAGCATGCATGAAATATGAATTTGAAACTGTTTGTGGAGAGATAATTAGGTGCAAAAAGGGGGAGAGAGAGGGGCTTCTCAGATTCAAGAAAGAACTCACTGGTGATCTCTCATCCTGGGCAAGTGAGGAGTGCTGCAGTTGGAAGGGCGTCACGTGCAGCAACACCACTGGTCACGTGACTCGCCTCATACTGAGTGATCGCTTCGGAGGTAAGATCAGTCCGTCTTTGCTCGAGTTGCATCATTTGAATCACTTGTACTTAGGTGGTAATGATTTTGGAGGTGATCCAATTCCAGCTTTTATTGGTTCCATTAAAGCATTGGAGTACCTGTATCTGGGGAACTCCAATTTTTCTGGGGCTATTCCACCTCAGTTGGGGAACTTAACCAACTTGCAAACACTTGATCTCAGTTTTAACCACCGTCTTATGTCGGACAACCTCGATTGGCTTTCTCATCTCCAGTTGTTGTCTGAACTTGATTTGACTGGTGTAAACATAAGTGATCCCAATTGGGTACAACATGCAGTACTCAACCTTCCTTCTCTTCAGAATTTGATCTTGAATGGTTGTATGCTTAAGCATGTTTCAACTTCACGTCTCGTTTATAACACTTCCTCTCTTTCTTCCCTTGATTTATCGCACAACGAGCTCACTTCTTCCACATTCGACTGGCTATTCAACGCGAGCACCAACCTTGTTGAAATAAACCTGATGTTCAATGAACTCGATGGCTCTCTTCCAGATGCCTTTGGGAAACTTAATTCTCTCATGTATCTCAATCTTCAGTTTAATAAGCTTGAAGGTGGGATTCCCAAATCATTAGGGAATTTAAGTCATTTACAAGGTTTAGGCATGTCTTATAATGACATGGGAGGATCACTTGAGAACCTGTCTTGCCAAAGGGCTGTATCACTACATGACTTAATATTATCAAATAATAGGCTTACAGGACCACTTCCAGATCTAGGGGCATGTTCTGAATTACAAACCTTGGATCTCGGATCGAACAGACTTACAGGGCCACTGCCTGTAAGTTATGGACAACTTCCTAATCTTGGGGTGTTAGATGTGTCTTATAACGCACTACAAGGCACAGTGTCTGAAGCCAACTTCAAGGAACTTCAAAGTTTACGAACTTTGGCGCTATCCTACAACTCCCTGACCTTGGACTTAAGAACTGATTGGATTCCACCTTTTAATCTGACATGGCTAGGACTAGCAAGCTGCAAAATGGCCAGCTCCTCTTTCCCAAGATGGCTTCACTCTCAAACTAATATCTATAACCTTGATATCTCTCTTGCTGGTATATCAGATGAAGTTCCTACGTGGTTATGGAGTATGTCTGATCTTGACTACTTGAATATGTCGTATAATCACCTGAGTGGCGCCATTCTTGATTTGTCACCCTCCATCACCATTCTAGATGTTAGTTCTAATAACTTGTCAGGCCCCCTACCACTTCTTCTTCCCGATACTCGTCTTTTCCAGCTCTCTTCTAACATGTTCTCTGGTTCCATACCATCCATGTGTTCCTATGACTATTGCAGACTCTCGTGGCTTGACGTCTCCAACAACCAGCTAGAAGGAGCACTTCCCAGTCGCTGGGAAAACATTTTCCAGTTAGAGATCCTCAATGTGAATTACAATAAGATCTCCGGTGAGATTCCACATGCTATAGGCTCTTTACATTTGCGAGGTAATGATTTCGTTGGAGAGTTGCCTCCAACTTTGAAGAACTGCCAACTTCTGCAGATGATTGATGTGGGACAAAATAGGCTGACAGGAGACATGGCAGCATGGTTGACTGAGAATCTTACAGGACTTGCATTTCTGAGCTTACGTCAAAACATGTTTTTTGGTGACATCCCTTGTGAGCTATGCAAGCTTACTCAGATCCAACTGTTGGATCTTGCTGAGAACAATTTCACAGGAACAATTCCCAAATGCTTCAATAATTTTACTGCATTGGTTGACAAGAATATAACAATTTCTACCACGGACATTGACGGCCACATCGTAACTCCTCACGGCGCCTACAACGACCATGCATTGGTGCAATGGAAAGGTCAGGCAGCAGAGTACAACAGAACTCTGAGACTTCTTAAGCTCATCGATCTTTCAAGCAATAAGTTAGTTGGAAGCATTCCCGAATCATTTTCCAACATGAAAGGATTGTATTCCTTGAACCTTTCAAGAAATAGTCTGACAGGGAATATAATTCCTGGTATTGGTGAGATGGAGTATCTAGAAACTCTTGATCTATCAAGAAACCAACTCTCGGGTAAGATACCTATTAGCTTGGTGCAGTTGAATTATCTAGGTGTTCTTGATTTGTCGAACAACAATCTGACTGGTGAAATTCCCAAAGGCACTCAACTACAGAGCTTCAATGCATCTGTTTATGCCTGGAATAATGGATTGTGTGGAGACCCTCTCCCGTTGTGTCCCAACACACCCATTACTGATGAAGAAGATGAGATGGACAAGAAAGATGATGGGTTTTTCATGCAATCTAGTACACTAGAATTCTGCATAACATTGATCTTGGGTTTCTTTGTTGGATTCTGGGGAGTTGTTGGTTCTTTGGTGCTGAAAAGATCATGGAGAATTGCTTATTTTCGCCTTATGAATGCTTTTGGAGATTGGTTCCATGTGAATACAACTCTGTTTTTAGCCAAATTCAGGAGAAGCTAAATTACGGTAACTCTTTTCATGTGGCTATCTATGGTCCTTTAGTATATGTATTTGCTTCTTTTTTATTCGAATCATGTAATAGTTAGCAGAGTGCCCATGCTGCACGGTGGTGTGTTCTTGCAATCTAGTACACTGCATGACATTGATCTTGGGGTTCATTGTTGGATTCTGAGGGGTGGTTGGTTCTTTGGTGCTCAACAGGTCATCGAGAGATGCATATTTTAAATTCTTCGAAGCTGTTTGGAATTAGTTGCACGTGACTAACGCTGTGGTTTCAACCAAATTCAGACGAAACATAACTTCCATCCAGCCTCCTTTGCAATAGTAATCTATAGAAACAACTTATAAGTGTCAGCAACTAGTAATATCTGTTGTATCTATGGGGTTGTAAACTTGTATGCTTATAAATTGATTCGCCTTTTTGTACAAAACAAAATCCATTTACTTGTTTGATGAAATGTCTGTTTGAAGTTTTTCTCCAAAGTTCGTACTCCCTCCGTCCCAAAACAATTGACACATTTTTTTTGGGCACGGAGATTAAGGAGTATAATAATTTAATGTAAAGTGAAGTGAGAGAAATAATATTTAATGTGTAGTGGGTAGTTGTATTAGTGGTGAGTGTGATGTGTGTGTGGGTCCATGTAAATAAATAAATTGTTTTTGTGTGGGTCCCATATTCTTAAAAAGGAAATATGTCAATTTATGTGGGACAACCTGATCGGTGTGAAATTCACCTAGAATTATGGGCTAAATTGCATGAATTTATGTGGATTTATTTGGATTTAATTCAATAATTAAGCATGATTTTAATGAAAATATTATTAATTGCTTAATTAGTTTGAGAGAGGTATTATTATGTATTTTTGCAGAAAAGGGGTGTTTTGAGCTTGAAAGAGTGATGGAAGAAACGGGAATTAAATTGGGACGAAGACGAAAAAAAAGAGAAAATTTGGCAAAGACAACATAGAAAAGACAACACTTTTCAGAAAAGTGTTGTCTATTCAGAAGTGCAAAAATTGTCCAGAGAGCTGAAAAATTGCAAGAAAACACGGGCAGATGCATAAAAACACGCCCGTGTTTTTATGCACTTTTGAAAAAAAAATTGTGGAGGCTGGAATTCGAACCCGTGACCTCTCGGAGGCATAAGGGCGCCTCCAACCACTTTGCCAAACCACCACATGTGATTAATTCTCGCCCGATTTAAACTTAAACCCTCTTCCTGGAACCTAAAAATTCCAAAAATTTCACTCTAGTCCCACATCGAAAATCAACACCAAAACTCCACTCACCTCTCCACTATAATACCTCCTCACATCCATAAACTGAAAACCAATTCCTATATCCATGTAAATTCAATTAAAATTGAATCTTTTCAAGATTCCATAGTTGAGAGAGGGCTTTTTAAGTAAGACCTCCATAGTTGAGATCCCTCCCCCTTTGGGGGAGGGATCCATTTTAGTTTTAAATGTTTTTCTAGATTAGGATTTTATTTGTTTTCCAAGAAGGTGGAGACACCAAGGAGTAGATGATCTTCATGGATGTAAAACTTCATTTAAGGTGTAATCTAATCCTACTTATTATCTTAATTTGCTTTGGTGGGTGATTGATGCATGATTATGTTTCTTAATTGAATTTCCTACTATGATTAGGTTTCGGTTATGGAATATGTATACATGCTTTAATTTGGGATTAATGCCTTTGATATTAGTGTTTAGTGATTAGGTTGTGCATTGTGTATCAACATGTCTTGTTGTTGCTTTCACCTTAGTCCCTTTACATGATTATCATATGTGAGTTTTTTCTACTTATTGCATGAGGATTAATATGGGAGGGAGTTTGGCAGAACCATCCTATGTTTAGAACTACATAAACGAACACTAGCGAGATTACTTGTAATTGAGTTAGTGAAGGGAACCAAGCCATTGTGAGCATAGTATCTAGAAAGGGAACATAGGAAAACGTCACTGCCTCAAAGAGAAAATTCTTCGTGATAATATCTCTAGTAGGTATATTAATATCCATAAGTACCTATGGGAATTGTGAGCATTGGAGACGATCTAATGAGCCATTTTTACTTGTATCCTATTCATCTTGGCAGAGAGCTTAGGTGTAGGTATGATTTAGTGATCGCCCTTACCATGATTAGTTTAAAAATGGAATCAATTTAAGATTGTTTCAGCGCATCGAGAAACCACCATTGCATCCAAAAATATTGTAATTAGATTTATTTTCCTTGCATTTCCTTTTATTTTTCTTATCCTCCGATTCGTTCGTCCCTAACTAATCACGATACTATACCTAAAGGCCATGAATCCTAAATTCCCTTGGGTTCGATATTTTGTTGCTTGGTCGCCCCGACTACAATGACCAATCAAATGGCGCCGTTGCCGGGGAATTTAGTTGTATTTGTGACTTTGGGTTTGTTGAGTGGTTAGGATAGGGACATTTTTTTTCTTTGATTTGTTTTTCGTTTTATGGTTGTGTTTGTAGGGACTAAAGCGTGGAGCCATGGTATTGGCCTTGAAGAGCAAAGGAGTGGTGCAAATTGAGGTAACGAACATCTTCCCAACTTAAATTCGACTTTGTCTAATTTAAGTTTGGGGGGCATGTCATTTGTTAATTGACTTTTCTATGGTTTGAATTATAAATTGTATCCATGAACTCCTACTTGAGCATATTGCACCGGCGCACGTTTAAGTCCTTACTCTTTTCCTTGGCACGTATTTTCTCCTTTTTTGTTGTTTTCGGTTTTTTTTTCGTGCTTTTCTCGCTTTATCTTGTTTTCAATAAGGAGAAAATCTTTCTTGGCTCTCTTGTGCTTAATTGTGAGAAATTTTAAGATTATGATTTTTGATTGAAACTTGTGACTTGGTGGATTTTTACTTGTGTACTTGTTGAGTTATGGTTTATGCTTGTTTCGTGTTTCTTTCACTACTACAAACCCGTGAGCTTTTGAGCCTTAAAATCATGAAATCAAATGGTTTTTCCTTTCTTCTGTGTGCATCGTTCTTTTGTGTGCATTCTAGAACTTGCCATTGTGTCTTCTTAAAACTACACGTGTGTGAAGATTGTTGGAAATGATTTAAGGCCATCTTTGTGTTGACAAGTCACTTAACCAAATCGATCCTACCAAATGAAATCATATCGTAGTTTGCCCCTTTGAGCTTATTATCCTTATTTCTTTGGCAACCTACAAATTTATCCATTTTATCCATATTTTATATCCTAATCACCTTTATTGATTAGTAGGGGACGAGCAACACTTTAAGTTTGGGGGGTTGATCATCGCTATTTTCACCTAGATTTTGTGTCATTTTGTGTGTGTTTTCGTCTTTTTATTTCGTATTTTTTGTATCTTTTTGTATTGTATTTTGGAATTGATGATGATGATTTTCATGTCTTTGAATAGGTGATTATGAGGATAAATGGTGATAAAAAGCATGAAGAAAGGAGAAAGTTGAAGAAAATGAAGAATTAGTCAAAATGCATAAAAACACGCTCGTGTTTTTATGCAGTGCCCGTGTTTTTCTGCAGGTGCAAAAACTTACAGAAAGCTGAAAAATTGCAAGAAAACACGGGCAGATGCAGGAAAACACGCCCGTGTTTTCTTGCACTTGGCCTAAAATCGCGTTTTACACCTTTGTGCGATTTCCAAGTGTGTAGAGGGGGTATAAATACCCCCAATATCACCACTTGAAGGCAGATTTTCGAGGTTGGGAGTTGCCACACACACATCACACACATTTTTCTTCATTTTTCACCATCTTCTCCATCCATTCTTCATCCATCCATCTACACTTAATCCTCTCCATCAAATCCACCATCCAAGTGATCAAGGAAGCAAGGGGGAGTGAAGATTACAAGAAGAAGAAGAAGAAGAAGAAACTCCATTGAAGGACTTCAAAGGGGGAATCTAATTCTAATTTTTGTGAACTTCTTTATAGTTTTGTCATGGGATTTGTAGATACAATGGTCTATGTTGTTTTCTCTATGACTATGATAGGCTAATCTCCTTTGTGAGATTAGCTCCATGATTGGTGTTGGATAATTTAGTTTTTATGCAAATTGATTTTAATCTTGAATGGGCTTTGTGTTATTTCTATCATTGATTGTCAATTGCTTGATGTATATGATTGATTTGTGTGATTAATTGTTATGGGCATGTGATTAGGTTGGTAAATCAATTACATGTTTAGGATAGTTCATTGAATCATTTCATCATACACTTCATGTGCATTAATTTAGAATGAGATAGGTATATCCTTCTAAATTTGGGAACCCTTTGATAGAACATTTGATTAGCTTAATCGAGAGATTAGTTGATTAGATGAGGAGACCCAAGCTATTAGTGAATTCATAGTACCTTAAAAGGGAATATTGCCTATGATTTAGTACCTAATTAGGGAACTCGTAGAGTAATTAGTACCTAGTAGGAGGTGTTCGCTATGGTATCGATCTTAAGTGCTTTTGGGAGCCTTATTGAGGGCCTACATCCTATCCATCTTGGTAGAGAGTTTAGGTGGAATTAGTGATCGCTCCTATGCTATGTCCATGATAGATTATAATCAATTGCATGATTACTTTGTTATCCATGTCATGATTGTTGCTAATCTCATCCTTGCATCATTTGGAACCTCTTTTATCTTTGCTTTTATCTTATTTCTTGCATTAGTTTAAGTGCATTCATTTGCACGCTTATCCTCCGTCCCTTTCCATCGTCCTTATAAAATCACGATAAACTTGAGATCGCTTAAACTCTAGTACCTTCCTCCCTGTGGTTCGATAAATTCTTTAATTGGTCATCCCGACTATAACGACCAATCACAACCCAAAAAGGAAAGTGTGTCAATATCTTTGGGACGGAGGGAGTATTATTTTGGTTTTACTATTACCAAACAGGTATTAAGATTTACACTTTTTTTTTTCATTTTTCTTTGTCCCAAGTTAAGGTTTACATTTAATTTTTTGTGTCAAATTAGGCCAACACAAAACAATTATTTATTTCATATAGGGCCCGACAACACTAATACGACTATCCACTTTACATTAATTATTACATTAAAATATTATATCTCTTAATCTTCCTGCAAAAAGCAAACGTCAACGTTAATGCGGGATGAAAGGAATATATTTTAGCTAGAAAAATGTTGGATTGTAATTCCCAAATATCTATTCATGTTAGCTCTACCGTTTTCTTGCATTAGTTTAATTTGTGAAAAATTTCATGAGAGTATCCACAAATAGATATTTTTATCTAATTGCTTTTGATTAATGGAAATTTCAAGTCAAAATTGCAAGATAAGTGATGCAGCGAGAGCGTATTAAAAGATAATAATACGTAGAACAATCTCTATAATTCGTTGATTCTTAAAGAATACTAGAAGATAGACAACACAAAAACGTTGATTCTTATAGAATACCGTAAAAGAGGTATGAGACAACTCTCATTTTCATTAATCAATTCAACTCTCCTACTACAATCAAATGACACCTATTTTATAGGTGATAATATTTAATCTAATACAATAAAAACATAAATAAAATTAAAGGAAACAAATCAAAATCAAATCATATTAATATCTAATTAATTTATACTATAATAAATTATCTTCCATAATCTCCATCAACAAGTATAACCACACATTGCACAAACATAAATTCAAATTACACATGCTTAATTTCCAAATTTGAAGCAGACATAAATCCTAGAATTCGTGTCAACTTCAGAATGAAGAAGCGAAATAGGTGAGACAAATATTACATGATATTTACTTGACATTGACAAAGCCTTGACTGCGGATAAAAGATGTTCTTCCCTCTCTTTCCTCTTCTGAAGAGTCGCTGCATAGTACACCTGCATCTAAGTTCCTTTTTTTTAATATAATTTGGACATAGTTAATTAAAAGGGTAAAGTTGTCTTTGTATAGGGTGTATTTATTAGTTTAAATATATAAGTTTTAATTATAGTGGAGTATGTTTAGTAATCGAGGTTTTTCTAGCAATTTCGGGATGCAAATAGCCTCCTATTAAAATATTTAAAATATTATATTTTTCAATTTTCATATAAACAATTAAATTTAATTCTTGTGGAATATGATTTTATAACGTGGAAAGATATGTTGATGACGCATTATATAATTATTATATGAGTGTATATTGGGTGCATCCGGGTGCAAGGGTGCACCCATATGTGTATGTCTTTTTATTCTATTTTGTATAAATATTATTTTATTTTGTATATGTGTTTTGTAATAATTATATACCTTTTTCGCATTAAGTTTTCATTAAAAAAACTAACATCCATATGTGTATAACTTTTTATTGAATATTATATATAAATTTTCATTAAAAAAATTAACAATTAAATTGTATATATTTTTACTCTTAATTGTATATATTTTTGTTTATACTTGTATATGAGTGTACTGGTACACATTATAAATTGCCTTATTATATTTGGTAGAAAATTATACATAGATATTCAATAATGAATTTTTTTTTTTTTGAAAGCTATTCAATAATGAATTAGATAGCGATAATGTGAAAAAGAAAAAAGCACTTTGAATTCGTTAGTCAATGAAACTGACCGCTCTATCACTTTCAAGATCACATGTGGATTACGTTGACCCAGAAGAGTTTTTAAAATTTTAAATTCTCTTTTCCAATTCTCATTCATTCCATTTTCTTTCTTTCATCGACTGTTTAAATTATTTATTCCGAATAAAAGAAGGGATGATAATTTACTGAGAGCACCCAATATTTTAAATTTAATATTCCTTTCGTTTCATGGCAAGGATAATTTTTACTTTTTGCCACGTGGATTAAGGAGTATTATTATTTAATGTGCAATGGATAGTTGTATTAATGGGAGTATGGGCCCAATGTTTTAATTGTATTAGATGGATGAGTAGGTTCCATGTGTGTTAAAAAGGAAAGAGGACCCTTTGGGTGGGACGTCCAAAATGGAAAAAAAGAGACTCTTGCGGTGGAACGAAAGGAGTAGTTTGAAAAGACAAAAATAACTCTAAATCAAAATAAATCTAAAATTGAACAACAACCCACCACTTCTTCTTCCTCACCCATCGGTTCTTCTTCCATCAAGTGATTTTTGAAACTTCAATTCCAGATAACAGAAATAATCTCCTCGCCAATGGACATCAAGAGCAATTTTCAATTTTATTCAATCCTCTACAATATCAGTTTCATTATTAATCACTATGAATTTAATTAAATCTTTTTTTAAGGAAATTTTATTAGTAGGAGTATTAGTTTAAGAAGTCATCACTCAAACCCAATTTAAAATCATTAAAATGATCTATTCTCTCTCATTTCTATACATAGCCATTTCTTAGTTTCCTGCCATGCCATTAATTACAAATCTGACATGGATAGATTGTGTGTTGTTTTAAAAATAGAAGAAATTATATTTCTACCACAGTGCCCTTCTGGACTTCATCTCCATTCTTCATCTAAACCCAAGAATAGTTGGAAGCAATGCACATATACTTAAATCTAACATTTTTCTTTTTATAAATTTTAATTACGAAGGGCTAAAATCGGAGGAGAAACGAGAAAGAAATGGTATCGGGTCTCAACTGCAATCCTGCGGGCGTTTTCCTCCGCCATGGACACTGTCGGGTGTGTAAAGAAAATTTAATTTACAAGATTAATTTGGAAGTTTTGAGTAAGGTCGTCATAGTCTTTTTATTATATCTTTTTTTAGTGATTGAGTGCTTTTAGTATTAAATTGGGTGGCGATAGTCCCACCCAGAAAGATGTTTTTACAAATGGTTAGGGGATCAAATTGATGGATGCAGTGATTTGAGAATCAATGGATTGGATCTATTCAACTAGAAAATTAAATTTAATATATTTTAATTATAAAAATCTAAAAAGATATAAATAAAAAATAAAAACTAGTTAGAGCGTTCAACTGATTTTTTTTTCTTTTTGATTGGTTCGATTCTGTTCAACTTAAAACACGGTTTACTAGAGGCTCCATGCCGATTTGAGTTCAATTACCGATTGATTCGACCGACCCAATCAATTTTTATCTTAGCTCCCGAGGACACGGAGGGATATTCCGTGTCCCCATGTGAACACAACCCTCCCCCCAATTCTATTTAAATCTATATATTGCTAGGGGTTTAAATTGAAAAGGGACATGAAAATTACAAAGGCGCACGAAATATGCTTCGTGCACCCGGGTGCACTCAATCATATGGATATGAGTTATGATTACCTCTATAAAAAGTCATAATTATTATTCCCTCTATCCCGGAAAACTTTTCACCTTTACTGTTTCACGTTGTTTAAGAAAAGTTATACTTGACTAATTTTATTAATTTTGGAGGATATTGTAGTATTTTTAGGTAATAAAAAAATATAAAGTAATGATATGTGTGTGAAAAAGGAGTGACAAATTTGAAATTAAAGTAATTTTTTAGGTTGTTGGATAAAGTGGTGTTTCTGTTAGAGTGTGACTTGATTAAGTATTAAAAGATACAACTCTCTACAAGCTTAAGCTTTTAGATGAGGTGGTCGTTTAACATGGTATCAGAGCCCATGGTTAACAAAGGTCCAGGGTTCGAACCTCACCGCCGTCCATTTATGAAAAAATTTCACATGCAAGGCTTGAGGCAAAAATTTCCCGCCTGCATGTGAGGGGGCGTGTTAGGGTGTGACTTGATTAAGTATTAAAAGATACAACACCGCCGTCCATTTATGAAAAAATTTCACATGCAAGGCTTGAGGCAAAAATTCCCCGCCTGCATGTGAGGGGGCGTGTTAGGGTGTGACTTGATTAAGTATTAAAAGATACAACACCGCCGTCCATTTATGAAAAAATTTCACATGCAAGGCTTGAGGCAAAAATTCCCCGCCTGCATGTGAGAGGGCGTGTTAGGGTGTGACTTGATTAAGTATTAAAAGATACAACTCTCTATCAGCTTAAGCTTTTAGATGAGGTGGTCGTTTAACAGTTTCCTTTTTGGAGTGAAAGGTTTTGTGGGACAAATAAATAAGTAAAGTGAGAAAAATATTATGGGACGGGAGTATTTAAAAAATATATATAAAAAGGCTATGTTGCTCGAATCATTTCGAAGCTAGAAATATTTTGTTGATCTTTCCATGACTTGTCCACATAGCCGGCAGCAATAATTATGGATGTAAAATATTCGGACCCAGATCCTCTACCGTATGGGGGAAATTGACCTATGACTAACGTGCTACATGAAAATTGAGGTAAAATACGGGAGGATCCACACTCAAAATATTCTTCTATGTTGATTAGTGAGTTGACTTGTGGATAGAAATTGACAACCCTCAAAGACCTGATTATTTCTTTTTGTAGCATTAAATTCGTTTTTGTAGAGTTCTTGTAACCTGATTCCAGAAAGAAACTAAAGATGTTTCATCATAATAAAAGTAGCATTAAATTCCTTTTTGTAGTTGTTGTACTTGTATGCATGAAATATGAATTTGAAGTTGTAATTTGTGGAGAAATAAGGTGCATAGAGAGGGAGAGAGAAGCCCTTGTTGAGTTCAAGCAACAACTCACAGACAAATATGGTGCACTCTCATCTTGGGGAGGTGAAGACCATCAAAAGGAGTGTTGCAGCTGGATGGGAGTCACGTGCAGCAACACCACTGGTCACGTGACCCAACTCCAACTCCATGCTAGCCTGTCGAGTTTCGTTGGAGGTATGCTCAGTTCATCTTTGCTAGAGTTGCAATATTTAAATTACTTGGACTTGGGTGGAAATGATTTTGGAGGTGATAGAATTCCGGATTTTATCGGGTCCATTAGAACGTTGGAATATTTGAATCTTGAGAGCTCCAATTTATCTGGGGTTATTCCTCCTCAGTTAGGGAATCTGACCAACTTGGGCACACTGATTCTCGGGTATAACCATCTTACATCGGATCACAACCTCGATTGGGTTTCCCATCTCTCTTTGTTGTCTGAACTTGATTTGAGCGGGACCAACATAAGTGATCCCAATTGGGTACAACATCTAGTAATCAACCTTCCTTCTCTGCAGAATCTGATTTTGAATAACTGTATGCTTAAGGATGTTATAGCATCAGATCTCATCTATAACTCCTCTTCTCCTTCATCTCTGTCTGCTCTTGATTTGTCCTTTAATGAGCTCACTTCTTCCACATTTGATTGGTTATTCAACATCAGCACCGAACTTGGTGGACTTTATGTGCCATATAATAAACTAGGTGGACCCATTCCAGATGCCTTTGCAAAACTTAATCGTCTTAGAACTCTCACTCTTTATGATAACATGCTTGAAGGTGGAATTCCAAATTCTTTGGGGAATCTAAGTCATTTGGAAGTTTTAATTCTCTCTCAGAATGACATAGGAGGTTCACTTGAGAACCTATCTTGTCAAAGAATGGTATCACTAGAAGCGTTGTGGCTTACAAATAATAAATTTACTGGACCAGTGCCAGATGTAGGAGCATGTTCTGAATTTGGAAGTTTGTATTTGGGTTCAAACAAACTTACAGGGTCACTGCCTGCAAGTCTGAGCCAACTTTCCAACCTTGAGGACTTGGTTGTTTCTGACAATTCATTAAATGGCACAATCTCTGAAGACTACTTCAAGAATCTTCACAATTTAAAAAACCTGGATCTATCCTTCAATTCATTGACCTTGGACTTGCATAATGATTGGATTCCACCCTTTCAATTGCGTACGATAGCTTTAGCTGGCTGCAAAATGAGCAGCTCGTCTTTTCCAATATGGCTTCAGTCTCAAACTGATATCTATGCTGTTGATATTTCTCTAACTGGAATATCAGATGAAGTGCCTAAATGGCTGTGGAATATGTCTGGAATTGGATACCTCAATCTGTCTCATAATCAGATAAGTGGCACCATTCCAGATATGTCATCCACTTCTATCGGTATGCTAGACGTTGGCTCTAATAACTTTTCAGGCCCTGTGCCATTTCTTCATCCCGACACTCAGGTTCTCCAGCTTTCTTTTAATGTGTTCTCAGGATCATTTCCGTCAATATGTCCCAACACCTATTGTAAGATTGAGTGGCTTGATGTCTCCAACAACCAGTTGGAAGGAACACTCCCCAGTGATTGGAGGAACATGCCTGAATTAGAAATTCTCAATGTGAATTACAATCATCTCTTTGGCGAAATTCCAGATGCTCTCGGCTCTTTATCCAAACTCAAAACATTGCACTTGCGAGGTAATAATTTCTCTGGGGAGTTACCTCCCACTTTAAAGAGTTTCCAAGTTCTGCAACAGATTGATATCGGACAAAATAGGTTAACAGGAATTATCCCATCATGGTTGGGTGAGAACCTTACAAGGATTGCCTTCTTGAGCTTACGGGAAAACATGTTTTATGGTAAAATCCCTCCCGAGATATGCAGGCTTACTCAGATACAACTACTGGATCTTTCTGATAACAATTTAGTTGGCACTATTCCAAAATGCTTTGATAACTTCACTGCATTAGTTGACAACAATAGAACCACTACCAGGATTTTTATCCGGAAAATTGCTACAGCTGGCTACATGGACTATGCATTGGTCCAATGGAAAGGTCGGAAAGCAGAGTACAACACAACTCTGGAACTTCTTAAGCTCATCGATCTTTCAAGCAATAAGTTGGTTGGAAGCATTCCCGAATCATTTTACAATCTGAAAGGATTGATTTCCTTGAATCTTTCCAGAAATAGTTTGACAGGGAATATAATTCCAGGTATGGGTAAGATGGAGTCACTTGAAACTCTTGATCTATCAAGAAACCAACTCTCGGGCAAGATACCTATTAGCTTGGTGCAGTTGAATTATCTAGGTGTTCTTGATTTGTCGGACAACAATCTGAGTGGAAAAATTCCAAAAGGTACTCAACTACAGAGCTTCAATGCGTCTGTTTATGCCGGGAATAATGGATTGTGCGGAGACCCTCTCCCATTGTGTCCCAACACAACCATTACTGATGAAGAAGTTGATTTGGACAAGAAAGATGATGGGTTTTTCATGCAATCTAGTACACTAGAATTCTGCATAACATTGATCTTGGGTTTCTTTGTTGGATTCTGGGGAGTTGTTGGTTCTTTGGTGCTGAAAAGATCATGGAGAATTGCTTATTTTCGCCTTATGAATGCTTTTGGAGATTGGTTCCATGTGAATACAACTCTGTTTTTAGCCAAATTCAAGAGAAGCTAAATTACGGTAACTCTTTTCATTTGGCTATCTATGGTCCTTTAGTATATGTATTTGCTTCTTTTTTATTTGGATCATGTAATAGTTAGCAGAGTGCCCATGCTGCATGTAGAGATGATATGAACAAGAAGGATGGTGGATTTTTCTTGCAATCTAGTACACTAGAATTCTGCATGACATTGATCTTCGGGTTTATTGTTGGATTCAGTGTAGTAATTACAAAATCCATTTACTCTTGTTTGATGAAATGTCTGTTAAAAGTTTTTCTCCTAAGTTTGTATTATTTTGGTTTTACTATTACCAGACAGAACTCACCACATATATTTTGGCTAGAAAAATATTGGATTGTAATTCCCAAATATCTATTCATGTTAGCTCTACCGTTCTCTAGCATTAGTTTAATTTGTGAAAATTTTCATGAGAGTACCCCACAAATCTATCTGCTTCGAAGAATTAGAATTCACACATCATCAAATAATTATATGTATGTTTTGTCTTTTTTTTCATTTTTATAACTTGGCTACAATTATATAGTTTGTCTTTCTAGTTGACTTGTGGATATTTTTAGCAATTCACTCCTTATCTTGACTATCATAAAAGACCAACAACTCACCTAAATAATACTACTCCATGATCTAAGGTCCTGGTGTGGGTGTAATGGTGTATCTCAACCACAATTGACTTGCTTGTCTTTAAAGTTGACTTGCTTGTCTTCAAGAAACAGCCAACTTAGCAGGGGTTAGCGATGCCAAGTTTTTAATGATACTGGAAGTCATCAAGTCTATTCAATCGAACTGCTTGAGAGAATGATTGATCACAAAGGATTTGTGGTTAACTTCGTGGTGATCATTTTCTTGATATGCATGGAGTTATGCAAGATTCCATGCACTTCAGGAGATGGTGAAATTCGAGAAGTAAGGTGCATTGCTGAGGAGAGTATAGCTCTGCTGAGGTTGAAGGAAGGCCTAATTGATGATTATGGTCTTCTCTCATCATGGGGAGATCATGAAGATGACAACCTTGAAAGCTGCAAATGGAGGGGTGTGCATTGCAGCAACACTACTGGTCATGTGATTGCCCTCAATCTTCGTAGTCGTGTATCAAAAGACTACGGCTTTATCCTCAGTTTGAAAGGTAAAATTACTCCTGCCTTGCTTGATTTGCATTACTTGACCTCTCATTGAAAGGTAAAAGTTTAGAACACCTGAATCTCTACTCTTGTAATTTTTCTGGGATTATTCCTCCTCATCTTGGGAACCTTACCAACTTGAAGACACTTGACCTCTCATTGAATTATTTGAGCCCTGGCAATCTCAACTGGCTTTCTAATCTATGTTGTCTGTGCTTGATTTAAGCTATATTAACTTAAATGGAAGCAACTGGTTACAACAAATGCCAAAGCTTCGTTCTATGCAGGAACTCTGGTTGCGTGGCTGCCATCTCTCTGATATTAAACCTTCTGCTCGTCGTTTTGTTAATTTTTCAACTGTTTCTCTTCTTGAACTTTCGTTTAATGAGTTAACTTCTTCCACAGTTGACTGGTTATTCAACGCTAGTCTTTTCAGAATCTATCCAAAGGTGTTGGGCCTTTTTGGCAATAAACTAGACAGGCTACCTCCAAATCTTGGCCAACTTTCCGAGCTTGTAACTTTATATGCTTCATTTAATTCCATTGGAGGCACAATCTCTGAATCCTACTTGGAGAAACTTCTTAACTTAAACAATCTGGACTTATCATACAATTCTTTGAACTTGAACATCAGCCCCAGTTGGAATCCTCCTTTTCAGCTCACTCGTTTATCTTTAGCAAACCTGAATCTGGGGCCCCGTTTTCCCAAATGGATTCAGATGCAGAGTCATTTGACATGGCTTGATCTCTCTTGCAATGGTATATCAGACCAAGTGCCTAAGTTGTTATGGGGTTTGTCTCATTCATTAATTCACTTAAATCTCTCTCATAACAAAATTTCTGGTATCATTCCTCATTTCTCATTCAGTTCTATGGACTTCCTTGATGTTAGTTACTACAATAATATTTCAGGTTCTGTACCATTATTTCCTCCCCATGCTTCTTGCATTCATCTCTCCACCAATAGTTTTTCTGGACAAATTTCATCAATATGCACACATCAACAACTTCCTGACCTCGTCTTCCTTGACCTCTCCAATAACCAGTTAACAGGAAAGCTTCCCAGTTGCTGGGAGAACATGACATCCTTAATGTATCTGGATTTATCAAACAACGGTTTTTCCGGCGAGATACCATATTCTCTGGGTTCTCTAAAGAACCTCAAGACATTGCAGCTGCCTGAAAATAATTTGTCGGGGCGTTTGCCTTTACCTTTGAAGAATTGCAGAAATTTGCAAATGGTTGATGTTGGACAAAACTATTTAACTGGAAACATCCCATCATGGATTGGTGTGAGTTATAGAGATATGACTCATTTAATCCTTAGTCACAACCAATTTTATGGTGGGATTCCCCCGGAAATATGCAGTCTTGTTCAAATCCAAGTATTGGACCTCTCTGAAAATAGTCTCTCTGGAAATGTTCCTCACTGCTTTAACAACTTCACTCCATTGATTGATAAGAGTAACTCTGATCGTCTACTTTCTCCGCTCTGTTTACAATGGGCACCTTTATGGAATAAGGAACTATGAGTATGCATTCGTTCAATGGAAAGGTCAGAAATTAGAGTATAGAAGTACTTTGAGACTGCTTAAACTGATTGATCTTTCAAGCAATAGGTTAGTTGGAAACATTCCCAAGACTTTTTCTAGTTTGAAGGGATTGATATCTTTGAACTTGTCAAGAAACAGCCTGACAGGGAACCTGGATTCGAATGTTATAATGTCTGGACCTTTCTAGTAACCAACTCGATACCGACTGGCTTGGCACAACTGCATTACCTTGCAGTTCTTGATTTGGCAAATAATGATTTATCTGGCAAGATTCCGTCGAGTACTCAACTACAGAGCTTCAGCCTTGTGCCCGGAAGATACATTCAGGACCTTCACTAATGAAGGAGAGAATATGGAGGAGGAAGATGATGGAATTTATGGCTTATCTTTTGTGCAAGAAATCAGAATATCAATGGGTTTTGGACTCAGTTGGATTCTGGGGATTAATGGCTTCTTTGGTGCTAAAGAAATCATGGAGGACTGCATATTTTAACATGTTAAATGGTGTTGGTGATTGGTTGTATCATACTTCTTAACAGATTCAGAAGAAGCTGAATCTGTAACTATAAGCTAAGGTACGCAATTTTCATCATTGGCTGTTTTTGCTTGTATAATATTAGGGTATTATTGTGGTGCACAGACGATATAAATCGTTAAATTAAAATTTCTAAATATCCTGTTTGGCTCACATTATTATGTTAATAATATTCAATGGCCTTAAAAAGTTACTAAAAATAAGTTGCGCATAAGAATAGTCTTCCATAAATCCTGAGGTATTGTTCTTACTATTCAAGCTTTTATTTTATTTTAGGACTCAATGTTATATCATACGTACATTTAATTATCTATTATTCAATTCATGACTATAGTCTATATCCTTCAAATTGATGAGTATGTATACACTGACAGTTGTGAACAGAGACTAATTCTTGAATTTTAATATATATATATAACTCACAGTTGATGGCAATATTGATTTTTCTTCCATTATTATTTGTTACTGTTTTATTATTTATTCATTTATTTATCAGATTGATAACTATGTTCTCTGGAGAAGAAGTGATATCGCTGCCTATGAATTCATTGTAATAGATTATTTTGTTTGTAATGATTTATCATTTCCATATGAAATAATTACTGATAGGTACACACTTTGTACCCCTAATTACTACTAGATACATTGATTTAAAATAATTATTATTTAATACAAAATATTAAAGTAAAATACCAAATATACCCCTAAATCCATATACCTTTAAAACACTAACCCCAACCTCCACCCACCACCGGACCACCGCCGCCGCCGGAGCTCCGGCGGCCGGTCGCAGAAAAATCTGTTCGTCAGAAAAAAAAAAAAAAAAAAAAAAAAAAAAAAAAAAACTGGTCGCCGGAAAGCTGCCGCGCCGCCGCCGCCGGAGCTCCGGCAGCCGGTCGCCGGAAAAACTGTTCGTCCAAAAAAAAAAGAAAAAAAAAAAACTGGTCGCCGGAAGAACTGCCGCCGCGGGAAAAGCTGCCGGACCGCCGCCGCCGGACCACCACATTTTTTTGCTGCACACACTTTTTTTTTCCTGCACACTTTTTTTGCTGCACACACTTTGCTGCACATGAACTTTTGCTGCACACAATATTTGTGTGCAGCACATTAATAGGGGTAATATTGGAATATCACTATATATTTTTGTACCTAGTAGTAATACTTTTGTATGTTTGTATCTCATAGTAATTTAGGGTTTTTTTGTGTACCTAGTAGTAAATATAATATGAATTTCAAGTTTCATGGAAGATGGACCACATTTAATAATCTTAAATATTAAATATAATTTGGTGACATTAAACTTAAATGGACTACTGAAAATTTGAACTTAGAAATATAATGATCCATGGATACAAACCTAGGGCTGTAAACTTCAATTAGGTGCAAGTCCAAAACCAGCACGGGTACACATGATTTTTAATTTTTAATTTTTTATTGAAAATTGGACATAAAAAAAGCAATTTATGAACTTACAAAACAAAATTTAAAATAACAACTTTTTTAGGATTGAAATTTGTAGTAACTATAAGAAAAATAATTTAACTTAAATTAATTAAATATTCTACTTATATCGCTTAAAAAAACGGTTATTTGGCAATACAAAATTTCTTTGGTAAAATTTTTTAATTTCATTTTTAATTTGGTTTACCAACAGATTAATTATGAATCTGTTGGTAAAGTGGTGATTGGTAAATTTTTATGAATGAGTAGTAATTCTATTGCTAATAATTCAATTGACAATTTATATATTGATTTCATGGGTATTGGGGGTGGATCTAAAAATTTTTTCTGGGAGTATGCATGAAATTACAAAAATATATTTCATATTTCATACAGTAATAAATCAAAATTTAAAAAAATTATAATTAATGCATAAATTTAGAAAAACAAAAATAAATTGAGTGTAAATTGTGTTGCAATTAATAATTTGGGATACAGAAAAATGTGAATGATTCTATGAAATATGAATATTTATATATTGTGTAGGGGTGTCAATTCGTGCGGGTCGAATTTCGTGTCAACACGAATATGACACGACACATAAGGACAATCCAAACACAACACGATAAATTCGTTTCGACATGACACACCAAAAAGGAGACACGACACGACAACAATAAGATAAGAAAATAAATTATTAAAAAATAAAAAAATTAATTAAAGTAAAGATAAGATTTAAAAATTTTTTTATATATATTTTTAAAATTATTTATAGTATTTTTTTTAACACATTGTAACAACAAATTTTGTATTTATAATAAAATAAATACAAATAGGAGTACAAAGATAATTTCAAATGGATTTAATTTGGAGAATATATAAGCGAATTACAATCTCAATCAATCCTCTAATTCTTCTCTCGAACCAATTTGACTTGACTTGACTTGTGTGTGTTGACTTTGACTTCTTTGACTGGAATGTATGCTGACTGTGTTGACAGCGTGTATGTTGAGCCGGATCTTCAGATGAAGTTTGTCTGAGCTCGGATATGTAGCCTTGAAATGTTGATCCGGAGGCGTTGAACCTTTGTTTGGCTTGAACGTTGACTGGAGAGCTTTCTACGAAGAAAGCTTGATCTGGGGGACTTGGAGCCTTGATCCCGAATTGGTGGTTGTTCTTGACTTGAAGCTTGCTTGAAGATGTTTGAAGTTTGAAGACTTGAAGACTTGAAGATTGCTTGAAAATCATCACTTGTTCTTCGCTTGAAGCTTTGCAGATTTGAAGTTCGCTTGATGATTCTCGCTTGTTCTTCGCTTGAAGCTTTGAAGACTTGAAGATCCTCGCGTGTTCTTCGCTTGAAGCTTTGAAGATTTGAGGGAGCGCTACTCGTATTCTCGATCTCTTCAGGGGAGTCTTATCTTCGGGTGCTTGAATGTCTCAAATGAATGGAGGAGTGCCCCTTTATATAGGTGAGAGGTGAAGACACCCCATAAATAACTCGCATTCTGATTGGTCCAGGACTATTTGGGATCTATTCTGCGGGCTTGGGCCTCCAACTTGATTGGACTGTAATCGGGCTTGTTTTACTTGGGCGTGGTTTAATTTGTGTGGGCTTGCTTGACTTAAATTAAGCCTCATTTGACTTGGTCTTACTTGACTTGGGTCAGACCTCTTTTAATGTAAACCTTACTCCCTCCGTCCCGTCCAAATAGCATTATTTTACTATATTGGACGTCTCATCCAAATTGCACAATTTTCCTCTTTTAGTAAAAAGGACCCACCAATGGCCCACTACTACCCATCACATCTCTCTAATACACGTATCCACCTTATATAAAATAATAATATTCCTTAATTTATGTGTAAAAAGTAAATGATGCTGTTTGGCCAGGACGGAAGGAGTATTTAATTTATCGGGCTCAAATTAACTATCAATTTATTTATTAATCTATTTTATGAATTAATTTATTTAAATCCAAAATAAATTAAAATTAATATTTAATCAAGAAAATCCACGTATCGCCATTCGATTGAACCGTAAATTTTAATTGCTTACCCACATGTTTAGACCTTGTATACATGTTTCAGCGACTTGACCAATTGGATATGGGCAAACTATTGTAACTATATCTCGTATACTACATGTATATATATTATTTTTTAAGATTATTCTAGGTGCAACTAAAGGTTTAAAAGGTAAATATTAGGATGTATTGATAGTTATTATATTTACTTTTAATTATTTTATTTAATGATTAGGATTATATAAAAATCTTATTTAACTGTTTAAATTACTCAAATGTACTGCAGTTTAACTCTATTTTTCATTATCTATCCCTCCGGCTTGCGTTGATATTTAGTTGTTCAATGTAATTTTTGTAATAATCCGTCTGTAATTACGATTGTTAAAAATTAGTTTTTTTTTTAAGTGTGACATGATACTTCATAATCTAATTTTTTTATTAAATCAATTACATGAAATATTTTTTAAGTTAATTTAAAATTGAACAATGTATATAATTAAGTAGCTGGAATTAAAATGACGTAGTTTCCGGGACAACGAATTCCAACTTCAAAGTCCTTGAAAGTGATAGAGCATTCAGTTTAATTGACTAATGAATTCAAATGCTTCCTCTTTAATTCTTCTCAGTATCGCTATCTTCATTATTGAGTAACTATATATGTATAATTTTCTACCAATGTAATAATACAATGCGTGTTCAATATGTCTTTCTACACTATAAAATCATCTTCCACAAATTTTAAAACACACATATATATTTTTAACCAAGACGAACAGCAATTGATAGTATGGAAGTTAAAGGAAATGAAGTAAGAAATGGAAAATAAATTTGAGGTTTGATTATGTTGTGCTCGCCAATTTTCAGATTAGTTACATACTTTTTGAATTTTTTAAACAACTCCAAAAACTTTCAAAATTTAATAAATTGTTAAGGTACCGGCCGAAATAAGTTATTGAGGGAGTTTGGTGAATCGAGTTTATATGTAAACCCTTTTATATAAAAGTTATAAAGACAATTATACCCATAAAATTTCTAAATCTAAGGACAAACATTAAATTCGGTTCAAACTCTGTACTATTTTGGTACATCATTTTTTATGTCATACTGATGGATGAATAACATGTAAGAGAGATAGTGATATTATACACTAAAAAGGAAAGCTTAAGGGCAATGATTGAACTTATTTCCTCTCTTACATATTAATCATATATTGTGTGATACAAAAAGACAACGCACAAACTCTAGTGATAATACATGATAAACTACAAGGGTTTACATAAATAGTTGAACCTAATTTACACAGAGTTTTGACTTTCATCTTTACTCGTTTTTTCAACATCCTCAAAGGTTGGCAAGGGGTTGTTTTAACATGATTTTGCGAGCTTGAGTTCTCAATTTGATTGAATTTTAATTAGACTTATTTGCTTTAAACACAATTTAATTTGTTTGAACTTATTTGACTTGGGGTCATGCCTTATTTGATTTGAGCTTATTTGACTTAAGTCAGTTACATTTTATTGGATTTAAATGAATTATCAATCATTTATTAATTTATTTTATAAATTAATTAATTTAAATTCCAAAATAAAATAATATATATTGATATTTTAATTAAGAAAATTTATGTTTCACAATTTGATTGGAGTGTGAAAGAGCTTTCAACCTTAGGGTCAAGCCGGTCTCCGTCTGGCAGAGTAGAAACCGATCGATCACTTGAGGACTATTTATTTTCTTATATTAGTATGTTAAATTATACTGTGAATAATCATAGAATTTTTATTTCTTTTTTAAACAGAATAATCATGGAAATTTTGCATTGCCTCTTTTCTCGAAATGATTCCATAACACGCACTTTATCTTGGCCACTCCACTTGCATTGTTGGACCATGTTATTCCAATCCTCCCTTGTCTAAGAATTACCATGATCTAATTAACATTGATAAAAATAAAATAAATAGATAAAGTTCACTTTACGTAACTCATGTCAAGTCATGCTCTAAATATGTATACGTGTCATTTTGTAAATTAGGATATATCAGGGATGGTAGCTAGTCTCAAAATTTGGACTTAGGTAAACATGAACTGACAGTATCTTGATATCAAATAGTTGAGCGTTACAACTGACCATCACAACTTAAGCAACGTACGTTTTGGTTTAAATTGGAATAATAATAAAAATAATAATAAATTTAAGGTTCGTTCCAACGTATTTTTTTTATTTAAATTGGAATTATAAAATAAATAAATTTAAGGTTAGTTGAATTACTCCATCTATCCCCGTCAAAAATGGTCTTTTGATTTTACATGTGAATTAAAAGTATTATTATTTAATGTGTAGTGGATAATTGCATTAGTTGGAATGTGGGTCCCATATTTTAATTTTATTAGAGATGTGTGGGTCTCATATATATGTATATAAAAAAATACTTTTTGAGTGGAACAACCAAAATAGAAAAATTACATTTTGGTATTACATCTCCTATTACACAAGTTAGATGAGCTAGTGACACGTATGCGGAGAGGGAAATCTCAACGTTTCCCTTTAGCATTGATTTTTTTAGGGTATAGATTATTTTATCCTACGTATCAATCATCCAACAATTTATTTGTGATGTGAGATATAACACCAAAATATAACAACATATTCAAATCGAAAATTCCTAGTACACATTTCATTTTAGAGCCTGTTAATTTGACGATGTTTCCTATTATACGCTCTCCATCCATATACCACTAATGTTATTAACTTATTTATTTATTAGAATTTTATTTATCCAAGATCTGAAAATTGAGTTAATTATCAATTCGGGTCTGAATTATTTTTTTATTCTTACATCGATTCACCTGTAAAATATAAACCATAGAAATATATAAAAATTATTTACTACCCTTGAATTCTAATAAGTACTCCCTCCGTCCCGTCCATATTACAACGCTTACTGTAACTTTTGTGAGAACTTTATGCAGTCAAACGTTGCAGTTTGACCGGGATGGAGGGAGTAGCTAGCTTTTTAAATGATGTAATTACTAATATACCTTAAATTAAGGTATTAACGTTCACCTGTAAAATATAAACCATAGAAATTTATAAAAATTATTTATTACCTTTGAATTCTAATAAGTAACTAACTTTTTAAATGATGTAATTACTAATATACCTTAAATTAACTTATTAACCCTATGGGTGCATCGGTGCACCTGATAATTACCCTTATTTTTAGGGGATTTTATCAATTCAAGGCCCGAATTATGGTCAAACTATCAATTTGGGGCCTGAATTATTTTTTTTATCAATCCAATGCCTGAAATATATAAAACTATCAATCCAATACCTGAATTTATCAAATATTATCACCTATTTTTATCAATTTAGGGCCTAAGTTCAGACACTGAATTGATAGTTTAACATAATTCAGGCCCATAGTTGATAGAAAATATAATTCAAGCCCCGAATTGATAGTTTACCCATTTTTCAGGTCATAAAATTCCTTATTTTTATTGTCAATTCGGAGCCTTGTAAAAGTTATACTTGTATTTCAGTATTATGGGCCAGCTTGATGATAATGACGTGTGAATACGAGGACTCTCTTGTTCGAATTCGAATTCGACTTGCATGAAGCAGCAAATTTTCTTGGTTTTTGTTGGGCTCTTTCCACACAAAACTTGTCGGTTGCCTTTAAATACATGAACTCAGAATTTGGAAAAACATCCCACCATTAACCAGACCAATTTCGATCTTTTTTTGTTAAAATGGTTTTTCACAAAGACAAATTCCTTGTTTGTCTTGTGCTATGCATGCAATTATATCATGATTTCCTCTTTGTTTCAGGAGTTGTAGTGAGGTGCAACCACAGAGACAGAGAGGCTCTCTTGACATTCAAGAAAGACCTCAAAGATGACTATGGTATTCTCTCATCATGGGAGACTAACAAGGAATGCTGCATCTGGAACGGCGTCGTATGCAGCAACACCACCGGTCACGTGATCGCCCTCAAACTTCGTGGCCACCGATCACGTGATCCTTCTTTTCTGAGAGGTACGATTAATCCCGCCTTGCTTGAGCTGCATCATTTGAATGATCTTGACTTGGGTGGCAATGATTTTGGACACGAAATTCCAGAATTCATTGGTTCCATGAAACAGCTACGATACTTGAATCTCAATGAATCTATGTTTTATGGGATTGTTTCTCCTAATTTAGGGAACCTTACCAACCTGCAAATTCTTGATCTCTCTTCCAATTCTTTAACGTTTGAGAGTCTCAATTGGCTTTCTAATCTTGTTTCCTTGTCTGAACTTGATTTGAGTGGATCCAACATAAGTGACACCAACTGGCAACAACATATACTGAACCTTCCTTCTCTCCAGAAACTGTACTTGATGCACTGTATGATTATTACAGATGCTACATCTTCTGCAGATCTCTTTCTTAATTCTTCTGCACCTCTTTCTGTCCTCCAACTCTCATACAACGAGCTCACTTCTTCCTCTTTCGACTGGCTACTCAACTTAAGCTCGACCCTGACAACCCTCGACTTGTCATATAATCACTTGGATGGTCCGATTCCAGACGTCATTAACAGACTGTTTTCTCTCGAGTTTCTTGGCCTTTCCTGCAACAAGCTCAGCCATGAAATCCCGGAATCTCTGGGGAATTTGACTCATTTGCAAAATTTGTTTCTCTCTTATAACCACCTCACTGGATCGATTCCCACAAGTCTTGGCCAACTTTCCGAGCTTCAAGTGTTGGATGTTTCTTACAATTTTTTAAATGGAACTTTCTCCGAAGCCAATATCCTGAAGTCGCAAAGCTTATACTTGTTGGACTTATCCTTCAGCTCTTTGTCATTGAACATTGATCCCAATTGGAGCCCTGTATTTCAGTTGGATTATATAAACTTAGCGGGCTGTAATAATGGCCCAAATTTCCCAGCATGGATTCAAACTCAGAGGTATCTAACGTGGCTTGATCTGTCCTACGGTAGTATATCAGGTGAAGTGCCTAAATGGCTGACCAATCTCTCGTCGCCTGTTGTGGAATACTTGAATCTTTCTCATAACCAGATTAGTGGCTCTGTTCCTGATTTCTCATCAAGACTCATCAGCATTATAGATTTTAGTTCTAATAAGCTTTCAGGGCGAATACCATTATTTCATCCTAGTACTTGGTTCTGTCAGCTGTCTCAAAATCTGTTTTCGGGTTCAGCTTCCTCTGTTTGCTCGGCTTCTTATGGCATGCTCGAACTACTCGACCTGTCCAATAACCAGCTGTCGGGCGAGCTTCCCAATTGCTGGAAGAGAATTTCACGCCTACAAGTTCTTGGTTTGGCTGACAACAATTTCTCTGGTGCAATTCCAAGTGATTTAGGCTCTCTGTGGAACCTCAGGACATTGCATTTGCGGAACAATAACTTGTCGGGGGAATTGCCTTCGACTTTGCAGAACTGCAGGCTCTTGAGAGTGATCGACGTTGTAGGAAACAATTTAACAGGAAACATCCCAGCATGGATGGGTGCAAGCTACAGAGACATGACGCATTTAATCTTTCGTCACAATAGATTTTACGGCGCCATTCCGCCTGAAATATGCAGTCTTACTCAGATTCAATTGTTGGACCTCTCAAGAAACAATATTTCAGGAAAAATTCCAGGCTGCTTTGTCAACTTCACTTCATTAGCTGATAAGAATGGTACGTTTGCAGACAAGAGTGTCCACAGCTACGTCATTGACTACGCTTTAGTTCAATGGAAAGGTCAAGAGCTGGCGGAGTACCCGACAGTTCTTGAACTTCTCAAGCTCATTGATCTTTCAAGCAATAGACTAGTTGGGGACATTCCTGAAGCATTCTCCGCTCTCAAGGGGCTAATTTCCTTAAATCTGTCAAGAAACAGCTTGTCAGGGAAAATTATCCATGACATTGGTGAGATGGAGATGCTGGAAATTCTTGATCTATCGAGAAACCAACTCTCGGGTGAGATACCCATTGGCTTAGCCCAACTACACTATCTGGCTATTCTTGATTTGGCAAACAATAATTTGTCTGGCAAAATCCCTTCGAGTACTCAACTGCAAAGCTTCGATGCATCTGCTTATGCAGGGAACAGGGCACTTTGTGGGCTTCCGCTCGTGCTGTGCCCTGAAGACCGTTTTGCTCCGCCTGTGACAAATCAAGGGGAACCTGATGATGGCTCAGCAAAATTGTCATTTTTGCAAGAAATTTGCATCTCAGTGGTGTCTGGTTTCATTCTTGGATTTTGGGGAGTTATTGCTTCTCTGTTGCTAAAGAGATCATGGAGAAGAGCATATTTTCGCTTCTGGGATCAAGTTGGAGATCGGTTTTATGTTGCTTTTATTGTAAACTTGGGAAAATATAGACGCAATTGATGAACTCAAGGTTACTGTATTAATTTCTACTTTTTATTTCTTTACCTTTTGCATACCATTGGAAATACTCTCACGTGATACTGGAATGGTTAAAATTATGGAGAAAACAAAATTAATACGAACTTTGGAAATGGAAGAGGAGGGGATTTTTTTTTTTTAATCAACCTTATCATCCGTCATCCACATTCCACATCAATACGGTTAGCTTCTTCACATGCCTAATTAGATATAATAAGTATTGGTTTCAAATACATTATTTCTGGTTACAAGTTGAGAATAAACAATGATCAGAAAAGTAGATGGACCATCCGACAAGATTATATTAGTACTCACGAATGTAATGATAAACAACTAGGAGTAATTAAAAACAAGCTCCAAAGAACATAAACCAGAGATAATATTCTAATTTCAGGGATTGATTCAAGTTGAAATATGAAAAGGCACTTGTTGTGCATAGCAAGTTAAGGTATACTTCAGATAATCAAAAAGCAAACAGTGAAAACAAGGGGGATAAAGGCAAAGGCATTGATAGGTATATACAAGAAGTACAAAAGAAAATCAAGAAAGATGAGATTACCTGTCAATCCTAGTCAAAATGTTTTCAGAGGACATGATCACAATTGGGATTTCTCTGAACCCTGTTCAAAGAGACTAAACATTAGGACAATTTAGCTCTTGATGTCTGAAATGCTCTTCTTATTCATATTCTCTGGGTTCTATAAAGAACCTCAAGATATTGCGGCTGCATGATAATAATTTGTCGGGGAATTTGCCTTTAACTTTGAAGAATTGCAGAAATTTGCAAATGATTGATGTCGGACAAAACAATTTAAGTGGAAAAATCCCAGCATGGATTGGTGTGAGTTATGGAGATATGACACATTTAATCTTTAGTCACAACCAATTTTATGGTGGGATTCCTCCGGAGATATGCAGTCTTATTCAAATCCAAGTGTTGGACATCTCTGACTGGCTTGGCACAACTGCATTACCTTGCAATTCTTGATTTGGCAGATAACAATTTATCTGGCAAGATTCCATCGAGTACTCAACTACAGAGCTTCAACCCATCTGTTTACGCTGGAAACAACGGTCTTTGTGGACCCCCTCTCGCTGTGTGCCCGGAAGATACATCTGTTAGGACCTTCACCAATGAAGCGGAGAACATGGAGGAGGAAGACGATGTCATTTATGGCTTATCTTTTGTGCAAGAAATCAGAATATCAATGGGTTTTGGACTCATAGTTGGATTCTGGGGATTAATGGCTTCTTTGGTGTTGAAGAAATCATGGAGGAGTGCATATTTTAACATGTTAAATGGTGTTGGTGATTGGTTGTATGCCACTCCGATCATACTTCTTAACAGATTCAGAAGAAGCTGAATCGGTAACTATAGCTAAGGTAATCAAATTTCATTACAGGGTGTTTTAGCTTGTATAGTTTTAGAGTATTATTGGTTGCACCTAACGATGTTGATTTAAATGGTTAAATTAGATTTTTTTTTCTTAATATCTGTTGTTTAAGTGTTTGGTTCACATTGTGTTAACAATATTCGATGCCCTTAAAAGGTACTAAAAATAAGCTGCATGCCCAAAACCAAGCATCAATTACATTATTGTGTATAAGCATAGTCTTCCATAAACCTTTTTGCTCTTAAGATTCAAGCTTTTATTTTAGTACTTAATGTTAATTACTTCTTGGATTTAATTATCTATTATTCTATCCATGACTATATTTTTCAAATTGATGTGTATGTGTACACTGACAGTTGTGAACAGAGACATTCTTGAATATAAAACTCACAGTTGATGGCAATATAGATTTTGTTTCATTAACTGTTTTATTTTTTATTCATTTATTTATCAGACTGATAACTATGTTCTTTAATATTTTGATTCAGGTGACTGTTTAGGAGAAGAAGTGTTATCGCTGCCTATGATAGATTATTTTGTTTGTGATGATGGATGAAGGTGAGCAATCTAAAAAGTATGTAAGACAAGCAATATCATGGAAAAGGCTAATGTAGACTCACACACACATGCATTGAAGGTAATCATGTTATGATATTAAGGGCAATCACTTATGTACCCCTAATTCCTATGGCCAAGGCAATTAGGTTCTCAACTCTTTTACAAGTTTAAATCTCCTAGGATTGTGTCTTACTCTCAATTCCCATGAAGGTACTATGATCATAAGCTAGGTTCCCCTCACTAATTCATCACTAATGTCCTATCATGAGGTCCTAAGCACAAGAAGAGTATGACTTACCTCCCCTCACACTAACTAAGTCATCTCATGCAATCAATGATTCAATTAAACCACTAAACATAATATTGGAATGGCCATCTTAACACTATGAATAGAAAATTTAACCACACAAATCATACACGAAATGAGAATAAGCATTCATGATAAAAAAAAATATTCATATAATCATTTCTTCGAATATGTGGTGTGCAAAATGTACATTATCCTTTACCAATCATATTGTTAGCCTCACATGAGGACTAACCACTACAAATCATAACAAAAGCAATATTGTCCATGGTATGCTCCAATTGAGCTAAATAATAAAGAAAACAACAAATCAAAGGTTGATAGGCTTCCCTTTTGAAGTTGGTCTTCTCTTCCTTCAACATACTCCAATCTTCACTCCTTGATGTTCTTCTCTTCTTAGATTGGTGGAATGGTGTAATGGGTGGATGGAAGTGAGAAAATCAAGAGGAATGGATGGATGAAACGAAGGTGAAGATGGAGGAATGGAGGATGCATGGATGGAGATGAGGATGGATAATGATGGGGTGTGTGCAGCCAATCCTCCGATTTTTCTCTCCCTTGGAGGAGTGAGATTTGGGGTATTTATACCCCCTTGAAAAGCCCTAATGTCGAACTGCAGAATTTGACATTTTGCATGAAAATTCGACCGAATTTTTGAAAACTCGGTCGAATTTTTCTTACAGTGTGCGTGCTCTGTTTTCGCCCATTTTTTCACAAAAATGCACAAAAACTCGGTCGAGTTTTTGTGACAGCTTTGCGCTGCTTCACTGTTTTGGCTCGTTCTCCCTCATTTTAACTCCGAATTGAGATCCACTTTTTCCTACATCTTTCTTTTCACTTTTAGAATCCATTTATACATGAAAATTACAAAAATTCCACCAAAGTATAAATTCTCCAAATATTTACAAATATCGCGCAATTTAGGGCACTTAAACACTCAAACTTAGCATAATTGTATGGAATCATGCTATAATTGGACCCTAAATTCATGAGATTTCTATACTCATCAATATGAGTATCACAGTGGCTCTTCTTAAGGAATACTTGGTAGATTTAGGAGTGAAAGAGCCTTTGACTCTAGTTTGATTGGCATGTTGTTGTTATGTCCTCTTTGACTTTGTTTTGTCTGGGTTTATTATTCTACAGGAGATTATGCCCTTGGTTTATTTTGCTACTCTTTATGGATGATTTTATTCCATTTGCTTGGATATTTGAAACATGTCTTGAGCCTGCTCTTTTTTGCATATGTCAAGTTGCTGTATTCTCTTCATGAGGTGGCTACTTATTTTTAGTCTTGAAGAGGCCAATTGTTAGTCAGACTTAATGTCTTCTGGATAGCATTTATGACTTATTTTATTGGTGTTTGTAGACCACCACCTAACTTAGACTATGATTATTTATTTTTCAGTTGATTGAACATGGAGATAGAATTAGATGTGTTAGGCTGTTATTTCATAGGGTTGTCTGTTCGGCTTCTATTCAAAGTCTCTTGTTTGGCTAATTCAAAATATATGTATTCACTCTATTTCAGATTCATTCATTGAAATGCATTTGTATTCAAAATCAGTAGGTATTTAGAATATTTGATGCTCAATAAGAATATATTCCGAAATATTTTTCAATATTATCAAAATGTATTCAATACTATATTTCTGGTTCATTCATTCATTGAAATGCTTTTGTATTCAAAATTAGTTGGTGGATAATGTTAGTAATGATGTATTCAATTTAAATGTTTGTGCATTCAAATTAGTAGGTATTCCGAATATTAATGTCCAGTAACGATGTATTCAGAAATTAAATATCCATAGTATGGGATCAACTCACGCTTCTCAACGTGGAAAGAGTTGAATTATTCCCAATGGAATTTTAGGAGAAAAAGGTGGAACCAAATCTGCTTTTAATTTTAATATATAAAATATATTTACATTTTAATATATTATTGAACACAATTTAGAATATTTAGAAATTTTCAATAAAATCAGTAATTATTTTTAAAATTGAATGTTCAATAACATGTATTCAAAAATGTTTTTTCAATATTCACGGAATATTCAGAATGTATTTAATATTTTAAATTCATTGAAACACTTTTAAATTAAAAAATACTAGGTATTCAAAATATTTAATGTTCAATAAAGATGTATTCAGAAATTGAAGATACATATGGGGCTTCTTAACTCACGCTGCATCAGCGTGGAATTAGTTTAGTCAATATCCCAACTTCATTTTAAGAGAAAAATATGGAATGAAATCTATTTTTAATTTTAATATAAAAAATCTTTATATTTTAATATATTATTGAATACAATCTCAATCTCATTAAGGATAATAAAGGAATTTCAATTATTCAAAATATATTGATGTACCTGTTAGTAATAATAATATATACTCCCTCCGTCACAAAATTGATTGCACTGTTACTACAGATACGGAGTTTAAGAAATGTTGACTTTTTAGGGGTATTATGGTATTTTTAGGTAATAAATAAATTATAAAGTATATTATGTGTGTTAGTGAGTGTGGTAAAGTTGTAATTAAGATGAACTTTTAGGGGTGGAGATTGATGTGATATTTCCTTTTTTGGAAGGTGCAATCTATTTTGAGACGGATAAATGTGAAAAGTGTGCAATCAATTTTGGGACAGAGGGGTATATATATTGTACCTAGTGGTAATGATTTTAAATATTAAATTTAATTTGGTGACATAAAGGCCCATGGACCACTGAAATTTGAACTTAGAAATATAATGGCCCATGGATTCAAACTTCAGTTAGGTGCAAGTCCAAAACCAGAACCGTACACATGATTTTTATTTTTTTTTCTTTTTAGAAAATTGGACATAAATAAAGCAATTTATGAACTTATAAAACCAAATTTAGAAAAGCAACTTTTTTAGGACTGAAATGTGTAATAACTACGGAAAATGAACTTAACTTAAAATGAATTAAATATTCTATTAAATGATAAATAAATGTTACAGTTCATCATGCATATATGACCTGATACTTCATTATCTAATTTTTTAATTAAATCAATTTCATGCAATATTCTTCAAATTAATTTAAAATTGAACAATTTATATAAGTAGCTGAAATTAAAATGACGTAGTCTCCCGGACAACGTATTCCAACTCCCAAGTCCTTGAAAGTGATCAGTGACGGTGCTAGGATTTTTATCCAGGGGGGCGATTACTTAATAATATTAATAGAAAAGACATCTCCTTTTGCTCGACAAACAATAATAATACTACTCTAAGAAATAATAAAAGTAGATTTAAAAATGTAAAAAATGAAATAAAATAGATCCAAAACAAAATATAAAATGAGGTTTGAGAAGCAAAATTGAAAAATGAAAGGTGAAAAAAGAATAATTATACATGTGATGGAAAAATATAAAAATAATTAAGTAAAAAAATAAATGTAAATAAGTTTTAAAATATAAAATAAGGGTTATCACCACCTAAATTTGAACTTGTGACCTCTAATTGAGGCATGAGCACACATTCCATTAAGCCATCCAACTTCTTTTTGTAATAATTAACACATATATAGTAAAAAATAGCAAAAGTTGAGGGGGGCCAACGCCCCCCTTGCCACCAACGTGGCACCGTCCCTGAAAGTGATAGACCCTTCAGTCTCATTGACCTAATTCAATGAATGCTTCTTTTCTTCTTCTCACAATCGCTATCTAATTATTGAAGGCATACACTTGTGTAAACTCACGGTGTAAATTATGTGTCACCTCTCGATTCTATTATATTCTTCTCACTCCGTTCAGTTTCAATGTTTATGTTTCTATTTTGCGCGTTCCATTTCAATATTCAATTTTTCCCCTTTTAAAATATGGGACCCACCTAAAACAATTAGTATATTATCCAATGATAATACACCTACCCACTTTACATTAAATATTATATTTTTCCACCCACTATTTATTAAAATATTATACTTCTTAATCAACGTGCAAAAAGCAAACGTAAACATTGAAACGAGACGGAGGGAGTATATATTATTAGGGTTCAAATTTAAGGATCGACCAATTTTAATCCACACAAACAGCCAATAATAGTATAGGTTTGATAAACTCAATACCGATGGAGTAATATGTTCATGTCATTATACAAATGTAAATTAAGGGGCGACTATTTGCACCCAAATTTACTAAACGAACCCCATTACTTTATATGTTTAAAATATGATTATGTGAGAAGATGTAAATATCCTTTATAAAAATAAAATAAGATTAGTTATAATTAAATTTCTAAATGCACCCCACTCACATTTCTAAATGCACCTCATTATTATAATCACTAAACCACGATGAATTCCAAATCCTATGAATTATGCAACAGCGTAGCATTATGGAACAAACAAAAATAATGAACACGGAGAAATATGATCATCCGTAACAAACAATAATAGTAAAGGATTCATAAAGAAGAATCAAGCAAGAGAATGATGATGCCCCTCTCGCCTTCGATTCGATACCCTTGGTGTTCCGGCTTTTTTCATCAACCACGGACTCTCTCAATTTCTTGAGAGATCGCAAGAGCACAAGAGATGCGTACGTATTCTTCGACTCAGTACCCTTGGGATCGCTGTTGGAAGGAAGAACCCTCTTATCCTCATTCCAACACTTTACAATCCTTCCAATTAAATATTCTAGGATGGGAGATATAGTTATACAAGTGTCGATCATACATCTCATAATCATATGGTAATGTTGAATTTAGTAAACTTTAGATTGTGTTTTTTTTTTTGGGTATAACCTAACTATGTTCCATTAAAATTCTGCATAATAAAAGCGTATTGTATTTGTAGGTTTTTGTCACACCCCAATTTTAATAAATAGGTTTTAAGCGTAAAATTCTTTAATTAAAGTCTTTAAAGAGGGGTATGACCAAACACTTTGGTTAATAAATAATATATGAGGTACACTAAGGTACAAACACACACTAGTCGATTAAAAAGAATAAATTACGATTAAAAACGAAACTTTAAAATGGCTGAACTTGATTTCTATTAAGGAATTTCATAAATATACTATACCTCAAGGTACAAGACTTAATTACCAACTCAACCAACAACTAATATTCAAGAATTTCAACATCAAAACATGAGACATGATACGTCATTTTTCAATATAATCCATGAATGAAGTTCAAAAACATGCAAATTTCAAGTTCGATCAATAAATTAATTCGACTCCTTCTTGCTATTACACCCTCCGCTCGTACGCCGCCACGCTAATCTGAAAGGGGTAAAATGGGGGTGAGCAAACCACAGCTCAGTGGAAACCACACCACTGTCATAAATTAAATAATCTCATATATGAAAATTTAAGTACTCACGTATGGCACATAACACATATTCCATATGACATATATTAAATCTCAATATAAAAGTAAGGCACCATTACAGTCCAAACTTGTATTGCATATATTTCAAGTATCATTGGTAGGGCACCATTACGGTCCCAACCCGTATTGCATATATTTCAAGTATCATCGGTAAGGCACCATTACGGTCCCAACCCGTATTGCATATATTCCAAGTATCATTGGTAAGGCACCATTACGGTCCAAACCCGTATCGCATATAATTCATATCTCATAATAAATCATCACATATATTCATAATAATTTATATAACATAATTTCATATAAATCATAATTCATGTTCTCATTCATATCACGATATATCATATCACATAATCTCAAAATAAATTATATCATATAATTTCATTCATCTCATGATATAAATTAACATGTAGAAAGAAAACTTAATAAATGACAGTACATAAATTCCCACCTTAAATCTCTTACTGTAAAGTTCGAACCCTATGAGTCTCGGTCCGATCCTCCTCTGAAGCCTCTCTCTCTCTAGAGGGATCTCACACAGACTCTCTCTCTCTCTCTCTACGGTGCTGGTGATGATCCGAATGGAGAATATATGAATTAGGACATGAGTATATATAAAGTAGACCCTAGGAGTGATTGCAGGATTTTTCAAACTTTCCTTCATTACCAAATTAATTGAGGAATTTTACAGCAGAAAACTTTCCTCCTTTTAAGAGATTTGATTTGATAGGTACCGAATATTTGATTCAATTGAAAAAGATATTGAAATAATAATGTAGGGAAGACTTTCCCTTTTTAAATAAGATTGGCAATCAAATATAGTTTAGGAAAATAATCAAGTTAATTTGGAGGCTCACAAGATATCTGAGTTTTAAAATGAGATTACAGGAGGAAGAATTTATTTGGGTTAAAAAAAACATAAATATATATATAATAAATGTGGGGTGTTACATTCTACCCACCTAATAAAAATTTCGTCCTCGAAATTTTAAATAAACTATCTTCCCGATGAGGTCAATACTCATATTACTCCATTTGACTTAATAATTTCCAATAAACAACTCAAAATTTCCAAGTCCTAACCTTCACCTTCTCAAATCCATAACTTAATTCTCTAACAGAAGCATTCTCATTCTCAATTCTCATAATAAATTATTTTCTGGACATAATTCACAAATACAAGTGTAATAACATAAATCTCCAATCATATCACTCACTAAAAATAATTAAATCAAACTTGAAATACATCATGTACATTTATGCCATGTAAAAATATCTTACCTTTTTTAAGCGGGAGTCGTACTCGGTGGATGCATAGCAAGAGACTTTACTTTCAATTAAAAATTTTTATTCAAATTTTTAAATCATATCATGTATATGCGGAATTTAATAAAAATAAAAATTTTGAACAAGTATGCAGAACCGCATACCTGCTCTGATACCATTCTGTCACACCCCAATTTTAATAAATAGGTTTTAAGCGTAAAATTCTTTAATTAAAGTCTTTAAAGAGGGGTATGACCAAACACTTTGGTTAATAAATAATATATGAGGTACACTAAGGTACAAACACACACTAGTCGATTAAAAAGAATAAATTACGATTAAAAACGAAACTTTAAAATGGCTGAACTTGATTTCTATTAAAGAATTTCATAAATATACTATACCTCAAGGTACAAGACTTAATTACCAACTCAACCAACAACTAATATTCAAGAATTTCAACATCAAAACATGAGACAGGATACGTCATTTTTCAATATAATCCATGAATGAAGTTCAAAAACATGCAAATTTCAAGTTCGATCAATAAATTAATTCGACTCCTTCTTGCTATTACACCCTCCGCTCGTACGCCGCCACGCTAATCTGAAAGGGGTAAAATGGGGGTGAGCAAACCACAGCTCAGTGGAAACCACACCACTGTCATAAATTAAATAATCTCATACATGAAAATTTAAGTACTCACGTATGGCACATAACACATATTCCATATGACATATATTAAATCTCAATATAAAAGTAAGGCACCATTACAGTCCAAACTTGTATTGCATATATTTCAAGTATCATTGGTAGGGCACCATTACGGTCCCAACCCGTATTGCATATATTTCAAGTATCATCGGTAAGGCACCATTACGGTCCCAACCCGTATTGCATATATTCCAAGTATCATTGGTAAGGCACCATTACGGTCCAAACCCGTATCACATATAATTCATATCTCATAATAAATCATCACATATATTCATAATAATTTATATAACATAATTTCATATAAATCATAATTCATGTTCTCATTCATATCACGATATATCATATCACATAATCTCAAAATAAATTATATCATATAATTTCATTCATCTCATGATATAAATTAACATGTAGAAAGAAAACTTAATAAATGACAGTACATAAATTCCCACCTTAAATCTCTTACTGTAAAGTTCGAACCCTATGAGTCTCGGTCCGATCCTCCTCTGAAGCCTCTCTCTCTCTAGAGGGATCTCACACAGACTCTCTCTCTCTCTCTCTACGGTGCTGGTGATGATCCGAATGGAGAATATATGAATTAGGACATGAGTATATATAAAGTAGACCCTAGGAGTGATTGCAGGATTTTTCAAACTTTCCTTCATTACCAAATTAATTGAGGAATTTTACAGCAGAAAACTTTCCTCCTTTTAAGAGATTTGATTTGATAGGTACCGAATATTTGATTCAATTGAAAAAGATATTGAAATAATAATGTAGGGAAGACTTTCCCTTTTTAAATAAGATTGGCAATCAAATATAGTTTAGGAAAATAATCAAGTTAATTTGGAGGCTCACAAGATATCTGAGTTTTAAAATGAGATTACAGGAGGAAGAATTTATTTGGGTTAAAAAAAACATAAATATATATATAATAAATGTGGGGTGTTACATTCTACCCACCTAATAAAAATTTCGTCCTCGAAATTTTAAATAAACTATCTTCCCGATGAGGTCAATACTCATATTACTCCATTTGACTTAATAATTTCCAATAAACAACTCAAAATTTCCAAGTCCTAACCTTCACCTTCTCAAATCCATAACTTAATTCTCTAACAGAAGCATTCTCATTCTCAATTCTCATAATAAATTATTTTCTGGACATAATTCACAAATACAAGTGTAATAACATAAATCTCCAATCATATCACTCACTAAAAATAATTAAATCAAACTTGAAATACATCATGTACATTTATGCCATGTAAAAATATCTTACCTTTTTTAAGCGGGAGTCGTACTCGGTGGATGCATAGCAAGAGACTTTACTTTCAATTAAAAATTTTTATTCAAATTTTTAAATCATATCATGTATATGCGGAATTTAATAAAAATAAAAATTTTGAACAAGTATGCAGAACCGCATACCTGCTCTGATACCATTCTGTCACACCCCAATTTTAATAAATAGGTTTTAAGCGTAAAATTCTTTAATTAAAGTCTTTAAAGAGGGGTATGACCAAACACTTTGGTTAATAAATAATATATGAGGTACACTAAGGTACAAACACACACTAGTCGATTAAAAAGAATAAATTACGATTAAAAACGAAACTTTAAAATGGCTGAACTTGATTTCTATTAAAGAATTTCATAAATATACTATACCTCAAGGTACAAGACTTAATTACCAACTCAACCAACAACTAATATTCAAGAATTTCAACATCAAAACATGAGACAGGATACGTCATTTTTCAATATAATCCATGAATGAAGTTCAAAAACATGCAAATTTCAAGTTCGATCAATAAATTAATTCGACTCCTTCTTGCTATTACACCCTCCGCTCGTACGCCGCCACGCTAATCTGAAAGGGGTAAAATGGGGGTGAGCAAACCACAGCTCAGTGGAAACCACACCACTGTCATAAATTAAATAATCTCATACATGAAAATTTAAGTACTCACGTATGGCACATAACACATATTCCATATGACATATATTAAATCTCAATATAAAAGTAAGGCACCATTACAGTCCAAACTTGTATTGCATATATTTCAAGTATCATTGGTAGGGCACCATTACGGTCCCAACCCGTATTGCATATATTTCAAGTATCATCGGTAAGGCACCATTACGGTCCCAACCCGTATTGCATATATTCCAAGTATCATTGGTAAGGCACCATTACGGTCCAAACCCGTATCACATATAATTCATATCTCATAATAAATCATCACATATATTCATAATAATTTATATAACATAATTTCATATAAATCATAATTCATGTTCTCATTCATATCACGATATATCATATCACATAATCTCAAAATAAATTATATCATATAATTTCATTCATCTCATGATATAAATTAACATGTAGAAAGAAAACTTAATAAATGACAGTACATAAATTCCCACCTTAAATCTCTTACTGTAAAGTTCGAACCCTATGAGTCTCGGTCCGATCCTCCTCTGAAGCCTCTCTCTCTCTAGAGGGATCTCACACAGACTCTCTCTCTCTCTCTCTACGGTGCTGGTGATGATCCGAATGGAGAATATATGAATTAGGACATGAGTATATATAAAGTAGACCCTAGGAGTGATTGCAGGATTTTTCAAACTTTCCTTCATTACCAAATTAATTGAGGAATTTTACAGCAGAAAACTTTCCTCCTTTTAAGAGATTTGATTTGATAGGTACCGAATATTTGATTCAATTGAAAAAGATATTGAAATAATAATGTAGGGAAGACTTTCCCTTTTTAAATAAGATTGGCAATCAAATATAGTTTAGGAAAATAATCAAGTTAATTTGGAGGCTCACAAGATATCTGAGTTTTAAAATGAGATTACAGGAGGAAGAATTTATTTGGGTTAAAAAAAACATAAATATATATATAATAAATGTGGGGTGTTACATTCTACCCACCTAATAAAAATTTCGTCCTCGAAATTTTAAATAAACTATCTTCCCGATGAGGTCAATACTCATATTACTCCATTTGACTTAATAATTTCCAATAAACAACTCAAAATTTCCAAGTCCTAACCTTCACCTTCTCAAATCCATAACTTAATTCTCTAACAGAAGCATTCTCATTCTCAATTCTCATAATAAATTATTTTCTGGACATAATTCACAAATACAAGTGTAATAACATAAATCTCCAATCATATCACTCACTAAAAATAATTAAATCAAACTTGAAATACATCATGTACATTTATGCCATGTAAAAATATCTTACCTTTTTTAAGCGGGAGTCGTACTCGGTGGATGCATAGCAAGAGACTTTACTTTCAATTAAAAATTTTTATTCAAATTTTTAAATCATATCATGTATATGCGGAATTTAATAAAAATAAAAATTTTGAACAAGTATGCAGAACCGCATACCTGCTCTGATACCATTCTGTCACACCCCAATTTTAATAAATAGGTTTTAAGCGTAAAATTCTTTAATTAAAGTCTTTAAAGAGGGGTATGACCAAACACTTTGGTTAATAAATAATATATGAGGTACACTAAGGTACAAACACACACTAGTCGATTAAAAAGAATAAATTACGATTAAAAACTAAACTTTAAAATGGCTGAACTTGATTTCTATTAAAGAATTTCATAAATATACTATACCTCAAGGTACAAGACTTAATTACCAACTCAACCAACAACTAATATTCAAGAATTTCAACATCAAAACATGAGACAAGATACGTCATTTTTCAATATAATCCATGAATGAAGTTCAAAAACATGCAAATTTCAAGTTCGATCAATAAATTAATTCGACTCCTTCTTGCTATTACACCCTCCGCTCGTACGCCGCCACGCTAATCTGAAAGGGGTAAAATGGGGGTGAGCAAACCACAGCTCAGTGAAAACCACACCACTGTCATAAATTAAATAATCTCATACATGAAAATTTAAGTACTCACGTATGGCACATAACACATATTCCATATGACATATATTAAATCTCAACATAAAAGTAAGGCACCCTTACAGTCCAAACTTGTATTGCATATATTTCAAGTATCATTGGTAGGGCACCATTACGGTCCCAACCCGTATTGCATATATTTCAAGTATCATCGGTAAGGTACCATTACGGTCACAACCCGTATTGCATATATTCCAAGTATCATTGGTAAGGCACCATTACGGTCCAAACCCGTATCGCATATAATTCATATCTCATAATAAATCATCTCATATATTCATAATAAGTTATATAACATAATTTCATATAAATCATAATTCATGTTCTCATTCATATCACGATATATCATATCACATAATCTCAAAATAAATTATATCACATAATTTCATTCATCTCATGATATAAATTAACATGTAGAAAGAAAACTTAATAAATGACAGTACATAAATTCCCACCTTAAATCTCTTACTGTAAAGTTCGAACCCTATGAGTCTCGGTCCGATCCTCCTCTGAAGCCTCTCTCTCTCTAGAGGGATCTCACACAGACTCTCTCTCTCTCTCTCTACGGTGCTGGTGATGATCCGAATGGAGAATATATGAATTAGGACATGAGTATATATAAAGTAGACCCTAGGAGTGATTGCAGGATTTTTCAAACTTTCCTTCATTACCAAATTAATTGAGGAATTTTACAGCAGAAAACTTTCCTCCTTTTAAGAGATTTGATTTGATAGGTACCGAATATTTGATTCAATTGAAAAAGATATTGAAATAATAATGTAGGGAAGACTTTCCCTTTTTAAATAAGATTGGCAATCAAATATAGTTTAGGAAAATAATCAAGTTAATTTGGAGGCTCACAAGATATCTGAGTTTTAAAATGAGATTACAGGAGGAAGAATTTATTTGGGTTAAAAAAAACATAAATATATATATAATAAATGTGGGGTGTTACAGTTTTAATATATAATCCTACTTTTTTTTTAAAGCCAAAAATAAAAAGATCATAAACCAAGCATGAAAATGGTTTCAAAAGTTTCTTGATAGTTGCTGCAATCCGAAGGTCTAGAGAACAAGAGAAACTCATTACTCACCCTAAGAAACCCACAGAAAATATGTCGTCAACTTCCATACTTACTTCAGCCACACCCACTCTTTCTCTTAAAAGGTCCAATCTTTTTCCCAATGTTCCGGTTCCAAGAATTTTAATGGTTCTGTTGGGGCACAAATTATGATGTTCTTCATTATTTTGGAGGCCGGATTTCAATATTTTGAAGATGAAGGGAGATTTCTTCATTAATTATTTTTTAGGGTTTAGTTAATTAAAAGGGTAAAATTGTCTTAAAATGGGGTGTATTTAGTAATTCATATATATAATTTTTAGTTTTAATGGGATACATCTAGAACTTGGAGTTCGTTTAGTAAATCTGGGATGCAAATAGCCATCCCGTAAATTAAATGACATCTTATAATTAAGAATGTGAAAATGTCTAAAAATTCCCATTTAAGTTACTAAATCTTATATAAGTAATGAGGTTGAAAAAACAGATGCATAACGAAAATTGCAGTCCCAAATAAAATAAGGAACAAATGAAATTATGATTGAAAGAAAAAAGGGAACCAATTTTCATGATGCAGTCGATATTCTCACGCTCTCCACACCTATTCAAACTTCATTTACAATCAACACATAAATCTCCACAGTTTTGAAGATTCCGTTTGAAAATTGATTTAGATATATATTCAACATCAAAAGAACGAATATACTTCAAAACTTTGCACCCTTTGCAAGTCGGCGTTTAGAACAAATGTGGCAATATTGTTTCTTTCCTCCACTAATCTTACAAGTTACATAAGTTAATGTATAAGTATAGATGTTTAAGAGTTGTATGAAACGTGAAGAGTTGATTACAATAAATTTTGTATAGAGAGTGGCTATTTACACCCTCGATTTTGATAAACGCACATCATAAATTTATAAGATTAATTTATCCTTGTATGTTAATACATAAATGCCCTTACATTAATTTTAATTACTATTTGTACCCCAAATATATCAAACACACCCCATAAATAATAAAATTAAAATATTCTAAATTAATATAACTTAAATACCCTTTAATAATTTAATTAATTACCTTGAAATTAGTTTAAGAACACGCTCTCTTCATCCTCAATCATAATTATTTCTACAAAAATTATGAACATTAAAAAATGGGAAAGGTGATATGAATGATGATGAGTTGGAAAGATACTGGATGAGATCTCTCATACCACATGGTATCATGAAATAGATTTTGACCTATATGATCTAAAAATATATCAAGACTTTCGTTAACCATGATCAATACACATCCACACGATTAGACCAATTTTGAAAAATGAAACAGGTGGGTTCCAGGTTGCAAGCCGAACGTTCCGAACAGCATTCCTTTAATGCTCGCCAGAGCAGAGCATTCCTTTAATGCTCGCCAGAGCAGGGCTACTGTAGATGGGGTGGGTGGGATTCAACGGCGGCGCACCGACGCCGCCAATATAATATCATCGATGGCGATTCAGAACACTAACACTGGTCAACATCATCATCAACGAAATAATCACGTAGCATCATCCCCAATAAATGGGGTTTCTCCCAATCTGACATTTTTCATCCAATTTGTAGACGCATTTTATGATTTAAATCTTTCTGAATTTTTAACAAATAGTGTCAAATCTTATAATTAATCTCTAACGCTGTTATTCGGATTAAAGGGTTTTTCAAGGTTTATAAATGTCTAATAAAAATGTTAACAATTTAAGGGGGTAAAAATGTCATAAGTGGGGTTTATTTAGTAATATATATATATATATATATATATATATATATATATATATATATATATATATATATATATATTAGTAAATTATATTGGGATATGTCTAGTAAATGGGGTATGTTTAGCAAATTTGGGGTGCAAATGACCATCCTTTTGTATATTTCATGTAATAATGAAATAAATTGTATGAATTAAAAATGAAAAGACATCATTTAAGTTATGCCAATAATTAAGAAGTTAATGATACTAATAATTATGAAAAATATTAGGATGGTAAATAGGCAAAAATTGAATTTGAGTAAAGAATATAAGTTCAAGAATGTTCCTCTGTGACATTTAATATATTATGATTGTGATTATGTTTAAATAATATTCACAAATTATAAAACAGACATATACCGTTGCACAATTTCGGTCACGTTTACTGTATCACGTTTTTTAAGAAAAATATTCTTTTTGACCAAATTTATTGACTTTAGAGGGTATAGTAGTATTTTTAGGTAATAAAAAAATATAAAGTAATGATATGTGTGTGAAAAAGGAGTGACAAATTTGAAATTAAAGTAAGTTTTGATGTTGTTGGATAAAGTGATGTTTGCCATTTTTAGGTTGTGAACAAAATTATGGGACGGACAAATGTAGAAACGTGAATGAAATTGTGGGACGGAGGGAGTATATTTTTGATAAAATTCAAGAATTTGAAAAAGAATCTACTCGATCAATATTAATCCAAACAATAGTATGGAAGTTAATTGCAGCATTGATCATGGATGCAAATGTTTGTTGATCTTTCCGTGACTAATTCGTAAATATTAATTGCCGCATTGATTATGAACGCAGGTGTTTGTTAATCTATCCATGACTAATTCGCAAATATTGCAGCATTGATTATGGACATGTTGACTTAGTAAGTGGACTTGAGGCTAGATATCACAACACTTGTATCATTGTGTAAACTGATTCCACAGTAAGAAACTAGAAGATGTATCATCGTAATAAAAGTAGCTTTAAGTTCCTTTTTGTAGTTCTTGTATGCATGTACTATGAATCTGAACTTGTGATCTGTAGAAAAACAAGATGTATAGAGAGGGAGAGAGAAGCCCTCCTTCAGTTCAAGAAAGAACTCACAGACAATTATGGTGCACTCTCATCTTGGGGAGGTCATAAAAAGGAGTGTTGCAGATGGATGGGCGTCACGTGCAGCAAGACCGCTGGTCACGTGACCCAGCTCCAACTCCATGCTAGCCTGTTCAGCTCCAACTCCGATGATATGTACCAGTTTGGAGGTAAGATCAGCTCATCTTTGCTGGAGTTGCATCATTTAAATTACTTGGACTTGAGTGAGAATGATTTTGGAGGTGATCCAATTCCAGATTTTATAGGGTCCATTAAAACGTTGGAATATCTGAACCTTGAGGGCTCCAATTTATCTGGGGTTATTCCTCCTCAGTTAGGGAATCTGACCAACTTGGGCACACTGAATCTCGCGTATAACCATCTTATGTCGGAGAATCTTGATTGGGTTTCTGGTCTCTCTTTGTTGTCTGAACTTGATTTGAGCTGGGCCAACATAAGTGATCCCAATTGGGTACAACATTTAGTAATCAACCTTCCTTCTCTGCAAACTATGTATTTAGGTAACTGTATGCTTAAGGATGTTATAGCATCACATCTCATCTATAACTACTCTTCTCCTTCATCTCTTTCTGATCTTGATTTGTCCTATACTGAGCTCACTTCTCCCACATTTGATTGGTTATTCAACATCAGCACCAAACTTGTTAGGATTAATCTTTCACAAAATAAGCTAGGTGGACCCATTCCAGATGCCTTTGAAAAACTTAATCTTCTTGAATCCTTCACTCTTGATAATAACATGCTTCAAGGTGGCATTCCAAAATCTTTGTGGAATTTAAGTCATTTGCAATATTTAGATCTATCTCATAATGACATGGGAGGTTCACTTGAGAACCTATCTTGCCAAAGGATGGTATCACTCGATACATTGTCGTTGTCGAATAATAAATTTACAGGACCAGTGCCAGATCTAGGAGCATGTTCTGCATTGAGTAGCTTGCATCTGAACTCAAACAAACTTACAGGGTCACTGCCTGCAAGTCTGGGTCAGCTTTCCAAACTTGAGATATCATTAAATGGCACCATCTCTGAGGCACATTTCAAGGAACTTCACAATTTAGACACCCTGGATCTATCCTTCAATTCATTGACCTTGAACTTGAGCAATGATTGGATTCCACCTTTTCAGTTGAGTCATATATATTTAGCCAGCAGCAAATTGAGCAGCTCATCGTTTCCGTTATGGCTTCGGTCTCAAACTGATATCGATGTTGTTGATCTCTCTCAAACTGGGATATCAGATGAGGTGCCTAAATGGTTGTGGAATATGTCTCAACTTGGAGGCCTGGATCTGTCTCATAATCAGATAAGTGGCACCATTCCAGATTTGTCATACACTTCTATCTATTCGCTAGATGTTGGATCTAATAACTTCTCAGGTCCTGTACCATTTCTTCATCCCGAAACTCTGACTTTGCAGCTTTCATTTAATATGTTCTCAGGATCCATTTCATCTATCTGTCGATATGCCTATTGTAAGATTGAGTGGCTTGATGTCTCCAACAACCAGTTGGAAGGAACACTCCCCAGTGATTGGAGGAACATGCCAAAATTAGTGATTCTCAATGTGAATTACAATAATCTCTCTGTTGAAATTCCAGATTCTCTGGGCTCTTTATCCTTCCTCCAAACGTTGCACCTTCGGGGTAATAATTTATCTGGAGAGTTGCCCCCAACTTTGAAGAATTGCCAAGTTTTGCAACAGCTTGATATTGGGCAAAACAGGTTCACAGCCGCCATGGTTAGGTGAAAGCCTTACAAGTATTGCGTTTTTGAGCTTAAGGGGAAACATGTTTTATGGTAACATCCCTCCTGAGATATGCAGGCTTACTCAGATGCAGTTGCTGGATCTTTCTAATAACAATTTGGTTGGAACAATTCCTAGGTGCTTTGACAGCTTCACTACATTGGTTGACAAGAATAAAACAATCACCACCAGGATTTTTGTCCCGGTAATTGCTACTTCTGGCTACATGGACTATGCATTGGTCCAATGGAAAGGACAGAATGCAGAGTACAATCGAACTCTGGGACTTCTTAAGCTCATCGATCTTTCAAACAATAAGTTAGTTGGAAGCATACCCGAATCATTTTCCAACCTGAGAGGTTTGATTTCCTTGAATCTATCCAGAAATCGTTTGACAGGGAATATAATTCCAGGTATTGGTAAGATGGAGTCACTAGAAACTCTTGATCTATCAAGAAACCGACTCTCGGGTAAGATACCTACTGGCTTGGCGCAGTTGAATTATCTTGGTGTCCTTGATTTGTCAAACAACAAGCTGAGTGGCGAAATTCCAACAAGTACTCAACTACAGAGCTTCAATGCATCTGTCTATGCTGGGAATAATGGATTTTGTCCCAACACAACTGTTACAGATGAAGGAGATGATATTGTCAAGAAAGATGATGGTTTTTTCATGCAATCTAGTACGCTAGAATTCAGCATAACATTGATCTTGGGTTTCATTGTCGGGTTCTGGGGAGTGGTTGGCTCTTTGGTGCTCAAGAAATCATGGAGAGTTGCATACTTTAATTTCTTCGAAGCTGTTTGGAATTGGTTGCACGTGACTAGTGCTCTGGGTTTAACCAAATTCAGGCAAAGCTGAATTAAGTTAACTTTTATTTCCTGTATTATTTTTCTCATTTTAATGTCATGTTATTATCTAAATTCTAAACTAAACATAACTTCCGTCCAGCTTCCTTAATTTGCTGTACGATTCTATAAAAACAAATTATAAGTTTTAGCAACTAGTAATTTCTGTTGAATTTCTGTATATTTCTTATGTTTTATTGTGTAGTAATTATATATTGATTGACATATATGTATTGCCATATTTATATCCGATATTAATGGCATTGTATACTTAGTAAATTGATTCAACTTTTTGTACAAGACAAAGTCCCTTTACACTGTTTGATAATATGTTTGTTTGAAGTTTTTGTCCTGCGTTTTTGTAATATTGATTTAACTATTACCAAGCAGAACTCAACCAAAGATAAAATTCTCTTAACATGTGAATACTTTCATTTTTGGGGGTTAAATAGACCAAGAATTACCTAAATAATAGCACTCATAATCTAATAAGTTGTGTTGATAGGAAATTTAGAAGATAACACAAGCAAACACTTAGATCTCACCTAATGGAATTCACCACAAGTTTGGAATAAATTCGTCGCTTTAAGAAATCCACAAAAATACTAAGAGATAATTAGAAGAAATTCATATTCTAAACAAGACTAGACACTCAAAATGTATTATATTCTTTCAAAATTAGTAAATAAAATTATTTGACTTAGAAAAAATATTTGGAAAGACTCAAAGCTTCAAAATCATGAACTTGGTAGATTGTTGAGTACACCTGCCAGGCTGCCACCTTCCAGAAAAACAGAAATAATTCTCTGCAAAAAATTTCAAATGACTCTTCGTTTAATGTGTTGAAAACTAGACTGATAGGAGTTCCATTCATATATTTTTCACTGTATAAGTCTCTCCAAATCAATACCAGTAATCTTTCAAAGTTAATTACTCCATGTGTGCTGTAATATTTTCCACATCATGTGTAACGGTGTATCTGATCAACCGCAATTGACTGGCTCGTCTTTCAAGCACCAAAAAACATTAGTAGGGGTCAGCAATGTCAAGTTCTAGATGAAGAGTGGAAATCTATTCAATCAAACAGCTTGACTAAAAACAATAAAATTGGAAGAAAGTAAAAGCAAGAAAAAATGCAAAAAAGATGATTACTCAACAATCAGATTCGTTAATTTCACACAGTCTGTCAAATCTATGAATATTTACTACAGAGTTAGAAAAATATCCCTCCAAAAGCTCATAATCTTTCAAAATCAGTTGTGCTTTTATCCTAGCTACAACGCTGGTACCAAAATCTCAATATATCATTAATCTAAAGAAAGAAAAATGATTGATCATAAAGGAAATGTCGTTTACTTCCTAGTGATCATTTTGTTGACATGCATGGATTTATGCTGTTGTATATATAGACCATGCATGCATGCATACATACATGTGTACATGTGTACATATAACAAGTAAGGATATGGAGGGTGATGTTTGAAGTAGCAGCAAGATGAATGAATGAGTAAGAACATCAAGCTGCATAAGATAAGTGATGTCTGAACCATGACAGTTCTGTCATTTTGAATGATCAAGCTAAGTGTAAGTGATGGTTAGCTAATTGTGGCTGTTGATGACAGTTAGAAGAAGTTAAGGATCAGTTAGGTGAGGATCAGTTGGCAAGGATTGGTTGTAACCAACTGATCATTGGTTATTAGCTTGGTAACACATGCATGGCAGTTGAGAAGGTGTAGTGTTGCTGCGGCTGATAAGTTTGTCATCACATGACAGTTAGTTTTGGTTAGGTTGTTCAGTTAGATCAAGAAGGTTAGGTGCTGGTTTGATGGTGGAGATTCAACACAATATGATCAGTCATAAGATTGAGCCATAAGATCAAGAAGTGTGCTGTTTTGAAAAAGTTGAGTGAATGGAAGCAGTTGCAACTGAGCTCAAAACTGATCATGTGGAAGTTATGTTGCTTTCTGATACACTTAGTCTGCAGCAGTGTAGTATAAATGCAACATCATGCACAGCAAAGAAAGAAGAGAGTTGATCATCATCATCATACAAACTAGAGCATCATATTAGGGTTTCTTAAGTGTTTTAGTTCATCATCATCTTCATATTGTAACCTGTGTTTCATCATATAGTGATTACTCTCCTTAAGAAAGTGGATGTAGATCAACATGATCGAACCACTATAATCCTTGTCTTCCTTCTTCAAGTTTTTAGTTTCTGTTTTTGATTGAATCAATACACAACACTAGAGATTAGGTTAGAGTGAAGCAAGTATTGTTGATCAAGTCTTGCTGCATTCATAAGATATGCACTTCAGGAGCAGGTGAAATTAAAGAAGTAAGGTGCATGCTGAGGAGAGAGAAGCTCTGCTGAGGTTGAAGAAAGGCCTAATTGATGATTATGGTCTTCTCTCATCATGGGGAGATCATGAAGAGGACAACCTTGACTGTTGCAAATGGGGGTGTGTGTATTGCAACAACTCTACTGGTCATGTGATTGCCCTCGATCTTCGTAGTTTTGTATCAATAGATTATGGCTTCATCCACAGCTTGAAAGGTAAAATTACTCCTGCCATGCTTGATTTGCATTATTTGAAGGAGTTGGACCTGAGTGGAAATGACTTTGGAGGGAATGGAATCCCAGAATTCATTGGTTCCATGAAAAGTATGGAACGCTTGAATCTCTACAATTGCAATTATTCTGGGATTATTCCTCCTCATATAGGGAACCTTACCAACTTGAGAACACTTGATCTCTCAATGAATTATTTGAGCCCTGGCAATCTCAATTGGCTTTCTAATCTGTCTTTGCTGTCTGTGCTTGATTTAAGCCATATCAACTTAGATGGAAGCAACAAATGCCAAAGCTTCGTTCTATGCAGGAACTGTCGTTGCGCGACTGCCATCTCTCTGATATTACACCTGCTGCTCGTCTTTTTGTTAATTTTTCAACTGTTTCTGTCCTTGAACTTTCATATAACGAGTTCACTTCTTCTACAATTAACTGGTTATTTAACACTAGCCTTTTTACAACATACCCAAGGGAGTTGGTCCTTTTTGGCAATAAACTAGACAGGCTACCTCCAAATCTTGGACAACTTTCCGAGCTTGTAAATTTATATGTTTCATCTAATTCCATCAGAGGCACAGTCTCTGAATCAGACATGGAGAAACTTCACAAGTTAAACATTTTGGAGTTATCCTACAATTCATTGAAGTTGAACATCAGCCCCAGCTGGAATCCTCCTTTTCAACTCTCTCGGTTATCTTTAGCACGCCTGAGTCTGGGGCCCCATTTTCCCAAATGGATACAGACCCAGAGTCATTTAGCATGGCTTGATCTCTCTTGTAATGGCATTTCAGACCAGGTTCCTAAATTGTTGTGGGGATTGTCTCCTTCATTGCAGTACCTAAACCTCTCTGATAACAAGATTACTGGTACCATTCCTCATTTCTCATTCAGTTCTATGGATATATTTGATGTTAGTTATAATAAGATTTCAGGTTCTGTACCATCATTTCCACCCTATGTTTCTTATATTCATCTCTCCACCAATAATTTTTCTGGACAAATTTCATCAATATGCACACATCAACTTCAAGACCTTGTCTTCCTTGACTTCTCCAATAACCAGTTATCAGGACAGCTTCCCACCTGCTGGAAGAAGATGACATCTTTAACATATCTGGATTTATCTAAAAACAGCTTTTCTGGTGAAATCCCACATTCTCTGGGTACTTTATCGAACCTCAGGACATTGCAGCTGCATGATAATAATCTGTCGGGGCATTTGCCTTTTAACTTTGAAGAATTGCATAAATTTGCAAATGATTGATGTTGGACAAAACAAGTTAAGTGGAAACCTTCCAGCATGGATTGGTGTGAGTTTAAGTCACAACCAATATTATGGTGGGATTCCTCAGGAAATATGTAGTCTTATTCAAATTCAAGTGTTGGATCTCTCTGAAAATAATCTCTCTGGAAATATCCCTCATTGCTTTACCAATTTCACTCCATTGATTGACAAAAACAACTCTGCTATACCGGACTTCATTGGTATCATCTTCTTTTTCCGTTCTGTTAATGGGCACGTTTATGGAGCAATCAACACAGAGTATGCATTCGTTCAATGGAGAGGTCAGAAAAAAGAGTATAGAAGTACCTTGAGACTTCTTAAGCTTATTGATCTTTCAAGCAATAAGTTAGTTGGAAACATTCCCAAAGCTTTTTCTAGTTTGAAGGGATTGATTTCTTTGAACTTATCTAGAAACAGTCTAACAGGAAGCCTGGATTCGAAGATTGGTGAGATGGAAATGCTAGAATGGCTAGACCTTTCTACTAACCAACTCTCCGGTGAGATACCGACTCGCTTGGCACAACTGCATTACCTTGCAGTCCTTGATCTGTCGAACAACAATTTCATGGGTCATGTTCCAACTAGCACTCAGTTACAAAGTTTTGATCCATCAGTTTATGCCGGGAATAATGGATTGTGCGGAGACCCTCTCCCGTTTTGCCCCAACACAACCATTACAGAAGAAGAAGATGATATGGACAAGAAAGATGATGGCTTTTTCATGCAATCTAGTGTATTAGAATTCTGCATAACATTGATCTTGGGTTTCATCGTCGGATTCTGGGGAGTTGTTGGTTCTTTGGTGCTCAAGAGATCGTGGAGAGTTGCATATTTTTGCTTCTTGGATGCTGTTTGGAATTGGATTGCAGCTGTGTTTATAACCAAATTTAGGCAGAGCTGAATCAAGGTGACTCTTTTTTCCTCTATTTTTGCTCATTCATATATGAACTGAAATTGAAGCTTCCATTCACCATACTCTGCAGAAAATAAAAATAAATTCATTGGAAAAAAAAAATCCTGAATTATTAAAATTGTGAAAAAGTCCATGTTATAAATTGCGTGGAAAAATGCAAAGCCTTGAATTTTATTTATCTTTTTACTAGTTTTTTTAGTGAACTCTTCCTTTCTTCAGGTGGGCAAGCTGATCATTGTGTGACTTTGTAATTTATAGAGCAATATAAATGTACACAAATTAATAAATTATTGTTAATTTTTCTGCAATTTCTATGATTTTCGAGTTATGTATATATGTTTAAATGGATTGATACCATTATCAAATTATCCTGTTATCACAACTATGTACTTCATAATATTTCCAGAAATACAGTATAAATCTCTGTTGGCCACACATCAGTGGAATCTTAAAACAAACCAATAATTATCTATTAAACTATAGGTAATTTCTTAATAGGAAGAATATTGCAGAAGCTGTTAGGAAGAATATTGCTTCTTTTTTCTTTCTTCTATTCATGTAAATAAAAATATATAAACAAATGAATAAAAATGTATACTCCTTCCATTTTGGGTAAACAACATTATTTGCCTTCTGCACATATATTAAAGAGTATTATTATTTAATGTAAAATGGATATGTATATTAGAGAAATATGATGGGTAGTGGTAGTCTTGGTAGACCCTTTTTATTAAAAGATGAAAATTATGCAATTTGGATGGACGTCCAATATAGTAAAACGGTGCTATTTGGGCGGGACGGGGGAGTATAATTTGGTAGCGAATATTCTGTTAATTTTTTTAATTAAAAATTAAATATAAAAAAAAATATAATTATGTAGTAAAATGGTGTTATTTGAGCGGGACGGAGGTACTATAATTTGGTAGCGAAGTATAATTTGGTAGCTAATATTCTGTTAATTTTTTTAATTAAAAATTAAATATAGAAAAGTTATACAATTATGTGAGACGATGATATATTCATATGCGCGACTATACAAATAAATGACTATGTATTAATTATTAAAAAAAAAAGGTGAAAAATAACATTTCTTTTCAAAAAAAAATTTATGTTAAATGACATTTTTCAAAAGGGAGAGGCTATTTACACTCCAAAATAATTAAACATACCCCATTAATAATTAAATTAAAAAAACTTTAATTCATATGACTTAAATACCTTTCATAAAAAATTACTATATGATTAGAAAAGCAGAGAAACCTACAATCTCTCAAACGCATAAAAATCCATAAGCACCCCACCATTTAAAAAAATACACACTCTAAATTAAGGATTGCACATTCGCATACATTTTCATTTACACACAAACACTAATCTCTGCATTTCGTGATGTGAGCTTTTCAATACTAGGAAATTTGTCATTGATGGATGAAAATTACGAATTCAATAAATTCATCTAACTTCTTTTGTTTGTTTCTTTGTTTCTTCTTCGTTTCTTTCTTCCAGAATTTCCAGGGAAAAAAAATGAAATGATGATTGCACTTTTTCGTCTGTATGACTATGAGTCTATGATCTCTTGGAGGAGAAGATCAACCGTATTCTGCAAATGATTCACAGAGTTCAATCTGAGGTGAGGGTATAATTAAAATTGTGATTTATTAATAAAAGGCGGGTATATTTAGTAATATGTATATATATTTTTATTATAATACATTGGGGTGTATTTAGTAAATGGGTTACGTTTAGTTATTTCGGGGTGCAAATAGCCGGTCCCTTTTCAAAATCAAACTATTATTTGGGTCTTTTTTTTACAATTTCTCATTATGGGGGCTTTATATATTGATGTAGAAATAGAATATTTTACTTATACTATGTGCGTACGTAAGTAGAATGTTATAATAACTTCAAGTCAACAATAATTTGGAATATAATTTTCATCATAAGTGGATCCCACGGATCTCTCTGCTTCTGTTCATCACCACATATTTATGTTCCGATTAGTTACTTTTCTAGTGACTGATTGTAACTAATTAAGCCATAATTCACTGGTTTGTCTTTTTATTGACTTGCGGGTGTTTTAGGCAATTTAGACTAATTGTCTTTACAATGAAAGAGCTCTAAATTTGACAATTCACCAGATCCTAGTTAGTTGCTCAACGTTCTCAAAGAGGAACAACTATATGTAAAATTCTTGAATTCGGGTTGGAGTACTCCTCATTTTCTATAAATAATTATTTTGCCTGTTTAAAAATAGGAATGAGTCTGCTGTGAATCGAGTTCACACATATACCCTCTTTACTGAAGAGCGAGGAGCTAAAAAGATGAATCAAAAGACGGCACTCCGCCCTCGGACAATCCTATATCCTATAATAGTTGTCTTCCAGCTGTTATAGATTAGTCTATACGCTCCGATAGTTGTCCTTATATAGATCTATAGAAGAAGCTACCATAGAACTCAATATATACAAGAAAGAGATAATATATGACATAAACCATTAGGATTCACATAACTAACTATATGACATAAACCTGATTCACACAAGTGTTTGAAGAAAGAGTTAGGATTAAAATAATGGACGTGATCTCATGACTGAATATTCCACAAGGCTGTTATCAATTTTCTCACGTCCACAACATTTTTTTCTAAGTTGACTCCACTGACTTGAGTTGGGACTGGTTAATTTCCAAAAATTAATCTTATTAATAACACTCGGAACCACATTAACATTATTTCTAATTAATATCATTCTGTTACATGCATTGAATTCAGAAAGAAAAAAAAATCTTTCACCATAAAAAAATTAGTAGTATTAAGCTCCTTTTTCTTGTCGTAGCATGCATGCAATATGAATTTGAAACTGTTTGTGGAGAGATATTTAGGTGCAAAAGGGGGGAGAGAGAGGGGCTTCTCAGATTCATGAAAGAACTCACTGGTGATCTTGTTGGGCTTGCCCCAAAGTAGTTGGCCCAAGAAGATAATTAAAATAGAAGCCCAAGAATGGTGGCCCATGTTGATTAATTAAATAAGGCCCATTTTATTTAATTAATGGTGATGGCCACGTGAATAACCCTTAAATGGGTTAGTGAATTAAAAATTCACAGAAGAGAGAAAAAGAGCAGAACATACAGAATAGAGGGGAAGAAAACAGGGGAGAGGAGGGAAGAGGGTTTCGGGAGAAAATACCCAATTTGGAGGTCCGTTTCTTCACCGTTTCACTTCAAATTTCAAGGGGGAGTTCGTGACGACATTCTCTACACATTGATCGGAGTGGATTTTGTAGAAACATCTCCAAAGGGTGCAAATGAGAATCGGGTGACACGTATTCTATTTGTGCTATTTTATTCTCTTTTCTTCCATTGTTGTCTTGTATTCCAAGAGGGGTTCTCTTGAGACTATTCTGATGATTCTGTGATTGTATTCCCCTACTAGTGATAGGGATGGTGTTCCCCTACTTGTGATAGGGAGTTGTATTCCCCTACTTGTGATAGGGAGTTGTATTCCCCTACTAGTGATAGGGATGGTGTTCCCCTACTTGTGATAGGGAGTTGTATTCCCCTACTTGTGATAGGGAGATAGATTGGTGTTCCTCTACCTTGTGATAGAGATGGTGTTCCCCTACATGTGATAGGGAGATTGAACTGTGTACTTTTGTGCATTAGTGGATTGTTTCCTGGACGAGAGGTCCCGTGGTTTTTACCCTCAGGTTGAAGGGGTTTTCCACGTTAAAATTCCTGGTGTTGATTCTGCATACATTTCTGCATATTTAATTGATTTGTGGTTTCTGTGATATTTGAGTGGAAGGTTGTGCATTGATATTATTTGGGATTTATTGTGTTTCCGCTGTGCCGGATATATCATTGTGCATTGTCTGTCCTAGTTGAATAGGACCTCATTCCACAACAGTGGTACCAGAGCTTTGGTTAAGCAGAAATCATGGAGGGTATTGGTTCTATGATTAAGCTGAATGCTGAGAATTATTCTATTTGGAAGCCTATGATGGAGGATTTACTTTACTGCAAAGATTTGTATGATCCTATTAGTGGGAAAGATGATAAAGAAGCCAGGCCAGAAAAAATGGATGATAAAGTATGGGAAAAGCTTGGTAGAAAGACAATTGCTACAATCAGGCAGTGGGTAGATATTAGTGTATTTCATCATGTGGCTACGGAGACCAACCCAAGGGAATTATGGAAAAAATTGCAGGAACTGTATGAGAGAAAGAATGCACAGAATAAAGCTTTTATTATCAGAAAGTTAGTGAACTTGAAGTATAAAGATGAGAGTTCTGTGGCAGAGCACTTGAATGTATTTCAAGACTTGGTGAATCAGCTTTCTACCATGAATATCACATTTGATGATGAAGTGCAGGCTTTATTTTTATTGAGTTCTCTACCTGATAGCTGGGAGACTATGGTGGTGACACTCAGTAATGCAGCTCCGAATGGAAAGTTGACATTGAACATGGTCAAAGAAAGTATGTTTAATGAAGAGACTAGAAGAAAAGAAGTAGGAGCCAGTTATTCGTCGCAGGCACTTGTTACAGAAAACAGAGGTAGAGGCTGGAGAGGAGGACACAAAGACTATAGGTCTAAATCCAAGGAGGAATTCAAGTGTTATCATTGTGGTGGACCCAACCACTTGAAAAGAAATTGCAGAATTTGGAAGGAAGAAAAAGAATTGAATCAGAAAAAGTCAGAGGATAAGAATACAGCAGCCTTTGTCACGCACTACGATGATCATGATACTGTAGTTTGTGTGAGTGATGAATGTCTTCATGTGGAGGATCCCGATGTTGAATGGTTTGTTGATTCGGGAGCTTCACATCATTGTACTCCAAGGAGAGAGTTGTTTACAAGCTACAGATCAGGAGACTTTGGTCACTTGTTCATGGGAAACAAGAGTGTTGCACCTGTAGTTGGTGTTGGTGACATGGTTGTTGAGACTGAGTTGGGACACAGACTGACTTTGAATAACGTGAGACATGTCCCAGAGTTGCGCCACAACTTGATTGCTGTCAATGTACTTGACAGGGAGGGGTTCGAGCAAAAATTTGCAAATGGTAATTGGAGGCTTACCAAGGATTCTTTGCTTGTTGGCGAAGGGAAGCTTTGTTGTACGCTCTACAGGACAAAGCTAAGGATTGCTCGGGACCAGTTATTAGCAGATGTTGATGATTCATCTTCGAATTTGTGGCACAACAGACTTGAGCATGAATTGTGTGCCGGGCTGACCGGCATGAGCTCGAGATAAGTGTGATGATGCAACCAACTATTTGGAGAGGGGGAGATTGTTGGGCTTGCCCCAAAGTAGTTGGCCCAAGAAGATAATTAAAATAGAAGCCCAAGAATGGTGGCCCATGTTGATTAATTAAATAAGGCCCATTTTATTTAATTAATGGTGATGGCCACGTGAATAACCCTTAAATGGGTTAGTGAATTAAAAATTCACAGAAGAGAGAAAAAGAGCAGAACATACAGAATAGAGGGGAAGAAAACAGGGGAGAGGAGGGAAGAGGGTTTCGGGAGAAAATACCCAATTTGGAGGTCCGTTTCTTCACCGTTTCACTTCAAATTTCAAGGGGGAGTTCGTGACGACATTCTCTACACATTGATCGGAGTGGATTTTGTAGAAACATCTCCAAAGGGTGCAAATGAGAATCGGGTGACACGTATTCTATTTGTGCTATTTTATTCTCTTTTCTTCCATTGTTGTCTTGTATTCCAAGAGGGGTTCTCTTGAGACTATTCTGATGATTCTGTGATTGTATTCCCCTACTAGTGATAGGGATGGTGTTCCCCTACTTGTGATAGGGAGTTGTATTCCCCTACTTGTGATAGGGAGTTGTATTCCCCTACTAGTGATAGGGATGGTGTTCCCCTACTTGTGATAGGGAGTTGTATTCCCCTACTTGTGATAGGGAGATAGATTGGTGTTCCTCTACCTTGTGATAGAGATGGTGTTCCCCTACATGTGATAGGGAGATTGAACTGTGTACTTTTGTGCATTAGTGGATTGTTTCCTGGACGAGAGGTCCCGTGGTTTTTACCCTCAGGTTGAAGGGGTTTTCCACGTTAAAATTCCTGGTGTTGATTCTGCATACATTTCTGCATATTTAATTGATTTGTGGTTTCTGTGATATTTGAGTGGAAGGTTGTGCATTGATATTATTTGGGATTTATTGTGTTTCCGCTGTGCCGGATATATCATTGTGCATTGTCTGTCCTAGTTGAATAGGACCTCATTCCACAACAGATCTCTCATCCTGGGGAAGTGGGGAGTGCTGCAGCTGGAAGGGCGTCACGTGCAGCAACACCACTGGTCACGTGACTCGCCTAATACTGAGTAATGGCTTCGGAGGTAAGATCAGTCCATCTTTGCTCGAGTTGCATCATTTGAATCACTTGGACTTGGGTAGGAATGATTTCGGAGGTGATCCAATTCCAGCTTTTATTGGTTCCATTAAAGCATTGGAGTACCTGAATCTGGTGGACTCCAATTTTTCAGGGGCTATTCCACCTCAATTGGGGAACTTGACCAACTTGCACACACTTGATCTCAGTTCAAACAACCATCTGACGTCGGAGAACCTGGATTGGCTTTCCCATCTCTCGCTGTTGTCTGAACTTGATTTGACTGATGCAAACATAAGTGATCCCAATTGGGTACAACGTGCAGTACTCAACCTTCCTTCTCTGCAGAATTTAATCTTGGCTAATTGTAAGCTTAAGAATGTTACAACTTCACATCTCGTTTACAACTCTTCCTCTCTTTCTTCCCTTGACTTGTCATATAATAGGCTCAGTTCTTCCATATTTGACTGGCTATTCAACGCAAGCACCCACCTTGTTGAAATAAACCTGATATTCAATGAACTTGATGGCTCTCTTCCAGATGCCTTTGGGAAACTAAATTCTCTCATGTATCTCAATTTTTTCAATAATAATCTCCAAGGTGGGATTCCCAAATCATTGGGGAATTTAAGTCGTTTAGAGGTTTTAATCCTGTCTGATAATGACATGGGAGGATCACTAGAGAACCTGTCTTGCCAAAGGGCAGTATCACTGTCTTACTTAAGTTTATCAAATAATAAGTTAACAGGGCCACTTCCAGATCTAGGGGCATGTTCTGAATTACAATCCTTGTATCTCAGTTCAAATAGACTTACAGGCCCACTGCCCGTAAGTTACGGACAACTTTCTAATCTTGAGATCTTAGATGTGTCTAATAATTCACTACAAGGCACAGTGTCTGAAGCCAACTTCAAGGAACTTCGCAAGTTACATACTTTGGTATTAACCTACAACTCACTGACCTTGGACTTGAGAACTGATTGGATTCCACCTTTTAGTTTGACATGGGTAGAACTAGCAAGCTGCAAAATGGCCAGCTCCTCTTTCCCAAGATGGCTTCACTCTCAAACTAATATCTATTACCTCGACATCTCTCTTGCTGGTATATCAGATGAAGTACCTACATGGTTTTGGAGTATGCCTCATCTTCACTACTTGAATATGTCGTACAATCACATGAGTGGCGCCATTCTTGATTTGTCACCCTCCATCACCATGCTAGATGTTAGTTCTAATAACTTCAGGCCCCCTACCACCTCTTTTTCCCAATACTCGTCTTTTCCAGCTCTCTTCTAACATGTTCTCAGGTTCCATACCATCCATGTGTCCCCATGACGACTATTGCAGGCTCTCGTGGCTCGATGTCTCCAATAACCAGCTTGAAGGAGCCCTCCCTAATCGATGGGAAAGCATTTTCCAGTTGGAGATCCTCAATGTGAATTACAATAAGCTCTCTGGTGAGATTCCACATGCTATAGCCTCTTCATTTAGGCTGACAACGTTGCACTTGCGAGGTAATGATTTTGAGGGAGAGTTGCCTCCAACTTTGAAGAACTGCAAACTTCTGCAAATGATTGATGTGAGACAAAATAGGCTGACAGGAGACATGACACCATGGTTGACTGAGAATCTTATGGGACTTGCATTTCTGAGCTTACGCCAAAACATGTTTTTTGGTGACATCCCTTCTGAGATATGCAAGCTTACTCAGATCCAACTGTTGGATCTTGCTGAGAACAACTTCACAGGAACAATTCCCAAATGCTTCAATAATTTCACTGCATTGGTTGACAAGAATATTACAATGTCTACAACCGACATTGACGGCCACATTGTAACTAGTCACGGAAGCTACAATGACTATGCATTGGTCCAATGGAAAGGTAGGGGAGCAGAGTACAAGAGAACTCTCAGATTTCTTAAGCTCATCGATCTTGCCAGCAATAAGTTAGTCGGAAGCATTCCCGAATCATTCTCCAATCTAAAAGGATTGATTTCCTTGAATCTTTCAGGAAATAGTTTGACAGGGAATATAATTTCAGGTATTGGTGAGATGGAGTCATTAGACACTCTTGATCTATCAAGAAACCAACTATCAGGCAAGATCCCTACTGGCTTGGCGCAGCTGAATTTTCTTGGTGTTCTTGATTTATCAAACAACAAGCTGAGTGGCAAAATTCCGAAAGGTACTAAACTACAGAGCTTCGATGCATCTGTCTATGCTGGGAATAATCAATTGTGCGGAGACCCTCTCCCGTCGTGCCCCAACACAACTGTTATAGATGAAGGCGATGATACAAACAAGAAAGATGATGGCTTTTTCATGCAATCTAGTACACTAGAATTCTGCATAACATTGATCTTGGGTTTCATTGTCGGATTCTGGGGAGTTGTTGGTTCTTTAGTGCTCAAGAGATCATGGAGAGTTGCTTATTTCAACTTCTTTGATGCTGTTTGGAATTGGATTGACATAACAGCAGCTGTGTTTATAACCAAATTCAGACAGAGCTGAATCAAGGTGACTCTTTTTTCCTCTATTTTTGCTTATTCATATATGCGCTTCTCTATGAAACTGAACCTTCCATTCACCATACTTTGCAGAAAATCAAAATAAAATCATTGGAAAAAAAACCTGAATTATTGAAATTGACTCACTATTTTGTTCATTTTTCATTTTAATTTAATCAAGAAAATTGTGAAAGAGTCCATATAAGTTGCGTGGAAAAATGCAAAGCCTTGAAATTTATTTATCTTTTATACTTATTTTTTAAGTGGACTCTTCCCTTCAGGTGGACAAGCTGATCCTTGTGTGACTTTGTAACTTACAGAACAAAATAAATGTACACCAATAAATTATTGTAAACTTTTCTGTAATTTCTATGATTTTCAAGTTATGTATGTTTAAATGGATTGACACTAGTCATGTACTTGTTGAATTATCAAATCCTGTTACCACAATTATATACTTCGTTTTATTTCCAGAAATACAATATTCAAATGGGTTAATTAAAATAATTGAAAAAAAAAATCAACCTTCAGGCAGGCGCCCGAGTGCTGAACTGCTGATGGGCATTTTAATGTCACAAACCTCCAAATCATAAATACTACGTCATTTTGTATATGAAATTAGTTCCCAGAATAAAAAACCTTTCTTGAACCCAATTCATTTCCTCTTCCTAATTTAAACAAGAACAGAGTAAGCACAGATTCAAACAATCGAACAAAAATGTACAACACGTTGATTGACCATGGATACATAAGTGATTTCATGTATCCCATAAAAATAGAAGGGGTAAAGGAAATTACATTTAAAGTGAGATAGAAAGTTCAGAAGTGGCTTCTCTTCCTTAGTGAATAGTCGAAGGGCTGCCAAGACAACTATCTGCATAGGCTCGGAAGCATCAATTCCACCTCCGATGCAATGCTGCGGAACCTCCCGCCACTTTGCTTGCAGCCTTGATCGCTCCGCCACAGCTTCTTTTTACAAGCCATGTGTTCAAAGTATCTCCGGCCAGATAGTGAGTTGCAAAACTATGGTGTGCAGGTTATGGATTTATTTCGCTCAGATGCATCCATTGATGCTCAAGCACTGGCTTGTGTACTTTACATTATGCGAGTGGGTATAACTGATCAAATGACTGAACCTATCCAGAGAAGTTTTTCGGTTTTTCTTGCCGAGGAGAGGAAAAGAATTGGGGGAAAATGAGGAGAAATGGATTAGGGTTCACAGAATGGGTTTTTTAATTTGGGATCCAATTTCCTTTAAAAACGATGTCGTGTTGATGTGGCATTAAATATTAATGCCACATCAGACTTCTGCCCGTGGGTTTTTTTGCAACGAAGTTTAAAGATAAGGAATTTTTTTTGTTAATTCTTAAAATTTTGGATTTGTGTGCAATAAAAGTACACGATTTTTTTTTTCATTTAAAAAAAAATTTCTATAAAAAAAATACTTTTCTTCCACAAATTATATAAAAGAATACTTTTCGAATTTGCTTCGTCTTGAGAAAATAGTTTGAGTTTATGTTATAACCTTTACCCATTTTAGAACATTAAAGTTTTTTACTTTCTATTTTGAAAGAGAGATTTGCATTTTTGCTCTTCTTCGGAGGTTCTAGGGAAAAAAAAACCTATTTTAGAAAGGAATTTGAGATTTTCTCTTTTGGCTATAAAAATAAAATAAACTCAATTTATTGCAAGTTAAATCATTTTATTTGCTTCTATATATTAGTAAGTAAATTTAAATGAAGAAATCGTGTCCGTGTTTTCCACTATATCCTTTCCAACGAGCTACACGCGCAGTGTAATTCTCGTTATATAATTTTAACAATTAAATTCTTTTAATAATAAATTATTACATTACTCAATATAAGGTAAGCCACCATAAGACATCATTTTGAGAAGTAAATATATATAAAGTTAAATTTGTGCGAGATTAAGGATTATTGTAATTTGACCTAGAGAAAATACATCGAATATATACCGTGTGAAATATTGTCATAATTCGAGGAGGGAAACCATGTTCATGAAAAACATGCAAACACAATGATATGTAAATTGGGACATATTATATTGAGTTTGATTATAGAATAATGTAAATCTCAAACCCACCCCACCACCCCAATCGTCTCTAATTATATTTTATATTTTGATTTTACATTAACTTAGAGAGAAATAACATCTATACCTAAACTAAAAATATAAACCCTTAAATGAAAAGGTTTAGATTTTTCCTCTGTATTATCATCTTACATAATCTCTTTATTCCGTCCCAATAATTACATTTCCTTTTTCATGGAGATATAGTATTTTAATATAAGACGTAAGGAAAGATTTACTCTTTTTATTTTTTTTATGGAGATTAAAAAATATATTATTTTAATATATAATGAATTGAGATATATAAAATGTATAATGATTAGTTGTGTTAATATTGTGTATGAGCCCTATAAAGATATGTTAATTGTTTTGTGTGATCTCATCTATTATAAAGAGAAATGTAAACTTTATGATGTGACACCTAAAATAGTAATGCTTTAATATTAGGTGGAATTGAGATAGTAATAATATTTTAATGTACTTGGTAGTTGTAATAGTGTTGTGTGTTGTTCCCTAGAAATGGAGTAGCATTAATTATTTTGTGCCAGTCTCATATATCAAAATGGAAAATATAACTATTAAAATAGGACGTTCCAATTAAAAATATCCACCATTATTATAAGATGAATGGAGTATGTAAAACTCCATTTGTCCAACCAAGAGATTTTCATTTTACTATATTGTATGTTCTTTTCAAATGTTTCAATTTTTCTCATTCATTAAAAAAGGCACCCCACGTATGACCACTTCTCATTACTAATATAATTATTCATTAAACATTAAATAAGAGTAATAGGGAGTATGAAATTGTAACACCAAAAAATTTTCTTTTTACTATATTGTATGTTCTTTTTAAATGTTTCAATTTTCCTCCATCATTAAAAAAAAAAAAAAGGATATGACCACTTATTCATTAAGCGTTAAATAGGAGTAATAAAATTTATTTTAGGGTAATGAAATTATAACACCATGGTACAGTGGGACATCCTGTGCCCCACCCCACCCTGCCCAGAAAAATAAAAAAGGTTAGCAGGGGTAGTTTCGTGATTTGAGAGAAATTGTAGATGGAGGAGCATTCAAGCAGGGGCGAATTGTAAGGTTTCACCTATAAATGATGGCAAGCGATTTAGGGGTGGCCTTCCACACTCTCACACAGCCCTCATTTTCCCTTACTCAACTTTGGTCCCACACCCCCTTCTCTCTCCTCTCTCTCCCCCTCTTTCTCTCACTTACTTCAATTTCTTCCTCCTCCATATCTCCATCTTCTTTCCATTAAAAGCAGAGAGGTTCATGGCCCCTGACGTCTGTGGAGGTTTAAGGAATCAAACGACGTCGTGCGGCAAGAGCAGGCATCATTTCCAGAAGAAAGGCCCATGGACAACCTCGGAGGACATGCTGCTGCTCGAATACGTCAAGAAACATGGTGAGGGCAACTGGAATGCTGTCCAGAGGAATTCTGGCCTCATGAGATGTGGCAAGAGCTGTCGTCTCAGATGGGCCAACCATTTGAGGCCCAATCTCAAGAAAGGTGCTTTCACTCCTGAAGAAGAGAAACTCATCGTCGAGCTTCATTCTAAGCTCGGCAACAAATGGGCTCGCATGGCTGCTCAAGTCTCTCTCTCTCTCCTCTGTTTCTCTCTCTGTTTTCTCTGTTTTCGTGTGTGTGTTTAGTAAACTGAAATGATCCTCTGTTTTGATTTTATTACAGCTTCCGGGAAGAACAGACAACGAAATCAAGAATTACTGGAACACGAGGTTGAAACGACGACAGCGTGCGGGATTACCAATATACCCTCACGAATTAGTCCACCATGAGCAGAATAAGCACCCACTGGCGGTACCCCCACCGCCGCCTCTTTCAGTGTCGTCTCTTCTATCCGCGACCCGCCCGCTAAACCCGAACCCGTTCACGTTCAACCCGTCCATGATCGCCCCACGAGACACCGCTCCATATCTCAGCCACCAGTTCAACATCTACCGCGACAACAATGGCGGCCTAGCTCTGTCTCTCAACGCCGCCAACTCGATCTTCAACTCGCCGGCGGCGACTCGGCCGCCGCCACCTTTCTTCAATCAGGGGATGGTGAGTCAGTTGCCGATGAGCTCACTCGTTCAGTACAATTCCCTCAGCTACGACGTCAGCGCAGTCCCGGAGATGGAGCTCATAGGGCTTCCTTCAATCCAATCGCCGGTGGAGGGGGCTGTGACGCCGGCGGCGTCGTCCAACGAGTTCGTGGTGGCGGCGGCGACGTCGAGTGATGGTGCGGAGGAGTACGAGGTTGAACTGGGGTTCGAACAGCGGAAGAAAAGTGGGTTGTTGCAAGATTTGTTTGGGGATTCATATAATCATGGAAAACCAGAGGTTGCAGAAGCTGCAAATGTGCATGAAGATGGAGGAGTTTTTGGTAATTTTGACCATGGGATAGCCAACTCTGATGATACCTATGAAGGTAAACACTTTTTATTATCAAGATCTAATTAAATTAAGGAAATTAATTTGTTTAATTATGTTTAGTTTTGAGGTAAATTTTGTTATTTTCTCTGAATTTGATTTAGTCTAGGGTAATTAATTCATTGTCTAGGTTATTCGTAACTGATGATCGAAAAATTGCATGTTCTGACTTTTATAAATGCTATATGATCTAATAAAATATATCGAGAGCATCTTTTGCCGTACTTTAACTTGCATCTATCTCTACAAAAGGGACATGTAAATAGATGCAGAAAGTATAATTGATTCACCGAATTTTCTGGATATATTTTATTAGATGTAGCATCTATGACTTATATAATCTATTAAAAAGAAAGTCATTGTGCAATATCTGCATTGATTACGAGGCTGGTGACGATGTGTAACGTCGACCTACCGTTCTGACAGAGTCGTGTCTAATAGCGCATCTAAAATAACACTATTTTATTTCTCGGAAAACTTAATTAATTGTATCGCGCTAGTCAATTAGAATCATTTTCGGAAAAAAAAGTCATTATTACGTAATAGTTGCATTAGCTGGATAGCTGAGAACGCGTTACAATAATGACGTTGCGTCTGACAAAGTTGGACCCATTCGAGCATCTTGGCCAACTTTACATTTAATTAAAAATATAAAATTTATCGTTTACATAGAAGAATCTAAATGGTAGCGATAGCATATAATTTATTTCGAAAATACTTTATATGACAACAGCGCTTGACCTGATGAAAAGTATTGATAGTTTAATACTATTCTGAAAAGCAATCGACTCACACTTTATTACAGACGCACATGTTAGCGCGTGGATTACAATCCTATAGTAACATCATTACTCACTCTCTAGTATAGAATTGAATCAAATGTGACACTAACTTCAAAATAAGTTTGGATTTCCTATCACTTAACCTAATTCATGTTTTTTAGTTACTCGTGTTGATGTCGTTATCGTGTCATAGGCCCGGAAGCTAAAGCTCCAGAAGAGAGCAGTGTCGCCATGGACGACGATCTAATGAACCTTCTTGACAACTTCCCATTATCAGTGCCAATTCCAGACTGGAATGGAGGAGATGGGAGTGAATCGCCTATGTTGACAAATGGTACAACTCGAGCCATAGAAAGTCAACCGCAGGCCTCAGGGTACAACTCGGTTGCAAGCTTAACAGCAGCAGCAAATCAAGAATGGAGCTTTGGTACTCCTTGCCTTTGGAATAACGTGACAAGCATTTACTGAAAAGGATGATAATCAACAAGGAATTAAGCATGCATGTTCAAGAATTTAGAATTATGGTTGGAAAATTATCTTTTAATTAGAGTTGTAGACTTATGATTAATTTAGTTTCTAATGTTGTATTAGTCCATGAAGAACTTAAGGATTAGTAGTATTCCGACCAAATAGCATGCTTGCTCTTTTGGTTAGTGAATTTGCTTTGGAACTATCTGGTTAGTGTGATCATGTTATTAATATATATATATATATATATATATATATATATATATATATATATATATATATATATATATATATATATATATATATATATATTGTTGGTATTTGTTAAATTAGGCATAGAGATATCTGTTAAAATTATTTATTTTCATCTTGTAATTTTTCAAAAATTAGATAGAATTCTTCATTAACCAAAAAATGAGCAATTGCACGAAGTATTGCATAATTCATAGTTCATCTTCAAAATGAGTAGCCCTAATTAAATAATATTCGCTCCCTCTCAGTAAAATTATTCACCCTTACTTGTTTATCCCACCCCTTTAAGCTCTCATGAAAGAAAGTAACACTTTACTTCACGTAATATCTTGAAAAATTACTTTAATCACTTTATTTTGTATAATGTCTTCAAAAATTATTTTAATTTTAAAATTATGACTCTCATTTAATTCACTTAATATTATTTTACACCTTATTTATTAACTTAAAATATTGTGTATTATGAGGTGTTAGAGTGTAACCTGATTAAGTATTAAACGATTCAACTCTCTATCAGCTTAAGCTTTTAGATGAGGTGGTCGTTTAACATGGTATCAGAGCCCATGGTTAACAAAGGTCCAGGGTTCAAACCTCACAGCCACCCATTTATGAGAAAATTCCACATGCAAGGCTTGAGGCAAAAATTCCCCGCCTGCATGTGAGGGGGCGTGTTAGAGTGTAACCTGATTAAATATTAAACGATTCAACTCTCTATCAGCTTAAGCTTTTAGATGAGGTGGTCGTTTAACATGAGGTAGTATTTGCTAGCTTTGTCTTTACTACTCTTTCAATAACAAGAAATTTAGTGTTAAGAATATAAAATAAATAATAATGATGATTATTATTATCTTGACAATTACTTAAATGCAATGTTGTTAACCGTATTCCCGTTTAAATTGAGAACCAGTACCGAACATCTTAAAAATCAAATTTTATGATTGAATCGATCAAAAAAATTCTTTTTTGATTAAACCGGTCAAATCGATTCTATATTTTTTTTTTATTTTATTTTCAATTTATTATTATTATTATTATTATTATTATTATTATTATATTTTTTTTATTATTTTTTTAATGATGTTTCACATCTACTTTTATATATTTTAATCAGAACATAATATTTATTTTTTTTATTAAATTATGAATTATTATGGTATTAAATGAACATGTTATGAATTATGAATGAAGTACAAATTATGAACTGCTCCCTCGTTCTAAATATACAAGCATCACTTTTTTTCCATGTAGATTAAGAAAAGTGCTAAAGGGTATTTTGATTTTTTTTTTAATAAATACTCCCTCCATCTCATTTTTAACTTTCCACTTTCATAAAAAAAAATATATAATATTTCTCTAACACATTTTACTTCCAAATTTGTCATCACCATTTCAATATTGAAAATATACACCCAATTAAATGAAAGTATATATATATATATATATATATAGATTTTTTCTTTCATTTTTTATTACTGATTATAGATTTGGTGCGTAGCACACAATATAAGGGTAGCATATACTTTTAATCCGCAATCTCGCAGAGTGGTCTTTACTAAATTTAGCAATTCATTTTCTGTGGACTTTTTCTCTGCATATAATCTATATTTATCTCTAAGTTGCTTTCGAGCATTCATTAATTTAGCTATTTTAACTATTTAATTTTATTTAATACTACGTTTTTTCATACCACAATATTTTTAATTTCTTTTATTAAATTTTATCTTCACAATATCACTCGCCTTTTCTTTTCTAATTTTACAAAATAAATGCAAATTATATGATAGAACGAATGGATTACTATATCATGACAACAAAATTTATATAAGAAAAAAGATTTGAAAAATATATTTTATACCGTTAATGTTATTTATATTTTTGTAATGGCATACGGTTCTATTAGATTCTATGTGATAGTTGAATAAGATAAATTATGTTAATCAAATGGAATTATTAATTAATAACATCTAACTATCACAAACACTTCTGTAAATCGGTTTTGCGGTATAAACCCTGTGATCTCCCTCTCAATTCTAAATATGCAGGGTGTTTAAATTAAGAGGATCACATGATTTAAAGGCTTTATAATGTAAATCCAATTTATAATAGACTAACTCTTAACTATATGTTTAATTATTTTAGCCTAGTTGATTATTTCATATAAATTTCTAAAAACTATCGATTAAGATCAGTCACACTTATACAGTTATATATACTCTATAGTATATATGCACATACGATACTAATTTAATGCTACTTTGTGATGACTTTAATTTATTTTATGATAGCTTAAGTTATCCAATAGTATGATTATGTTTATCTATTGAAAATCCATCCTTTAATACCCTTATAGTACTATTTAAGTTTTTAGTACAATTAAATTACATAAATTCAACCAATCTCTTAAACACATTACATATTACTCTCTCACACTTATATTACCCTAAAAGTTTTTAGGAAAATATTAATCTTTGAGGAAAAAGTTGAGATTTCTCCCCCCGAATACGTGTTACTCATCTAATACTTGTAATAAAAGATATAACATCAAAGTATAATAGAACATTCAGGATCTTAAAATTGTTATCACTTTTTATTTATACTATGAATTGCTTGTAACATGAGATATAATATCAAAATGTAATAGAACATTCGAAATCTTAAAACTGTTATGCCATGTCACTTTCTTATTTATTTAATGCTAGTTTTTCTATGAGAAGATCTCACACAAATGTTTGATGGGGACGATAGAAATTACTCTAACTATAAATTAAAATGGATGAATATTAGAAGTATTTTTTTCTCATTGTCACTATCTCATAAATATATAACTATCGCCTAAAATACACAACGTGGGATGACATTAACATTTCATGTTACTATCAAAACATTGTTTTATTTCTTTATCTTTTTCTTTTTTCCAATAAATCAAATGGAGTTTGCTGATTATGAGGTGGTAAGAGGGTTCACGCAGGCCATACCATGGCAACTTTTTCTTCCATTTAATATGATTACACGAATTAAAAAGAATATAAAAAAGAAAAGATGAGGCTTATGTAATGGGTGATTGAAGCAACATTCACGTTCTGTATGCATTGTATTTTAGTACACTCCAATTTAGGAACCTTAATTCAGAATGAATCCTACATATTGCACGTCATCCTGCCCATAAATAGACCTACCAAATTAAATTGAATATCTATATATCCTAAAACCAATATAATTGATCTAATTAATTTGGCAGTATATATGGAGAATTAATCTTACCACGATGAGTAATATTAATGAACTTCATGATCCCCAATTAAATCAAGATAGAAAAATATCGAAAATCTCTAAATCTAAATTCTAAACTAGCTAGCTAGCTTTAATAAGACGAACTTAAGTTCGACAAGGTAGATATAAGAATATATGCATGTAAATAAAATCATTATAGTTAACCATCAAATAACTAAAAAAAAAGAAGGCAGCAAGTGGAAAAAAGAAATACTCCAATAATTTACCAAATCAAGCCTTATCCAATTTTTTTCTTATCCAAAAGCAACTGTCCGACGACACGCCAAAGCCATGGAAAATTATATTCATACAGTCTAATAAAAAAATTATCTCATTAATATTTATTTGAGCACTTTTTTTTTCTTCATGTTAATACTTCTTTTTTTTTTTTAAATTATGCTCAACATAATTGGATATTAATTAAATGGTACCAATCGTAAATGCCACATGGGCATTTATAATTACCTATGGTAAAAAGACTTTATTTGAATTTATTATTTGTCAAAGGATTTTTAAATAAATTAGTTTCAAGTTTATTGTTTGGCAAAATTCAATGCAAACATTAACACTTTCTTTTTTTCTCCTTCTTTCTTTTTTTTTTTTTAATGCCTTGTGAGATTTCAACAGTTTTATAATTATTCTTAGTCGCATCTTATAAATTGTAAAATATTTTACATATTTCCAAATGACATTAATTAGTGAGTGATTCATGTATTCATATATTGATGCAAATGTTAAAACGATTGTCCTTGGTGGCATAATTTAAGGCTAATATCATGTCCACCACATATGCATGAATCGCTCAGTTCTTAATGGATTTATCTTCCTATATTGTCGTGGAACATCATTACGAGGTTCGTTCAAGTTATGATGACTATTTCGGGGCAAAAATGTCACATATCCTCACACTAATAGCATCTCCACTTAATTTACGAACCCTTGTCCCCCCTCCTTTCCCTACAATAGACTCAAACAATGCCCTTCACAATGTCAAAATTACTTATATTAGCTGTAAAACAGTGATCCCCTTCTTGTGTGTCGAAGAAATCTTTGGTTTCATACAATCGAACAAACATCGATCGAATGAACTATGTATATACTTTAACAAAACGAAAGAAGATAATTCACCGATAGGTCTGGGTACATGTTAGGTCACGAAAAGGAATTTCAGATCAGCTTCCGTTAGTTTGGCCAGAGCCTCTGAAGATCCACCCACAGTCCTGCAGCAGAGTAAACCCAATCAATATATAAATACATAAGCAGAGAGAGAGAGATTGAGTGTGCGCGTATGTGGATTGAAAGACAGAGAGTCTTGCACGCTTCTCCTAGTGTGTTTGGAACCATGAAATCTATTTCCTTTTCCAGCAGTAATGTGTAGCATGAAAACCGGTTAAACTTACCCTTCGAACACTAGTTCCTTCTTCTCTTGCAACTTCAAAATCCTCTCTTCAATAGTATTTTCAATAACGAACCTCACAATCCTATAAAGAGGGAGATAGAAATGAATCAAGTTCCATGATCTATTAAATGAAAGGAAAACACGTTGAGAATGCATGGCTTAACTTACCTAATTGGTTTATATTGGCCTATACGATGAATTCTGTCTTGCGCCTGCCGCTCCACCGCCGGATTCCACCAAGGATCCATCAAAAAGACCTGAATAAATAAAATGATCAAATAATTAACTTACAACACAACAGCATAACTTCCATCAACTACAGAAACCCATGGATAATTACATTAGATACACCATAGCCACTCATGATATAAATCACAATCACAAATATTCAATCCAGACACGAAAGTGATGATGAATAATGCATCCTCTCACAAATATATGAAGCCAACTATGGCAGGTGTGTGCTTTGGATGCAGGAGGTCTATAAAATGTATGAGCAGCAAACGAAGGCATTATTACTTCCCACAAATAGCATTATCTATCAATCGATTCAAGAGTTGAGCCAATTGAAACAATGAGTAACAGGCACATGAACAAGAGGACAATTGTGATCCACATAAATCATCTTACATGAGATGCTACAGTGAGATTGAGAGCAACACCCCCAGCTTTTAAGCTCATCAGGAATATTCTGCAGCCAGGATCCTCAGTAAATTTTTTTATAGCAACATCTCTTGCTCCCATTGACATAGACCCATCTAACTGAACACACTGCACTCCAGACTAAAAAAGAAACACTAACCGTCAAAACTTTATTGGGGTCATAATACACATGGTGAAGTAATACCAGCTTCTCACACTCAGGTATACCTTTATAAGGGCATAATGTATTAGATCCAGAAATGATGTGAACTGGCTAAAGACAATTCCCTTGGCAGAACCATCCCTTTCAACCATAAATCTAATTTCTTCCCTCTGCAATAAAGCAAATCTCACAATCAAGCAAAAATGCATATGTCATCATTCATATTCAAAATCAGATACATTAAATATTTCACATACCAAAGCATCTATCTTTGTACTAGTCTGATAATCATCAAGTCGAATTCTGTTCAGAATACTTGATGGTCTGAATCCTTTAATGGTTGTTTTCATACTACGTTCCTTCCCATCTTTGTTGGCAGTGAAATCAACCGTAAGTGGCTTTGAACAAGAAGGGCATGAGTTTTGTCCCATGGTAGCACTAAAATCAATCAAACAGGGCTTGCAGAAAACATGTCCACATGATGTGACCTACAATGATAGTAAAATTAAAATAAGAAATAATTGCGACTTACAACCTTAAAGATCCAAATAAAGTTGCTTTGACTATCTTACTTTTCATCATTGAATAAATTATTAATATTTTGTCACTGACTGATACTAGGAAAGGAAAAATGGAAGTTGGAAATAATGTAATCTTGGACAACAATGAAGCCTTTTGATCATTACATTTATCAATAACAGAGAACAGAACCTCAATCATGCATTCCATGATCAGAATTCTAGTCATATATACATCTACTTTGAACACTAACATGAAACAAAATAAATCTAAACAAGGAATTTTGTGATGTTTAATAGGAGGGACCATGTAAACATTAGTAAGTATAAGAAATTATTGAACAATGTAGAATAATCATAATAGACAATTCAAGATTGTAAATTTTAGCAGATAAAAATTAGTATTATTAGAACTTACCACGGTGTCTTCTTCGGAGTCATTACATAAACTACATTTTTCTTCATTTCTAGTATCAACTGCTTCACCCTTTCTTTCCATTGAAGTAAGAGAATATTCAACGAGGTAAGGATGATCCACTGCCTGCATCCAGTAAAATAATCAACATTAGCACAACGAGATACAAGGTTGAGGTGTGGCATAAACATATTTCTTAAAATAAATAAATAAAATAATCCTCATGAAACAGGTTTAAAGAAAGTTGAAGTGAAAGAGGTGATGACTATGTCAGAATAAACCATGATGTTATTAACATAGGAAGGGCAACTCAGAGGAGTTTAGAGCACAGAAAGATTTTTTAAATAAGTAAACTTCTAGGAAAGATTTACACTTGGTATTTACATAATTTATCACTATCGTAATGCATTACCTTGGAAGCTAATCTAATCTAATTGACAAAAAAAAATGTATACATCTTCGAATTCATCATTACAATACAGATACTTAATCATCTAAGTGCTACAACGTACGACCAGACAAAATTATGTACACATCTTTGCATTCAGCATTGTTTATCTGTTGGTATAATGAAGATCTCAAACCTGTCGAAGACGTGTCAGGAGATCAAATATGTGGGCATAGTTATTCATTACAGTCCCTGCCTCAATATATCTGCAAATAAAAACAATAATATGGTATAATAACAGGAGTGAACCATTTTCAAAATGCCATGTCTTTGACTTGTAATAAAGTACTCTAGCTCTCAACAAGCATACAGAACTCATGGCCAACCCAAGCCTCCAGCAGGCCAAACAAAAGCAAAGTCCAGTGGAAAATTTAATGAACCAAATGAATTTAAAAAAAAAAAAGGCCAAATAAAGTGATATGCCACTTGGTTAGCACCAAACACATATGTAAGAAATGATAGATGAAGTTATAGATGAAATACGTATTAAACTGCGCCTGACTCTCATTGTACAAAGCTGTATAATAGTCCTCTTCTACAATATCCAGAAAATCCCGTCTCAGAGTAACCTGAAACACAACAAATATCTATATACTGAATTTACTGAAACAAACAAGATAGTGTTATGATGATCTAAGATCAAAGCATACAATTCTAGGTGGAAGCGCAAGATCAGCTGCTCTGCCTTTTTTTGTACGTCTTAGCAATATGCTTTTTAATATTTTGTGCTTTAACAAAAGCATAGCTCCTCTAGCACCCCCAGTCTTCGCATTATCTTGTATTGGTGTGGCAACATTCTGAAAGAGGAAATATGCCCCATTCTCAATATCATGATATATATATATATATATATATATATATATAGAGAGAGAGAGAGAGAGATCATAATAGTATTGACTAACGCACATACTTTATTCCACCAGCAGAAGTGGCGAACATTCTTATGAGCACAGCCTGGGCAGTCAGCTGAGGTACTGTAAATAAAAAAGGTTCAGATATTTATATCCTAGTCCTTTTCACGAAGTTAAGTTACTGTAAGAGAATACAGTGTCTTGCGCCAAATGCAGGAAAAGTTGAGCATGGAATTTGAGGAGTTTTAAAGGAAATAAAATTTTTCTTGCAATCAACATGTACTGGGAACGGATGAACAAAAAAGAATTGGTACAAGAAAATTTTCCATAGCTATATATAAGAAATCAAGGTTAAATTGGACCAATCATAGTAAGTTTAACCTAAAATATCCCATCCCAAAATACCGATTCCAAATGGATGGTCTATGCACATACCAATGCTATTTTTTATATACACTTCTTTGGGTTATTATGCACTTACCACACCTCCATTCCAGTAACAGGGAAGAGGGATTAAATGAATGAAGAGAGAAATGAGGCAGAAAGAACCTTGATCTCTAAAAGCATCATTGATATGCTTGACTATACCTATAATCAAGCGTACGACAATCACAGTCCTTGCAGAAATAATAAGAGTAAGGAACTATCTGCAGAAATCGAACCTGAAACAATTTACAACCGTATTAGACATAAACCAAAAATTGGAGCAGAAAAATCCTATATAACAAAAACTTACAAGAGAATAGAGCTCTCCCACACGATTTTGAAGGGGAGTACCACTTAAAGCCCATTTATATCTAGATTGCAAAGCAAGAACAGCTCTAGTAGTGTTGCTTTTTCTTTCTTTTATGTAGTGCGCCTGTGAAAATAGTCAGACCAAAAGAAAGTAACTGTCTGTAAGGTAGAAAAAACTGAACCAAAGACTAATGATGATCATGGTTGAATAAAAAATCAACTAAAGGTTATGATAACTAGTAAAAAATCGTAAGTCCATAAAAATAAAGTTAACTAGTCAAGTGAGCAAAAAAAATCCACCATTCACGCCATTAACTGAATACACAAACTCATCGATTCACCCAATTGAAAAATGACATTACAAGAAGAAACAAAGAGAGTGATATCGACAGCAAGTAGAGAACCAGAACAACAGGAAAGTTATTACACGACCACCCATTCCTCAATTCTAAAAAAAAAATAATCTTGGCCTTACCACAGGAATGGAGTTTCATAAAGACAAAAGTAACATTGACGAAAAACAAAAGTAAAGATGTCACACATACCTCATCCAATATGATTCGCTCCCAAGCCATAGAGTGCAAAATAGATTTTCCAGCAGAAAGGGATGTACCAGGCACAGCTGAATTCTCAAATGAACAGTCATTCTCCATCTCCTTGTCATAGCTGTCATGGTTCTTGCCTGTATCCCTACTCTGAACCACAAAGTTTGGTGTTTTCTTGGTCTTTGGTCCCTTTTTATGCTGCTTTGATTGCTTAGTAGTCTTAGAAGCACCCGGTCCACAATAGTATTTTAAGTGAATTTTCAACTTGCGCTCATAAAACAATTTTCCACAGTAATGACATTTTTCTTTAGGAGGCATCACATATTTCCTGAATTCCGCCTCAACAATTGAATAAGTTGTTATAACAAAATCATAATCAGAAAACTGATAAAGAGTTTTTGCACGGTTTGCACCATGGTAGATAAGCACCTTGGTGCTTCCCTTAGAAGTGAACCGTTCAATCTCATTAACCCACTGCATCACAGCTATCAATGGGCATATAACAAGTGTGCCTTTTACAGGTGGCAACCCCATTGAGGAACTGGATGATGGCATGGGTAACTGATGTCCAGAAATTTCCTTTAAGATGCTTCTTTTGAGAAGAACAAGTGCTATTGCCTGGAGAGTCTTCCCCATCCCCATCTCATCTGCAAGGATGCCGCCTCCGATAGCAGATTCCTCTTGCTTCAAAGCCCAGGATAACCACTCTTTCTGATATCTTAAAAGTGGTATTATCAAGTCATTCGAAGGCTCAACAGTTTCAGTTGCCATTTCATTCTGATTAATCAAGTCCATATCCATCTTTAAATTTTCATCAATCCATATACCATTTTCCTGTTCTAATACTTCCCACATCAGCACTGGTCTATCTCCTTTTTTCTTCTTACTCTTCTTCTTTTTTGCATACTTCTCCTCCACGACTCCAGTCAAATCAGAATTCCCTGGGCCAATGAAAAACTCTGCCTCAATGTCTCCATTCATAGCCCTGTCTCCCTCTTCTTGGTTGTTATTAGCCATGCTACCCTGCCCTTCCCTTATCTCCAAGGAATTTCGTTTCCTCCTCTTTGGAGCAGCATAGTCATCATCATTAATAAAATCTAATTCAGGGGAATCCAAAGCACCTCCACCTATTCCATCTTCGAGTGCATTAAACAGGTCTTCACCTGAAATTATAATGAATACTCAGTCACACTAGTGCTGAAACACTAAGTTAGGAATAACCATTAAAAAAAACTAGTAAAAACAATCAAATTGGGGCTTCAAAAAAAAATAGGACGATCATACAATCCAAAAAAACATCATTGAATTGAAATCATCAACGCACATTACAGTAAGTCACACGTTTAGTCTCATATCCCAACCTCAATCAAAAGCACATAGATATTCACTCAGATACCTTTATCACTCATCGCATTATATTCAGAATCAGATGACATCTGCTTACAACCATCATCATCGGAACTCTCTATGTACTGGATCATCGCCTTCCCTGCTCAAATTCACTAATTAGAATTCAGTCACAGTTACAAACATCATGATTCTACCCACCCAAATCCGGGAATGACGCATATAAAATTAAAATCATGATATAAAATCGCACACAAATAAAAGTTCTACCGCAAAGTATCAACAGAATACGCGAGTGCGGTACCCAAAAAAGTTAAAATAAACCATACATATGTACAATAAAAAAAAGTAAAAAACGAGGAAATCGAACCTTTGGAAGAAGACGCGCCATCATGATGAGAACGGAGTTTCATCGTTTGTTTTGATTGAAGAGCAACGCGAGGAATACAGAAATTAGGGTTTCAGGAATTTAATGCTCTGTTTGGTTGAACCGCCAGTAGTCGCGTCTGGTTGCAACTCTCATTGGCAGTGTAATTAGAGATACAGAAAGGCTTATATATAAGTAAGTATTATAAAAAGCAGAGAAATCAAAGTAGGGTGGGTGTGAGGGGGGTAGGTGTCGGCATGGGGGGTGGGGGGCACATGAGAAATTTCGCGGCGGGAAAGGCTTTTCCTATTCTTGTCCTCTATAAACTGTTTGGAGCCAAAAATGTGTTCGGAATGGTTGGTGTTTTAATGACTATTTTACCCTGCTTTTAAACTTTATTAATTTATTTTTATTTTTAGTTAATTTACTGTACCTAATTTATTCAAGCTGTCAAAGAAGTAAGTCAAATGATTTGGAAAACTAGCAAATTTGAGATTTGAATAATTATTGAAAAAAAAAATGTAAAACTACTGGGGTTTTAGGTATGAATATACTCTAAACCACAAAAATTATAATTATACTCTAAACCCTAAAATCCATAAATGAATATATTATAAGCCATAAAAATGGAATTATAATTATACCATAAACTCTAGATTTGAATATACTCTAAACTATAAAGATGAAATTATAATTATTCACTAAACACTTTTACTCTAGGAGTGAAATATATCCTAAACTATAATTGTAAAATTATAATTATACCCTTAAAATTAATCTAAATCCTAAAAATAAATAATAAGTAAACTTTATAAATAAAATACTCCCTCCGTCCGGATTCAAGAGTATCATTTACTTTTGGGCACGGAGATTAAGGAGTATTGTTATTTAATGTGTAGTGGGTAGTTGTATTAGTGGAGGGATGAGTCCCATTTTTTAGTTGTATTAGTGGGTGTGTATGGGTCTCATATGTATAAAAAAAAGAAATGAGACCCTTTGGCGCAGACGCCAAAAATTGAAAAATGGAACCCTTGAAAGCGAACGGATGGAGTATACACTAAATCATAAGTTGAAAGTACAATTATACCCCTAAAATTAAATTTAAGAAAAAGGGAAAAAATCAAAAATAAAAACTAATAGTAATAAAACAATCAGGTGAATTGGAGGAGGTGAGTTAAAGGTGGGGAAACAAGCAAATGGACACGACTAGATGAAAATTGAAAATCCCACTGAAGCATGGAATGATTATGAATAAAATGTGAATGACCAAAAGAACGTATAAATCGGGTTCATGGTATAAACTCCATATTAAAGGGATCATAGAAACCTCTCGGCCTTAAGGAAGTTTCTTTTGTAAAACGGTCTCGATTATTTGTCTATATTCAATTGATCCTCCGTTTGAGATTCTCCAAGAAAAACTGTTCTTTTTTTCAAGTGTCGTGTAATTTTCTTCTCCTTTACTGTGGCCTAATTAATCACCCGACCCTTTCAAATGGATGTCTTTTACCCTTCTCTGTTAATAAACTAATGTTGTCTTCAAGAAACAACACTTGATATCAATTCATATAATTGCTTGCATTAATCTGAATTTTCCCAAATTAATCAAGTTAATTCGCAGAATGTCCAATTCCGCTGGCTCTTTTCCGATCGCTTTGAAAGTAATGATAAACAAAGAGAAAACAAAGGTTCTTTTAGCAGAAGCCGACAGTGATTTTGCAGACGTTCTGTTGAGCTTCCTGGCACTGCCATTAGGAAGAATCGCGAAGCTTCTGCAGATCAATTCCAAAGGAGATCAGAACCCACCTGTTTTTGGAAGTATAACCTCTCTGTACAAAGGGTTAGCAAATCTCGATGATTTCCATTTCTCAACACCAGCTGCTAAGCTGATGCTTCTGGATCCAAGAAGTTGTTTGGATTCTCTATGTCGTCGTCTCAAACTCGTTGTTACCAACTCTAACCCTATCGACTATTTCACTTGTTATGATGGGGTCTCGTGTGAGTACAATGATGTCTGCATGTATTATGCTGATTCTGCCAGATGCAGTTGTTCGAAACCGTTGAACGAAAGAGTATTGTTCGTTCGTGATTCTGATGATGATGCTGAAGATTCTGAACATGGAGTTATATTAAAGAACATCGCGGCCGGATCTTTCGTAATCTCCGATGATTTAAGAATGCAGCCTTATTCTGATGGATTCTTGGGAACTCTTACCAATCTTGGAATCTCATCTGGAGATGTTGCAGAGATTAGGAATGTGGTTTTAGGGTTCCATGAGGTGAACCTTAACTCAATCAAATGTTGTCTTTTTATAGTTTTGCAATACTTTATTTTTCCACTGAGTGACCTGATTAAATATTAGTAACTCATTATTCTTGATCATTAGTACCTGTTTAAGCTTTTAGACGAAGTGTCCGTTTAACACTATTTAATTTTTTTGTTTTCAATGTTAGATTGTGGATTTGCTCAAGTGCTCTATTTTCTCCAAGACTCCACTGACAGACTGCATACTCAACAAAGGTGACATCACTTCTCCACATGGATCATCTTTCTTGCATGATCAGATCAAGAATGAGGAAGAAACAAGCGACTCAAAGAAGATTGTCTTGAAACTCATTGTACAAAAATCAACCAACAAGTTGGTGTTTGCTGAATCCGGGGGAGATTTCATAGAGTTGCTAATCAATTTCCTGGTCATCCCCATTGGAGGAGTTGAATGCCTTTTGGACAGCAACACTTGTCTGAAGAATCTAGACAATCTATACCGGAGCTTATCAGACGACATCTTGGACAAACAATTCGTCTCTCGGCAAACCAAGAACATGCTGATGAATCCATGCATTCCTCATTTTTATGCTTCTGGAAACACTTGTCTTCCTCTCAAAAAACAAGATGCTCCTTCAATGTATTCGTGTGTGATGAAGACCCGTCGTAACAAAAGGTTGTACTATTCTCACAAGAAATTATGTGACAGTTATGATGTTTCAATCAAGTCCCCCAAAGGAGATCAAGAAACTTATGTGGAAGAGTGTGTAAGATATATGATAATGGATGATCTAACTGTAACGCCATGTAGTATGTCGACAGTGTGTTCGTATCTCAATCAGTTGAATATTCCTTCTGCAGATGTGGATGAACTGGAAGTGCAAGTTGGATTGAAAGAGGTAACAGAATGCAACTTATAATATTTTAGAGTTAAATATTTGTTTGGTCCCGTAACTTTTTTTCTTTTTAATTTTAGTCCCAGAAAAGATATTTGTTTATAATTAGTCCCATAACTTTCATTTTTCTTTAATTTTGGTCCAATTTTTGCCGAATTTGCCACCTGTTTCCGAAATTGGCAAGTGATGCTGACATGACGAGTCCAACCAGCCAAATATTGATGAAGCTTAAGAAGAAGAAGAAGGATAACACCAAAAATTGCAAAATGTTTATGTATGAGGTGACTATAAACGTTTTTGCAATCTTTGGTGTTGTCTTCATTCTTCTTCTTAAGTTTCATCAATCTTTGGTTGGTTGAGAAATAATTGAACTAGTTACGTCAGCATCGCTCGTCGGTTTCCGGCAACAAGTGGCAAATCCGATAAAAATTGGACCAAAATTAAAGAAAAATTAAAGTTATGGGACTAATTATAAACAAATATCTTTTTTGGGACTAAAATTAAAAAGAAAAAAAGTTACAGGACCAAACAAATATTTAACTCTAATATTTTACTACTTGTTTATGCATGATTAATTTCACGTGTTAAATTTTTGCAGGGTTTAAGGATTTTAAAATCTTCTCTTACTTCGAAGAATGCTTTAACCAGTGGACTAATGAATCTCGTCATGAAGAAGCAACCTAAGCAAGAACACTGATTCATCCTGCTGTTCCTGCAAATTATGACTCTTTTGCAATATAATGTTTCTTTTTTTATTTTTTTTAATTACCCTTATAGCAGTTGCTGGACGCAGTTGTTTTATCTATGCTTAATTGATATGAATTGCCTTCTGAATACTATATATCTTGTTTATGTTATTGGATTAATAATTTAATATGGAGTAATATTTAAGAGTCAAATTAGATCTCAAGCATTAGATTAAACTACTAATGAATAACTGCATTTGGATCAAAATAAAATAATTAAAAATTTAAAAATAAAAAATAAGTAACCCTAAATTATATCCTATAACGCATATGTAATTTGGTTGGAAAATATATTCCATATGAGTATTAACATTTAATCAAGTACTTCCTCCGTCCTATAATACTTTTCACGTTTACTGTTCCACGTTGTTTAAGAAAATGTGCACTTTTTGACTAACTTTATTGACTTTGGAGGGTATTATACTATTTTTAGATAATAAAAAAATATAGAGTAATGATATGTGTGTGAAAAAAGAGTGGTAAATTTGAAATTAAAGAAACTTTTGAGGTTGTTAAATAAAGTGATGTTTCCTTTTTTGGGGTGTGAAAGATTTTGTGGGACAAACAAATAAGGAAAGTGTGAAATGTTTTATGGGACGGATGGAGTAATTTATAGTTGAATGAAAAATAAACTAGTTGGATGAAAAATAAATTACTCACTCTGTCCCTTATCATTGTTCATTGAAATTATAAAAAAAAAATTATTTTTTAATTATTTTGAGGGGTTAGAATAGAGTGGTATCTACTTTTTTTAACAAATGTAAACGTTTTTAGTGGACGGATGAAATTTTTTTTTTTAATAAAAACTTGCATAGAAAGAGTTAATTAAAAAAATTGTTGAAACATGTCCGTTTAAAGTTCTATTCGATTTTTTTTTTTTACTGTTCGTGTAATGTTCTACTCTACCTCGAAATTTGTGGGTGAGGATGTGGGCCTAATTAATCGCATGACCCTTTCAAGTTTCAAATGGATGTCTTTTACCCTTCTCAGTGAGTAATTAGGGTATTAATGTTGCCTCCAAGAACACTTGATACCATTACTTGCGCAATTAATCTGAATTTTCCTAAATTAATTAAGCAATTCGCAGAATGTCCGATTCCGACGGCTGTTTTCCGATTTCCTTGAAAGTAGTGATAAACAGAGAGAAAACAAAGGTTCTGTTTGCACAAGCCGACAGTGATTTTGCAGACGTTCTGTTGAGCTTCTTGGCACTGCCATTAGGAAGAATCGCGAAGCTTCTGCAGATGAATTACGAAGGAAATAAGTCCCCTGTTTTTGGAAGTATAACCTCTGTGTACAAAGGGTTAGCAAATCTTGATGATGTCCATCTCTCGACACCTGCTGCTAAGCTGATGCTTCTCCATCCAAGAAGTTGTTTGGATTCTCTATGTCGTCGTCTCAAACTCGTTCTTAACAACTCTGAACCTATCCAGTACTTCACTTGTTCTGTTGGGATCTTTTGTCGGTATCATGATGCATGCATGTATTATGCTGATTCTGCAAGATGCCGTTGTTCGAATACAGGAGAAATATTGTTTCACCAAGGTTCTAAAGATGGTGTGATATTAAAAAAACAACGTGGCGGGTTCTGCTTTCGTGATCACCGATGATTTAACAATGCTGCCTTATTCCGATGGATTCTTTCGAACTCTTACCAATCTTGGAATCTCAGTGTGGAAGATGTTGCAGTGACTAGGAACGCGGTGTTTGGATTCCATGAGGTGATCAATCTTCAACCTTAAATCAATCACATATTGATGTTTCTTGGTAGTTTTGCTGTTATATGTCGATCTATATTTTTCACCATTTTAGATTATGGATTTGCTAAAGTGCTCTCTTCAACAGACTCAACAAAGGTAAGATCACTTCTCCACTTGGATCATCTTTGCATGATCAGATCAAGAACGAGGAAGAAACAAGTGAGTCCGAAAAGATTGTCTTGAAACTCATGGTACAAAAATCAACCAAAAAGTTGGTGTTTGCTGAATCCGGGGGAGATTTTTATAGATTTGCTCATTAATTTCCTGGTCATCCCCATTGGAGGAGTTGAATTCCTTTTGAACAACAGCACTTGTCTGAAAAATCTAGACAATCTTTACAGGAGCTTATTCGACAAACATTTTTCCTCTCGAGGTACCAAGAACATGCTTTTGTATCCATGCATTCCCCTTTTTTATGCTTCTGGAAACACTCTTCTTCCTCTCACAAAAGAAAGCAAGTACTATTCTTACCCTGAATTAGAAAGCGATAACGTTGGTTCAATCAAGTCTCCCAAAGGAGATCAAGAAACTTATGTGGAAGAATATGAAAGATATATGATAACGGATGATCTAACCGTGATGCCATGTAGTATGTCTACAGTGTGTTCTTATCTCAAGCTGATGAGTATTCCTTCAACAGACTTGAATGAAGTGGAGGTGCTCATTGGATCGAAAGAGGTAATAGAATGCAGCTTATACTAGGTACTTAACGTTGTAATTCACTACTGTTGTTTAGGTATGATTAGTTTAATTTCATGTGATTAATTTTTGCAGGGTTTAAGGATTTTGAGATCTTCTCTTACATCGAAGAATGCTCTAACCGATGGACTAATGAATCTCTTCCCGAATAAACAATCTAAGCAAGAACATTGACATTCATCTTTCATCCTGCTATGTATTCCTGCATATTATGAATTTTTATTGTTATTTTCTCTGTTCCGAATTCGAATGGAATATGCACATTTAAGGTTATTAATTTATTCGGTTTTTATCCTCCGAATTGGATTAATTAATATAGTGTGCTATGTAGAAAGTAATTAGTATTAATAAATTAGTGCAAACAATTTTGAAAAAATTATTGATTGTCAATGATGAAAATACCTCAAGCTTTCATTTATCATTTTCTTAAATTATTATGGAAGCATAGCTTGAACTTTTTAATTGTTAACACTTACAAAATACTCTTTCTATTCCGAACCCTTAGCGAGTCTACATTAATAAATAAATTTAAAAAAAAAAAAAGGCTGTGAAGTTGTACGTGTAATAGTGTATAATATAATATATTGCCTTTTCAATGGATGTGATATGTGCTCTCCATCCACAAAAGATTACACCTCTATTCCAGTATGGAAAAGTGATAATTGCACCTCAATTCCAGATTAAAAAGTAATAACTTTAGGAAATATAATAATTTTTTTAAAATAAATAAATAATAAAATATGATTTTAAAATTCATACAGACTTATTGAATTCTAAAATCATTTCTTCTTTTCAAAGGTCGTTTAATTTTCTACTTTGTAATTAATGACCTCTAAATTTGGAGTTAGATACACATGTGACACCGAGATGATTTCAGCCGTTAAATTAAATTTTAATCTAATCCCTACCATCAATTAATTCTAATAAATAAAAATTAAAATGCAAAAACAACCCACTACCAATACATTTAGCCTTATAATTTTAAGGTGCACGGTGCACCCCTAGATTAACCCCTAAATTTGTGGGTGAGGTGGTGGTCCGACCTAATTAATACACACAATCCTTTCAAATGGTTGTCTTTTACCCTTCTAGATCCATTATATAATTAATGTTGCCTTTAAGAAGCATTCACTTGATACAATTTCTTGCATGCATTAATCTGAATCTTCGCAAATCAATTAAGTTCAATCGCAGAATGTCCCATTCCGCCGGCTCTTTACCGATCTCTTTGAAAGTAATGATAAACAAAGAGAAAACGAAAGTTCTGTTTGCAGAAGCCGACAGTGATTTTGCAGATGTTCTGTTGAGTTTCCTGACAATGCCATTGGGAAGAATCGCGAAGCTTCTACAGACCAATTACATAGGAGATCAGAACCTACCTGTTTTTGGAAGTATAACCTCTCTGTATAATGGGTTTGCAAATCTCGATTATGTCCATTTCTCGACACCTGCTGCTAAAGCGATGCTTCGGGATCCAAGAAGTTGTTTGGATTCTCTATGCCGTCGTCTCAAACTCGTTCTTACCAAATCTGACCCTATCGACTATTTCACTTGTCATGGTGGGATCTCGTGCGAGTATAACGATGTATGCATGTATTATACTGATTCTGCAAGATGCCGGTGTTCAAAACTCTTGAACACAAGAGTAAATTTTCGCAGTGGTGGTGTCGAAGATTCTAAAGATGGAGTGATATTAAAAAACAACGTGGCTGGTTCTTTCGTAATCACTGATGATTTAAGAATGCTGCCTTATTCCCATGGATTCTTCCGAACTCTTACCAGTCTTGGAATCTCAGTGGAAGATGTCGCAGAGACTAGGAACGTGGTTTTTGGATTCCGTGAGGTGTTTAATCTTCAACCTCAATTTCAAATGTTGGTATTTTTTTATAGTTTTTTCAGTATTCGATCTAATCTTTTTCTTTTCAATATTCTTAGATTATGGATTTGGTTAAGTGCTCTGTTTTCTCCAAAACTCCACTGACAGATTGCATACTCAATAAAGGTAAGATCATTTTTTCACTTGGATCACCTTTCTTGCATCAAATCAAGAACGAGGAAGAAACAAGTACTGAGTCGAAGATTGTGTTGAAACTCATGGTACAAAAATCAACCAACAAGCTGCTGTTTGCTGAATCCGGGGGAGATTTCATAGATTTGCTCGTTAATTTCCTCATCATACCCATTGGAGGAGTTGAATCCCTTTTGGACAACAACACTTGTCTGAAGAATCTAGACAATCTTTACAGGAGCGTATCAGGCGAGATCTTGGACAAACATTTCGTCTCTCGACAAACCAGGGACATGCTATTGGATCCATGCATTCCCCAGTTTTACACTTCTGGAAACACTTTTCTTCCTCTCAAAGAACAAACTGCTCCTAAAATCTACGCGTGTGGCGTGAACAACTTGGGTAATAAATTGGTGTACCATTCTCTTGGCTGGACTGAAAAATGGGTACTGTACAATTCTCAAGAGACGAAATTAAATAAGTCACTTTGCTATAACCAAGTCCCCCAAAGGAGATGAAGAAACTTATGTGAAAGAGAGTGTAAGATACTATATGATAATGGATGATCTAACCGTGACGCCAGGTAGTATGTCGACAGTGTGTTCGTATCTCAATCAGATGAATATTCCTTCTGCAGATGTGGATGAACTGCAGGTGCGCATTGGACTGAAAGAGGTAATAGAATGCAACTCATACAATATTATTTACTAGTACTTTTGTTATGTATGATTAACTTCATGTGTTTAATTTTTGCAGGGTTTAAGGATTTTGAAATCTTCACTTACATCGAAGAATGCTCTTACCGATGGACTGATGAATCTCTTCCCGAAGAAACAACCTAAGCAAGAACACTGACATCATCCTGCTATATTTTCTTGCATATTATGAATCTTTATTTTATGTTTTCTCTATTCTGAATTCAAATGGAATATGCATCTTTAAGATTTTTAATTTATTCGATTTTTATCCTGCGAATTGGTTTAATATAGTGTGCTATGTAGAAAGTAGTGTTAATTTATTTTTTTAAATGAAAAAAAAATTGCAATCCACGTTGTAATATCTACAACCATCAGAAACTAGAATTACCATATAATAATCATCCTTATAATTATATTTTTTTATCGGTAAATGTTAATCGTTAGTCCGGTTAGTAGTTAGTATACACCAAACATCCTTACTTCCCTTTCTCCAAGTCTCCTTATATCACCTCTCCCAATTCGTTCTCAATGGGAATCGAACCTGGATCTTTCACTTAAGTGAAGAGCAAGTGGATCATCTTTATAATAATATCTACAACCAATTAGGGATGTAAGCGAATCAAACCGTTCGCGAACTACTCGGGTCTCGGTTCGATAAAGTGTTCGTTCGAGCTCGTTCGTTAACCTTAATAAATCAAAACCAAACTTAAATTTTGAGCTCGAATAGTCTATCAAACCAAATTCAAGCCCAAGGGTGTTCGACTCGATAGCTCGCGAACATATTCATTAATGGCTCGCAAATATGTTCGTAAATTTTATAATTATTTTTTAGTATTATATATTATTATTTATTTACTAATATTCAATAATTAAATATTTTATATTAAACCACACAAATATGATAATAACTTAAGTCATTATTTAAATATTTAAATATTTTTGTAACGTTTATTATTATATTTTGTTAGTTTGTTTATTTAATATTATGAATAACATTAGATGTTTATAAACGAAACGTTTTTTTTAATATTTATGAACAAAAATATTTAAATGTTCATGAAAAAATGTTCATAAACAAGTTACTTTATGTGTTCGTGAACACATTCGTGAGCCTTATCAAACAGTTTGAGTTCGAGCTCGAGTTCGATATTTTTTTTCTTGACGAGTTCGAGCTCGGGCTCGAGTTCGATAATTCCTTAACAAATGATACTCAAACCTAGTAATGTTCGACTCGATTCGATTCGATTACATCCCTAACAACCATAAAAAAAATTGCAATCCACGTTGTAGTAAGTCCGGCACCACCCAAAAAACCTAGTCAGAAACTAGAATTACCTTATAATAATCATCCTTGTAGATGTTCTTAAGCAGAGTTGAGATAGAAATTGCAATCCACGTTGTAATATCTACAACCATCCATCTTTCAAGACTTAATGTAGGGATTGAATAAATCCCACAATTGCAAACGACAGAATGGAAACATGACCTATTCCACAATGGTTAATCCTCTAATAATTCACATATGTCAAGGCAATCCCAAGACTAGCAGTAATATAACCAAGGCAAACAATCACCTATCGCAGGAATCCCAAACACCAGCGGGAGAGTGACCGAGTGCCGCTGCCGACGGAGCGGGTGGCAGGTTCTTCATTGGTGGAGGGACACGATCGATGAACACGCTAGGGCTCGTAAGATGGAGGGATTTTGATTTACTATGTCGTCGTCTGATACTCGACATCAGTGAATCTGAATCCCCCAATTATTTCTCTTGCAATCGATGGCCCTCGTGTGAGTACAGCGATTTATCCATGTATTATGGTGGTGTCGTGGAATGCACGTGTGGCAGGGTTTTGAATACTCGAGTGTTTCTTAATCATGCTGCTTCCAAACCTTTCAATCCTGATTTTATTTACTCTCTTGCTGCTATTTATCCTGTCAATGATGTGGGTGTGATTTTGAAGAAGAATGTGGGTTCTTACATAATCTCAGATGATTTGAGAATGCTGCCTTATTCTGATGCCTTCTTCCCAACACTTGCCAGTCTTGGAATCTCAGTTGAAGATGTTGCAGAGATGAGGGAGGTCGATTTTGGGATCAATGAGGTCTGTTATCTTCAACCTTGTTATCAATTTTAGTTGCGTAATTTGGATGGAATTCAATTTTAATCCTATAATTTCTATTCAATTGTAGTCTTTGTATCAATTTTGGTCCTTTGCACAAAAAAATCAATTTCCAAGACTTGAGATTCCAATTAATTTGGATTCTAATCAAATTTATGAGATTAAATTAAATTGATATTTGCTTATGATTTATGATTACATTCATCTCATATTCTAATCTATCTTTTATTTTTGGAGTTTTAGATTATGGATTTGTTAAAGTGTTGTTTACTCTCCAACAGACTACATATTGAATGAGGGAGAGATCATGTTTCCCTGTTCAAACCCACATTTCCTCCATCCAATTGAGAAAGAGTATTCCAAGAAGCTAATTCCACTGAAACTCTTAGTACAAAAATCCACAAACAGAGTGTTGTTTGCTGAAGCTGGTGATGATTTCGTAGAACTGCTGTCCAATTTCCTGGTGATCCCCATAGCAGGAGTTGAACACCTTCTGGATAACAATACATGTCTCAGCAGTCTTGATAATCTCCACAGGAGCATATCAGACAACATGTTTGACAGCTATTTCACCACTCAAGATACCAAAAACAGGGTAATAAATCCAAGCATTCCCCTATTTTATTTCTCCAGAAGCACGTTTCTTCCTCTCAACGAAGAACCAGAGCCCTCAATCTATACTTACTTCTCGGATGATGGCAAAGGTGGGCATCGCGTACGCTTTTCACCCGAACAAGACCGAAGATATTTCTCCAGAGCTGTTTCCATCAAGTCTCCCAAGGGTGATAGGGGATCTTATATTAAGGAATCTTCTAGATACATAGTTACAGATGATCTTGTAACAACAAATATTGTATTTATGATGAAATAAATACAAATTGGTGTATAAAAATAATTTCAGATGGATTTAATTTATAAGATATGTAAGCAGGTTACAATCTCCAATCAATCCTCTGATTCTTCTCTCGAACTAATTTGGATTGACTTGACTTGTTGACTGGAATGTGTGTTGACGGCGCTGAATGTGTTGACGGTGCTGTGTGCTGAGCCGGATCTTCGGATGAAGCTTGTCCAAGCTCGAATGTGTAGTCTTGACGTTGATCCGGAAGTGTCGAGCCTTTATCCGGATTGAACGTTGACTGGAGAGAATGCCGAATCAGAGGGCTTTGCAGCTTGATTTCTGATCGGAAGCAGTCGGCTGGAAGAATGCCGGATCGGAGGGCTTGGCAGCTTGATCTCTGATCGGAGGTGACTGGCTGGAGGAACGCCGGATCGGAGGGCTTGGCAGCTTGATCTCTGATCGGAGGCGGTTGGCTGGAAGAACGCCGGATCGGAGGGCTTGGCAGCTTGATCTCTGATCGGAGGCGATTGGCTGGAAGAATACCGGATCGGAGGGCTTGACAGCTTGATCTTTGATCGTAGGCAGATGACTGGAAGAACAACGGATCGGAGGGCTTGGCAGCTTGATCTCTGATCGGAGGCGACTGGCTGGAGGAACGTCGGATCGGAGGGCTTGACAGCTTGATCTCTGATCGGAGGCGGTTGGCTGGAAGAATGCCGGATCGGAGGGCTTGGCAGCTTGATCTCTGATCGGAGGCGATTGGCTGGAAGAATACAGGATCGGAGGGCTTGGCAGCTTGATCTTTGATCGTAGGCAGATGACTGAAAGAACAACGGATCGGAGGACTTGGCAACTTGATCTCTGATCGGAGGCGGTTGTTGATTTAAAGATGCTTGAAGATCTCAAGGGAGCATTGCTCGTATTCTTGATCTCTTCAGAGCTTTTGTCTTCAGATATTTTGGTGTGTGGAATGAATGGAGGAGGACCCTTTATATAGGTGAAGGCAGAGGATGCCCCATAAATAACTCGCATTCTGATTGGTCCAAATTTGACCTAATCCTATGGGCTTGGGCCCTCCACTTGCTTAGGCCTCAAGTCAGACTTATTTGTCTTTGACTTGCCTTATTTAATTTAAACCCCCTTCAATTTATTGGGTTTTAAATTAATTATCAATTATTTATTAATCTATTTTATGAATTAATTTATTTAAATTTCTTAATAAATAAATAATTAATTGATAATTATTGCATTAATTTGTCACATATTTTCCTTTAAAATGCAATAAAATTCAGGTGCTTACAAATGCCCCCTCACATTTTGTTCATGGACGCCTTTGTGTTGAAGTGAACAAATTGCGATAATCCATTCTTGATCAACATGATTGAATTTTATTGCTTGCCTCACCAACTTGATATAAATTGCATGAATTATGACTGAACTTAGCAGAGTACTAAGCTGCCTATATACCTCTTTGAAGATGATCAAGTCATAACGTAGTTCAAGGGGACATGATTTGATTTGAATGAGGGGTGCCATACACATTTTATACTCATGCAGGTCAGGAGTAACATGCAGTTTAAGCTCGTGCGTCGAGGAGCGTTGGACTTGCTGATAGTTTATGCTCGTGTCAATGAGTCTTTAGTTTGAACATATAGACAGTTATACTCGTGCCAGGGAGCCTTGTGTGGACATTTTTCACTCATGTCGAGGAGTATTGTGTAGATAGTTTAAGCTCGTATCAAGGAGCATAGTGTGTAGATAGTTTAAGCTCGTATCAAGGAGCGTGTGTAAAGAGTTTAGTCTCTTCTCAAGGAGATTTGATTTGATGTGTAGACAGTTTTAGCTCATGTCAAGGAGCGTAACTTGAGGATTTTAAATAGTTTAAACTCGTATCAAGGAGTATGGTGTAGACAGTTTTCACTTGTGTCAAGAAGCTTTAAGTTCGTATCAAGGAGCGTCATATATAGATAGTTTTAGCTCATATCAAGGAGCATGATGTAGACAGTTTTCGCTCGTGTCAGTGAGCTTTGACTTGGGAGATTTTAGATAGTTTAAGCTCGTATCAAGGAGCGTAATGCAGACAGTTTTAGCTAGTGTCAAGGAGCTTTGTCTTGATTTATCAACAGTTTATTGCCCCCAATCTTGGGATGCACTATTTTCTCTTGCTTCAACTTCATTTCTGTTAATCTTTATAGAAACTGCAACCTTTGCTTGTGGTTCCCCTTCCAAGGGCTCATCGAAGGACATGTATTCAAACTCGTAAGAGTCTTGAATAGAGGACCATTCGATGTTATTTGATGTCAGTCTTAACTCTATGTCGTGAGCTTTTGAAGCCAACTCTTCAGAAGTTTTAGGCCGAATTCCTTAGAGTATGTAGCTAAGATTCCATTGCATCCCTTGAATGCACATTTCAATAGCTGAAGTTTCTGACAGATTTTCTTTGCAGTTGAGGCTTAGGCTTCTCCATCTATTGATGTAGTTGATGACATATTCTTTATCACTTTGATGAGTATTTATTAGTTCCATCATGCTAATAATTCTTCGTGTGCTATAGAATCGATTGAGGAATACTTTTTCCATTTTGCCCCCAACTGTCAATGGAGTTAGATTCTAAGTCGATGTACCAATCGAAGGCATTTCCTTTTAGAGATCGGATAAATGATCTCACCATGTGATCTTCGTAGGTCCCAGCATCATTGCATATCTCGATGAAATACGCCACATTTTGTCTTGAATTGTTTTGCCATCGACTTATTGAAACTTGGGAGGTTGGTAGTCAGTTGGCATCCTCAAGTTGTCAATCCTCTTTGTATATGGCTTGACGTAGGTTGAAGAAGATTTGAAGCTCCCTTCAAACTTATCATTTATCGTCTCCAACACGATGTTCTTTAATTGATTAATAGGAAGCATTCCGTCAGTTGAAACTTGTATCGTATCCTCAGCTGGCTTTTATTCAGATAGATGATGCTTCGTTGAGTCTTCCTCCCCGTGTTCATCCTCAACTTGTTTCTCATTTGCACGATTTGTCTCTACATTCTCCATTTTCTTCATAAGTACAGAGATCTTTACATTTTGAGCTTCCATATGCTTCGTGAGTCCTTCAATGGCTCTCATCATATTTGCTAGTTGTTCTTCAATGGTCATAGCATTTGTTGTCATCACTGCAGCTACAGTTGAGGTAGATGGTGAGCTTGGTATTGAGTGAAGAGTTGAGTAGGTAGAATCATCTTCACTATTTTTGTCTCCGTGCAATGGCTTATTAAGAGCAATCCCAACCACATGGTTTATCTCTGAGGAGGCTTTAGACATACTTCTTGTAACAAGTTCAGCATTTTCAATTTGCAACTCTCGAAGCTTTGATGCAGTTTGCCTTCGTATCATAATCTTTAGCGGAGTCATAACTTGTGTCTTCGCAGCTTGTAGCTCTAAAGGCTTTGAGGTAGATGACCTTTTTATCGCGATCCTAAGAGGAGTCATACTTTGTATCTTCGAGCTTGTTGAGAGAAGAGATGAGAGGTAGAGACTGTCCCACTGGGCGTGCCAAAATTTGTAACAGCAAATTTTGTATTTATAATAAAATAAAAATAAGTTGAATTACAAAGATAATCTAGAAGGATTAAACTTGAAAATTTAGAAACAATCTCTATCTATCATCTGATTTTTCTCTCGAACCAACTTGGACTTTGACTTGACTTTGACTTGTGTTGACCGCGTTGACTGCGTTGACTGTGTGTGCTAAGCCGGATCTTCGGATGAAGCTTGTCCAAGCTTGAATGTGTAGTCTTGACTTGATCCGAAAGCATCGAGCCTTTATTCGGATTGAACGTTGACTTGAGAGAATGCCGAATCGGAGGGATTTGCAGCTTGATTTCTGATCGGAAGCAGTCGGCTGGAAGAATTTATTGGTCGTTATAGTCCGGACGACCAAGCAACAAAATATCGAACCCAAGGGAATTTAGGATTCATGGCCTTTAGGTATAGTATCGTGATTAGGTAGGGACGATCGAATCGGAGGATAAGAAAAATAAAAGGAAATGCAAGGAAAATAAATCTAATTACAATATTTTTGGATGCAATGGTGGTTTCTCGATGCGCTGAAACAATCTTAAATTGATTCCATTTTTAAACTAATCATGGTAAGGGCGATCACTAAATCATACCTACACCTAAGCTCTCTGCCAAGATGAATAGGATACAAGTAAAAATGGCTCATTAGATCATCTCCAATGCTCACAATTCCCATAGGTACTTATGGATATTAATATACCTACTAGAGATATTATCACGAAGAATTTTCTCTTTGAGACAGGGACGTTTTCCTATGTTCCCTTTCTAGGTACTATGCTCACAATGGCTTGGTTCCCTTCACTAACTCAATTACAAGTAATCTCGCTAGTGTTCGTTTATGTAGTTCTAAACATAGGATTGTCTGCCAAACTCCCTCCCATATTAATCCTCATGCAATAAGTAAAAAAAACTCACATATGATAATCATGTAAAGGGACTAAGGTGAAAGCAACAACAAGACATGTTGATACACAATGCACAACCTAATCACTAAACACTAATATCAAAGGCATTAATCCCAAATTAAAGCATGTATACATATTCAATAAACAAAACCTAATCATAGTAGGAAATTCAATTAAGAAACATAATCATGCATCAATCACCCACCAAAGCAAATGAAGATAATAAGTAGGATTAGATTACACCTTAAATGAAGTTTTACATCCATGAAGATCATCTACTCCTTGGTGTCTCCACCTTCTTGGAAAATAAAATCCTAATCTAGAAAAACATTTAAAACTAAAATGGATCCCTCCCCCAAAGGGGAAGTGATCTCAACTATGGAGGTCTTACTTAAAAAGCCCTCTCTCAACTATGGAATCTTGAAAAGATTCAATTTTAATTGAATTTAAATGGATATAGGAATTGGTTTTCAGTTTATGGATGTGAAGAGGTATTATAGTGGAGAGGTGAGTGGAGTTTTGGTGTTGATTTTCGATGTGGGACAAGAGTGAAATTTTTGAAATTTTTAGATTCCAGGAAGAGGGTTTAAGTTTAAATCGGGCGAGAATTAATCACATGTGGTGGTTTGGCAAAGTGGTTGGAGGCGCCCTTATGCCTCCGAGAGGTCACGGGTTCGAATTCCAGCCTCCACAATTTTTTTTCAAAAGTGCATAAAAACACGGTCGTGTTTTTATGCATCTGCCCGTGTTTTCTTGCAATTTTTCAGCTCTCTAGACAATTTTTGCACTTCTGAATAGACAACACTTTTCTGAAAAGTGTTGTCTTTTCTGTGTTGTCTTTGCCAAATTTTCTCCTTTTTTTCGTCTTCGTCCCAATTTAATTCCCGTTTCTTCCATCACTCTTTCAAACTCAAAACACCCCTTTTCTGCAAAAATACATAAGAATACCTCTCTCAAACTAATTAAGCAATTAATAATATTTTCATTAAAATCATGCTTAATTATTGAATTGAAATAAAATAAATCCACATAAATTCATGCAATTTAGCCCATAATTCTAGGTGAATTACACACCGATCAAGAATGCCGGATCGGAGGGCTTGGCAGCTTGATCTCTGATCGGAGGTGGTTGGCTGGAGGAATGCCGGATCGGAGGGCTTGGCAGCTTGATCTCTGATCAGAGGCGGTTGACTGGAAGAACGCCGGATCGGATGGCTTGGCAGCTTGATCTCTGATCGGAGGCGGTTGGCTGGAAGAATGTCGGATCGAAGGGCTTGGTAGCTTGATCTCTGTTCGTAGGCAGATGACTGGAAGAACAACGGATCGGAGGGCTTGGTAGCTTGATCTCTGATCGGAGGCGGTTCTTGACTTGAAGATGCTTGAAGATCTCAAGGGAGCACTGCTCGTATTCTTGATCTCTTCAGAGCTTTTTCTTCAGATATTTTGGTGTGTGGAATGAATGGAGGAGGACCCTTTATATAGGTGAAGGCAGAGGATGCCCCATAAATAACTCGCATTCTGATTGGTCCAAATTTGACCTAATCTATGAGCTTGGGCCTTCCACTTGCTTAGGCCTCAAGTCAGACTTATTTGTCTTGTCTTATTTAATTTAAACCCCCTTCAATTTATTGGGTTTTAAATTAATTATCAATTATTTATTAATCTATTTTAGGAATTAATTTATTTAAATTTCTTAATAAATAAATAATTAATTGATAATTATTGCATTAATTTGCCACATATTTTTCCTTTAATATGCAATAAAATTGAGGTGCTTACAGATCTTACAGTGACACCATGTTCTATGTCCACCGTCGTTCTATATCTCGTTCAGATGAACATTCCGGCGTTGGATGTTGATGAACTGGAGGTGTGCGTTGGATTGCAAGAGGTGATGGTATTTGTTAACTTGGGTTTGTTTTAAACATTAGTTAGTATTGATTTTTTTTGTGTTGATGTACTGTTTTTAATTTGGGCAGGGTTTAAGCATTTTGAAAGCTTCTCTTACATCAAAGTTTGCCCTAACCAACGGATTGATGAATCTCATCCTGAAGAAACAAGCTAAGCTGCTAGAATACTGACATGCATCCATTACTGCTGTTCCAGCATAATATGACTCTTTTGCTATATGTATGCAGTAGTTTTTTTAATCTGTTCTGAATTGATATGAAATGCCTTGTGGAAGTAATATTTATCGTGTATATGTTGGTTTGATTAATATAATACTCCTCCCGTCACACATTACTTCTTACTCACTACAAAAAAAACTGTTTTTTACCAATGAAATATTTCGTTGGTAAAAGTCTTAATTCCATTGTTAAATTGGCTTACCAACGGATTAGCAACGGAATCCGTTGGTAAAATTTTGTTGGTACAGTAGTGGTTGGTAAATTTTTAGCAACGAAAAATCAATTCCATAAATAATTCTGTTGGTAACATGTTGCTAATAATTCCCTTGCTAATTTATATAATGATTCCTTTGGTAAAATTACCAACGAATTGAATTCCGTTTCTAAAATAAAGAATAAATCCTTTGACATTCCGTTGTTAAAACAAAAATGTCATTTTTGTTGCTAATTCATTGCTAATTAGCAACGGATTAAATTTCGTTGGTAAATTCGATTGCTAAAATTATTTTTTTTAGTGACTGCTACTATAGATATTGACTTTAAGAAAATATTTTTAATCAATTTTATTAACTTATTTTTAGGTAATTAATAATAAATAAATTACTTCATCCGTTGTTATATTTCAAGTAGGAATATTCTCAATTCAAGACTACAAAATTTGGTAAATTATTAATTTGAGGTATGAATTATTTTTTCTATAAATTAGGTGCTTGAATCATATAAAATTATCAATTTAGGACCTGAATTTAGATTATAAATTAATAAAATATGAGATAATATGTGAGAATTTTAATTTTATATGAAATAATATAAGAAATTTCACATATACTAGTATTATTAGATTGTTCACATTCAAATCTCAGTCCACCTAGGAAACATTAAGAAAGAAAATTTTGAAATTGTGTAAACTTGCATACATTTCCTTTCTAATGCTGTTATACCTATATTCCATACGTACTTGAAGGTTTACGTTTTAAATTTTTGTTTGTTTCAAGTTAAGGTTTATATTTTTTTTTGTTAAGTTGTCCACACAAAATAATTAATTATTCAATTTAGAACTCATAAACAACACTAATACAACTTCACATTTCAAATTAAATATTCCCTCCGTCCCATAGAAATTGACACACTTGCCTTTTTGGTTTGCCCCACTAAAGTTGACACATTTCCTTTTTAATACATGGATCCACACAAAAATAATTAATCTATTCTCATGGGCCCACATATCACCTCTAATACAACTACCCACTACACATTAAATATTATTTCTCTCACTTCACTTTACTTCACTTTACATTAAATTATTATACTCCTTAATCTCCGTACAAAAAAAATGTGCTAACATCTCCGGGATAGAGGGAATATTATTTTTCTCACCTGACTACGTCACTACATATTAAAATATTTTATCCCTTAATTTACGTACAAAAAACAAATGTCAACGTTAACATGAGACAAAAAGAGTATTTTCTAATCCTGTTACACCTACTTATGTATTATTAAGATTTAAATTAAAGAGAGACACAGTGTAAACCAAATTCATGGGAAACTAACTCGTATTGCTTTTTCTTTGGAGAAACGTTAAAGATAATTTGATACGTGATATATTTATCATAGGGGACGACTATTTACACCCCTAATCTGCTAAATTCTATAGTCTCTGCCTGCTATTATCTAGAATATTCAAGGTTTTTCTATATACTTCTAGGTTAGTCTAGGTTAGTCTATTTTAATAATGTGTATCAATATTTTAACAATATCACTCTTTCGCTATATGGATGCAGTAGTTGTTTTATCGATTCTGAATTGATATGAAATGCCTTTTGGAATAATATTTATGGTGTCTATGTTGATTTGCTTAATATAATAATCTCTCCATACAACATACAACATATGTAGTCTTTTAGATAATAAATAAATGAAGTAAATTATAAAGTATGTTATATGAGAGTGATAAATTGCAATTAAGATGTACTTTTTTCTATTTTGGATTGAATGATAAAGTTTATTGTGGAACAGATAAAAGTATAAAGTGTGAAATTTATTATGTGACGTACGGATATAATGTAAAGTGTGAATTTTTCAATCTTCTTATGTTTAGTAACCGAATCGGTAATTGAATGGTTTAAAAATTTTGAACCAAAAATGAATTGGTGGAGTATTAATTAAATCAGCTGTATTAATTGATTCATTGAGACCTTAACCGTCACATGGAAAGGTGAGGAGGCGAAATTCAATTGCCTGCAGTTTCTAACATTATCAACTTCTCTGGCAATAAATAAAGCATTCATCTGCTTAACTCCATCATCAGTATTCAGTTCAAAATCAGTCTGAATATATTCTTCTTTAGAAGCCAGCAAAGTTAACAGAAAAAATGTCAGATTCCGCGAATGATGATGATATCAAGCTTTCTTTGAAAGTTATGATTAATAAAGAGAAAACTAAGGTGCTATTTGCTGAAGCAGACAATGAGTTCGCAGATGTTCTGTTGAGCTTCCTGACATTGCCACTCGGAAGAATCGCGAAGCTTCTAGAGAAGCACTATGGAGACAACTCACCTGTTTTTGGAAGCATCACTTCTCTGTACAAAGGATTAGTAAATCTTTATGATCTCCATTTCTCCTCCACTTCTGCCAAGATGATGCTGCTCAATCCACCAAGTGTTTTGGATTCTAGCTGTCGGAATCTGAAGCTCGACATTACAGATTCTCAGCCCACCAAATACTACACCTCTGCTGTAGCGTTCTTGTGCAAATATCATGCTTTCGAAAATATGACTATATATTATGGTGGCACTGCCACGTGTGCTTGTGGGAACCCTCTGAAAAAACAAGTGGCTTTTGTTGATGATTCTGAAAGAACTCCAGTTTTCACCAAGAAATCTGCATCTTTCATAATCTGTGATGATCTGAGAATGCATACTTACTCCACTGGATTCACTTCTACTCTCAACAATCTTGGCATTAATGATGCAGATGGAGCTGAACTAAGGAATGTCATTTTTGGAAAAGATGAGGTCAGTTTTGGACTCTACTTTAATTATTCAATGTTAATAATTTCTTCTGACCATTTTTCTCTTTTATTAGATGATGGATTTGCTCAAATGCTCTTTACTATCCAATACTCCACTGACAGACTTCATACTGCACAAGGGGCAGATCATTACTCCATCAACAAAACCTGCATTTGGATACTTCTTATATCATCAGATTCAAGAAAAGGAATCCAATGATCTTGATCAGAAGGTTATAATTCTGAAAGTGGTGGTGCAAAAGTCAACCAATACACTGTTGTTTGCTGTGGCTGAGGATGATTTCATAGAGCTACTCTTTAGTTTCTTGATCATCCCCATTGGAGGAGTTGAGTCCCTTTTAGACAGCAACACTTGTCTGAAGAATCTTGACAATCTACACAGGAGCATATCAGATGTCAACATTGACAAGCATTTCTTCTCTTTGGATATTAAAAAAGCGCTAGTGAATCCAAACGTACCACTCTTTTATAAATCCAAAAACACGTTTCTCCCTCTGAATGAAGAAAGTGCTACCCCATTCTATTTCAGCTACCAACCCTCGATAACTCTTTCTCTGAAGAGGACATGATTCCAGTGCAGTCCCTTACTTCAAGTCCCCCATAGGCGAGGGTAATTTTGTCAAGAATTCTACGTCATATATTGTAAGAGATGATTTAATTGTTAAGCCGTACTGTATGTCGTCAGGCTTCTCCATTCTCAATCAAATGAACGTTTCTTTATCTGATGTGGATGAACTGGAGGTGCACGTCGGATTGCATGAGGTAATTCGTATATTCTTGTTTTTTTTTAATGAATATTGTAGCAATGTGTTGATAATTTTATTTTGATCATAAGGTTTTAGATATTTGATGATGTTCTTGTTATAATTTAATACTAATGTTTGATTTGTGCAGGCTTTAAGCATACTAAAAGCTTCCCTAACATCGAATACTGCCTTAACTGATGGATTGAAGAATCGTATGTCGAAGAAACAACCTAAGCAAGAGCATAATTAAGACTCATCCATGTTCTTGCGAATTATGGATCTTAATTATTTTGTAGTTTTCCTAGTTTAAATGATGCATTTCTCTCGCTGTTGGCATAAGATTTTAGATGAGGGGCCATTTAAATGATTGATATGAAATGCATTTTAAATTTGTAATTTGATTGTGTTTTTTTTGGAATTTAAAATTTTAGATTAATGATTCATTGAAATTAATTGATTGTTTGTTATATGGTTATGATGTCAAATCTAATGAAGTTGATGATGAAAATATTAAATATGGATGCGTATAGGGTTGTAAATCTAATACTTAAATATAGTTGATAAAGAAAATACAATTCAAAATATAATTGATTCCGTGAAGCAACAACACGTTTTAATAGATAACAGTTACAAAATTGAATAAGTCATAGCTTATCTTTTCTTTTCACTAGTGCTTTACATCATAAGAGACTCCAAAAGCCTATTCAAATACTAAATAATGTAAAATTTGAAAAGCGATGCATGAAAATATGTCTCCAAAAGTCTCTTTAATTTATCTTTTTTTTTTACATAATAATTTTCACTCTTCAAATTTAAAGAGCAAAACCAACTCTTTAAAATTAAATATTTTTGAAACTTTCAATTAATTATTTATTGTTTTACTTTATAATCAATATTGTTCTTTAAAATTAAATGTTTCTTGAAACTTTCAATTAATTATTTATTGTTTTACTTTATAATCAATATTGTTCTTTCACTTTCACTTTGATTTTATTAATTAAAACAAATATAATAAATAAGTCTTGGAAAGAGGAAAAATATAAAGAAGCTTTTGGAGTGGAATAAAATTACTCCTCCTTAAAATTTAAAGAATCTTTATTTTTCCCAAAATTCTCTTCAAATTATACATGTTCTTTTAGAGATGCTCCAACTAAGTTAAAATGATTGTGTACACCTTCTGAAATTTCAAAATGATTTTCCAAAATATATTTTTCCTTTAGAGAATTACGAACCCATTAGAATATATATACACCTACAAATTACTAAAGTATTCAATTTTACCCTTTCTCTTTTTAATTAATATTTTTTTCTCTCAGCTCTCATATTTTTTTTACATCAAGTAATATCATTTCACTACAAAATAATTATTTTTTACCAACGAAAAATTCCATTGATAAAATCTTTAATTCAATTGTTAAATTGACTTATCAACAGATTAGCAACGAAATCCATTGTTAAGGTGGTTTCTCTCAGCTCTCATATTTTTTTTACATCAAGTAATATCATTTCACTACAAAATAATTGTTTTTTATCAATGAAATATTCCGATGATAAAAGCCTTAATTCAATTGTTAAATTGGCTTACCAACGGGTTAGCAACGGAATCCGTTGGTAAAGTGGTGGTTGGAAAATTTTTTGCAATGAAAAATCAATTCCGTTGGTAAATAATTTCGTTGGTAATCCGTTGCTAATAATTCCATTGGTAATGTATATAATGATTTCGTTGGTAATACGTTGGTAATTATCAATTAAAGGATTGAATTCCATTGGTAAAATAAATAATAAATCCGTTGGCATTCCGTTGCTAAAATAAAAATATCATCTTTGTTGCTAATCCATTAATAATTACCAACCGATCGAATTCCATTAGTAAATTCGATTGCTAAAAATATTTTTTTTAGTGTTTTACATACGTCACTGCATACTCAAAATAAAAACATGCAAATCTAACAAAAGAACCCAACAAACATAATGACATTATTTAATGATTTTCAAATCCGACCAAAACAAACATAAGCTTATAGTGATTATGATATATTTTGTTCTTAAAATTTACTCCTAATATTTATCCTTAAAACTTAGAATTTAGTATTAATTATAAGGATAATTGTAATTTCACCCATTTTATTTGTGTAATACACTAAGAAAATTATTTTTTATTAACAGAATATTCCGTTGGTAATAGCTTTAATTTTATTGTTAAATTGGCTTACCAACGGATTAGCAACGGAATCCGTTGGTAAAATTTAGTTGGTAAAGTAGTGGTTGATAAATTTTTAGTAACGAAAAATCAATTCCGTTGGTAAATAATTTTGTTGGTAATCCATTGCTAATAATTCCGTTGGTAATTTATATAATAATTCCCTTGCTAATCCGTTGCTAAAATAGAGAATAAATTAGTTGTCATTTCGTTGCTAACACAAAAAATATCATTTTTATTGCTAATCCATTAGTAAATACCAACGGATTAAATTCCGTTGGTAAATTCGATTTCAAAAAATACATTGTTTGTAGTGATATCACACAGTACATGATTTATTTTTTCTCAAATATTTAGGAGTAATATCTATTCTTATTAATTAGGATTTATTGTTAGTTTTATGGTTTAATATTTATACTTGAGATTGGGAGGTGAAATCCGTTCACTTGATCACCCAATCCACCTTTTAAAATGTTACTCCCTCCCTTCCAAATTCAACTTCACGTTTACGGTAGATATGAAGTTTAAGAAAAATTATTTTTTGACTTACTTTTGAGGTTACGTAGTATGATATAAATATATTAGCAACATAAAATTTCAGAGTGAAGAAAATATGGTAAACTTGTATTGCATATCAGATAACTTCTTAAAATAACTACTCCTAATAACTGCATAATACCATAACTACTACATATTATCTAAAACAACTAGATATCAGAATTACACTCCAACAAAATAAATGGTAAATTATATTATGTGGGTTAAAAAGTTAATAACAAATTTGAAATTAAAGTATATTAATCCACAATTGTATTTCATCAGCTTCAAATTAATTACTTGTCACGTGTCATAATCAATACTCAAAATTCAATACATGTCCCAAGAGTTTAATGATAATTTGTAAACACCCATTAAACTGAAACATTAATTCAACTTGTTAATTGGTGGTAGCCGTTAAATTTATGGTGATTTATATAAGTAGCTTGTACAAATAATGACAATTTTTTCCTATTAACTTTTATTGAGTTGGCTCAATTTGAGCCAAATAAATTTATCATTTTACTAGCATCAGTACATCATATCACACCAAATAGTTTTTATATGTAATATCCGGTATTTAAAGCATATTTAATGTTTTTAAATGAGGCAGGTGATGAGGTTATAATATATATAGCTAACTAAGCTAAGCCTGTTTCTTTTAGATGTTCAAAGTCTTTTTTTATCAAATTAACAATACATATGTATCAAACGTGCGTGTGTTATAATGGAATTTATCAAAATATATATTGTTGCATAATATACTCTCCTCCACACTAATTTTTTTATACTTTTCTCATTTATTTTTCACATTATACTCTTTACATTAAAAAAAGTACATCATATTTTAAAACATTATCACTGTCATCTAACACATAACTTACTTTATTATTTATTTATTACTTAAAATTATCACTGTCATCTAACACATAACTTACTTTATTATTTATTTATTACTTAAAAATACTGCTTTCACCTTAAAATCAATAAAGTTAATAAAAAATACTTCTTTTAAACTCCGAATTACGAATGAAGTTATAAGAAGGTTTGGAGAATGGAGAATTATGAATACTTGGTGAACTAACTAGTATACTAACAACTAACATTTAATTATCAATAAAAAAATAAAATTCATGAAATTAGATTAATTGAACATTTTTAAATAAAAATGATTATTTTAGTGAAAGTTTAAAAATTATGGGATTATTTTGAAAAAATTAAGTTATATGAGACTTTTTTTAATGAAAAAAAAAATTATATGAAACAATTTTAATTTAAACCCTAGAAAATACGAACCGCCATCTTAGAGCTCTTATAAAATAAGCTCATGAATCTCTGCACCAAATCAGACATCCTAAATTAAACTAACTGAAAGGAAAAACACTCATTAGTCCGACAACCATGCAAATCATAGGAGCAACCAAACTCATCAACACGCCACTTGCATACCCGGCAAGTGGTGGAGCAACCCGAGTATCAAGCCCGGTCTCCGCCGTCGCCACCAAACCGCCCCCGTCACACCGCCAAAACCATCTTCTTCACACAATAGCCCCGGAAAAGATTGAAGTGTTCAAGTCACTCGAATCATGGGCCTCTAAGGATCTACTCCCACTTCTGAAGCCCGTGGAGAAGAGCTGGCAGCCCGTTGAGTTTCTTCCGGATCCAACCAAGCCCATTGATGAGTTCATGGATGAAGTTCGGGCCTTACGTGTTCGGACAAAAGAACTTCCTGATGAGTATTTCGTGGTATTGGTAGGGGATATGGTTACTGAGGAAATTCTGCCTCCTTACCAGAGTATGATGATGAATCTAGATGGTGTTCGAGACGAAACCGGGTCGAACCCGACTCCATGGGCTACTTGGATTCAAGCTTGGGCGGCTGAGGAGAATAGGCACAGTGACCTGCTCAAAACCTATCTATATCTCTCGGGTCGGGTCGATATGTTGATGATTGAAAGAACGGTGCACCATTTGATCCGAAATGGATTGGTAATTATGTTTATATTTTACCGATTTACCCAACTTTTTTTTTTCTAAAAGCTCATCTTTCATCAATTCATATAGTATTCCTCCAAGTCTAAATGTTCTGTATACTCCCTCCCTCCCTCCGTCTCTTGATAATCTGCACACTTTCTATTTGATTCATCCCCAAAAGTATGCATCTCTACTAAAATAGCAAAAAATCAAAATAATCATCCTTCCTCCTTGTACACTCATACAATTTTTTTACCTTATAAAAAAATAATTTCAATAATAATTTTAATCTAAGTAATTTAACCTGATTTTCGCGGGAGTTGATAATGTTTCACTCCCGTGATGTATTAAAAATGAGATTTTTCAGCAAATATATGAGATTAAAGTAGTGCATCTGCACTGAAAAACCCTTATTTGACCCATCATGTAAAAGGCACATGATGAAAGTTGAGTTAAAGTAAATTGACTCAATTTTAAAATTAAATTATGAAACTAATTACAAATTCAACTTTTTTGGGGACACTTTCTTTTGGACAAGTATGATTTCAAGCCTAGATAATAACCGAAGAAAAATAAAAAGTTATAGTACTTAATGTATCTAGAGTTACTTTCAGTCCCAAAGCTTTTCGATTTTCGTCTCAAATTGTTTAAAATTTTTGGTTTAGTCCCGAGCTATTTCATAATTTTAGATTTTGTCTCAAAACTAATTTTATTCACATATCGTCCCTAACTCTTGAAATTTTTTCAAAACCGTCCGAAACTTTTGGAGTTTCGAAAGTTTTATGGAACTTTTTGCTGATTGAAATCGTTCCATAACTCCTGAAATTTTCTAAAACCATTTCAAAAAGGACCATTTCTGATTGAAATCTATAAGTTATGGAAGCTTTTCAAAAATTTTAACTATTTGGGGACGAAAATCGAATTTGGCAAAAGTTATGGGACTGAAAGTGCATTTTACTTATGGATTTAACAAAAGTTAAAGGATTGAAATCAATAATATGTATGTTTTGCAGAATCCAGGATTAGACAAGAACCCATATTTAGCATTCGTGTACACATCATTTCAAGAGCGCGCAACGTTTATATCACACTGCAATACAGCTCAGTTGGCAAGCAAAGGTGGTGATCCAGTTCTAGCCAAGATTTGTGGGGCCATTGCAGCCGATGAAAAACGCCATGAAAATGCATACATCAAAGTCATGGAAAAGCTTCTCGACGTCGACCCGAATGAGGCGATGATCGCCATAGGGAAGATGATTCGGAAGAAAATCACCATGCCAGGTCACTTGATGATGGATGGGCAGGATCCACATTTATTCCAGCATTTTGCATTCCTAGCTCACAAGATTGGAGTGTATAAGCTCGATGATTATGCCAATATTTTGGAGTTCTTGATCGGACGGTGGGGATTGGACAAACTTGAGGGACTAAATGATGAGGCAATGCGTGAACAAGATTATGTTTGCTCTCTAGGGCCTAAGATTAAGAAACTGAATGTTCATGCTGATCAAAGGGCAAAGAATTACAAAGGATTGAACTTCAGTTGGATTTTTAATAGGGAGTTAAAATTTTAGATTATCATTTAATGATCAATATATCTGTTGTGCCCACTGTCCAACACTGTTTCAAACCTCATACTAATTAATGTCGCATAAAATAAACTAGCAACATACTATAATTAGCTCTCTTGTACGTATGTGTATGAATAAAATATTATGATTATTAATATCCCTGTTTATCTTTTGGATTTATTATTTGGAAATACACACATTAGAGTTTAATTAAATTTAACTATATTGAGAAAAAAAAAATAACTACTAACTACACAAAGTTTAATTACATTTAACTATGAGAAAAAGAAATAACTACTAACTACACAAAGTTTAATTACATTTAACTATATTGAGAAAAAGAAATAACTTCTAACTACACAAATTCAAAACAATGTTTCCAAACTACTTTTAATTCAAATAATATACTCCCTCCCTCCGCTTTTAAGGTATTCATTTTATTATTTTTGGCGTCCGTTTCAAAGGAATCCATTTTCCCTATTAAGTAAAAAAGTACACAATATGACCCACCAATTCTCTTTAATACAACTATCCACTTTACATATAATAATAATTCTCCTTAATCCACGTATAAAAAGCAAATGGATAACTTAGAACCGGACAGAGGGAGTACAAATTATGTGCAAAAATAATGTGCATAAGGTAGATATGCACAAAGTTTAAATGTGCATAAGATTTTTTTCAAACAACGTAGTGTGCGTAACACAAATTTGCATAAAGTTAAAATGTGTAGAAAAAATGTGCAATAATACAATTAACAGAAAAAAAAAGCCAAAAGAATTGTTTTTTCTTGAGAATATTATTATGCGTTTTAATAACCTGTTAATTTATTTTTTTATTCGGTGAATTTTTTATATTTTTATTTTTTATTTTTACTGACTTTAAATAGGGTACTTTTTTCAATTTCCATAAATGTTTAGATTAATTCGTAAACGAAGTAAATGTTGAGACTTTTGCAGCAACCCACATTTAACCTTAATTTCACTGTTAAATTGGTTTTCTAACGGAGTAATAACTAAATTCGTTGATAGTTTTCTGTTTGATGAAGTGGTTGCTAAAATTTTACCAACAAAAATTAAATTACATTGGTAATTTGTTGCTAAAAAACAAATGCAATTTCTATTGGCAATCCATCGATAACAGAATAAAATCTCATGGTTAAAAGTAAGTTCTTTTTATAATGTTGGATTGCACTTGGAATTTCTTGTGCTATTTTCGCGTATCATTCCTATGTCACTGACTACGACACGTAGCTGGATAAGAAAATTTAAAGATTTCCCTTATGATTTATACATTTCTTTTTTAGGATATAAGAAAATTTAAAAATTTTCCTTATAATTTATACATTTCTTTTTAGGGTATAATTTTTTATTTCTTAAATGTCATCAATCCAATAATGTGACACAAGAAATGCTACACTAAATATTATGAATTAGTCCTTTGTAAATCGATTTTACATCATAAACTTTTGTAAACCTAGACCCGATCGACAAGTGTTTGTGAAATATTAAATGACACGGAGGAACGTAGTTTTGGATTAGATCGTTGACTAATTAATTCATAATATACTATGGAAACTGTTGTGCTATGTAGGTAATGTGAAGCTCAGTATCTTATTAATTACACACGACATTAATATAGCAACATTTTATAGATATTGCCTACATGAAAGCTAGCTACTTCTTGCTAGAGCTCAAACATTCACTTCTCTATTAAAGATCCAACTGAATTTCAGCCCTTTGTAATTCTTTGCTCTATCATCCGACTGCACTATCTTATTCAACCCCTCGAGCTTTTCCAACCTCCATCTTCCTACCAAGAACTCCAAAATATCCACATAATCATTGGACTTGTAAACTCCAATTTTGTCGGCTAGGAATGCAAAATGCTCAAAGAGATGTGGGTCTTTGCCATCAGTCATCAAGTGTGCCGGCTGTTGAGGATCAACACCGAACTTTCTGGAATGTTCGGGATAATTGCAGAATCATAGAGAAGGGAAGTGGTGTCTGGATATGAAGAGGTGGTCCTAAAATTATCTAGATAAACATTCAATAAATAACGACATAGTGGGAAGGCTCTAGATGAGTCATGTATACCTAACCATCTATAAATAGATACTTGTGGTGGTGTAATGTAGAGCTTATGATAGACTTAATGGAGTGATAAAAGAGTACAAAAACAGAGTGTCCAACACAAGATAAAAGGAAGAGTCATAAGCTGTGTGAGTCTTGAGTGTAATATTGTGAGAGCTCAATAATAAAAGTATACATTCCCAACACTACCGATCCTAAAATAAACCCAACACCGTCTTTCTCATCATGTTTAACACAGTAAATATTAATTTCAAAATTATCAATTTCAATTTAACACAAGAACTTACCTTAACATTTATTTTTTTACTTAAAAATATAATTTTACCTTTCAGAAATCAATAAAATTTATAAATAAAAAAATATATTTTAAACTCCGTGTGTACTGATGTAAAGTAATGTGGGATAGATGAAGCATATTGTGATTTTTTATGTTATATTTTTATTTTTAGATTATATAATATGAACCCCTAAAACTAAAAGTTAACACACTTAATTTGTTTTACAATATTTAATAATTTAATTATCATCTATTCAAATTAAAATTATGAAAAAAAAAAGTAAAGTACAATTTAAATATATAGTACATAACAAATTAAAAATAAAAACTCTATAAAATAAAAATGCAACAGTAAAATATATATAGTATTATTACATCTTCATACTTTAAGAAATAAGTCCTTAAATGAGTTTACATAATAATTACTTATGTAAATTTTAGTAATTTATGTTATATTATACTCCCTCCGTCCCGGATTTATATTCACCGGCACTATAGATACGGAGTTTAAGAAAAGTTGATTTTTGATCAATTTTATTGATTTTTTAGGGGTATTATGGTATTTTTAGGTAATAAATAAATTATAAAGTATGTTATGTGTGTTAGGTGGGAGTGATATTTTTGAAATTAAGATAACTTTTGAGGTTGTTGGTTAATGTGAAGTTTCCTTTTTTGGATGGTGAATATAAGTATGGGACGGACGAAAACAGAAAGTGTGAACATAAGTGTGGGACGGAGGGAGTACAATCAAAATTTAATATTTATTTTTAAGATTTAGAATTTAAGGTTATAATTAACTTTTTTTAAAAAATTAATAGCAAGGGTTTACAATTTACATTAACAACACAGTATTTATATAAACTATTTGTGAGAGGAGTATGTTAAAATATGATTCTATTTATATAATTTTAATGATTGAAACATATTTTTTTAAAGAATAATAACTGATGCATTAAAGTATGATTATAATGTATTATAAAATGAAATGCATGTTAACACAAAAATGCAACGGTTGTTGCATCTATCAAAATGAATTCAAGGTGATTGGTTTTATATGGAAATGAAAACGACGATGGCAACGAAAATGCGATCATCACACATTAGTTGTTAAATAGTTTGGTTGGTTCAATAGTTTGTAAATTTCTCTGTTTGCATCAGTATGTTAAAATACATGCATTTTTTATTCCGATTTTACCCTTTTAGTTTTACGTATATTACATATACTTTTTGAGAAAGTTTGGTTCGTATTAAATCAATATTATTCAATGAGGCTTTAAAATTGTAAAAATTAAAAAACCTTGCATACTAATCGCATATATATTGACTTGAGGGCGGCTATTTACACCCAATTTACTAAACATATCCCAAAATTAATATAATTAAATTTTATTTTAAGTAAAGTGACTTAAATATTCTTAATGAATATTAATACAAAATATACCTAAAATTACTAAACACACTCCATATTCAATTTTAAATGTGAAATACATCATTCTCTCCTTGCAAATCTCCTATTCTACCTTCTCTCTTCAAACTTGGATATCATTTCAACTCATAATTGAATTTGATAATTAATTTTCATTATCTAAAGCATAAATTAGCTTTCAAAATTATAGGATTAGCCATAAATCGTAACTATCATACACAAATGCAGTCTGGGTGTACAACTTATGCAGGAACCAATGGATATTGCTACAAACGATGAAACCATACTGTAAGCAATTAAAATTCACGGTCCAATCAAAGTGCGACACGTGGATTTTATTGATTAAATATCAATTTTAATTTATTATATTTTATTTTGGGGATTTAATAAATTAATTTCTAAAATAAATTAATAAATAATTGATAATTAATTTAATACCCAACAAATTAAGTAGGGTTTAAATTAAGTAAAGCTTGACCCCTAAGTTAAGTAAAGCATGGAAGGTTCCAGAATCAGGTCAAAATAAGCAATGACCAATCAAGCTGTGATATATTTGGAACGGCCCAAGCCCGCAGAACCAGGCCAAATCTGTCATAGACCAATCAGATTGCAAGTTATTTATGGGGCATGCTCATTCCTCACCTATATAAGGAGCCCTCCTTCATTCACTCCACAGACACTATAATACTTGAAGACATAAACGCTCTGAAGAGATCAAGAACACGAGCAGCGCTCCCTTGAGATCTTCAAGCATCTTCAAGTCAAGAACGACAAACGATTGGGGATTAAGGTGCGGAGCCCCCCAAATCAAGCGTTCTTCATATACTGAGTTCTTCGGTGTTCTTCGCGCCAAGAACAACATACGACCCGGGATTAAGGTGCTAAGCCCCCCAGATCGAGTGTTCTTCGGATCAAGTACGTTTAATCCAAATAAAGGCTCGACGCCTCTGGATTAACGTTATAAGATCCAAATCCGAGTTCGGACAAGCTTCAACTGAAGATCCGACTCAACATACAGTCAACGCAGTCAAATCAAAGTCAAAGTCAAAGCCAAATTGGTTCGAGAGAAGAATCAGAGGATAGATAGAGATTGTTTCCTTAATCATCAAGTTCAATCCATCTGGATTATCATTGTAATTCTTTTGTGTTTATTTTATTATAAATACAAAAATTTGTTATTACAAATTTTGGCACGCCCGGTGGGACAGTCTCTACCTCTCATCTCTTCTCTCTACAAGCTCGAAGTACGATATGACTCCTGTCAGGATTACTGTAGGTAGGACTGCTGCTTCTAAGCTCTCAGAGGCATTGACTGAATACGTTGCTGTTGTTACAAGGAGCATGTCAGAAAAAGCTCGTTCGGAAGCCTCATCTGGATCCAACCCTTCGGTTGAGGAGGCTTCGAGAAAACAACTACTTATGAAAGATGATAGTGATGAAGATTCTGCATCTTCAAACTCTTCATCTGACTCCGTTGCAGCTCCAGTAATGATGGCAGGCACCACGACTGTTGAGGAACAATTAGCAAACATGATGAAAGCTATCGAGGGGCTCACGAAACACATAGAGGCTCAAGACACAAAGATCTCCCAATTGATGAAAAGAGACATCGCGGAGACTAGCCATGCAAACGGAAAAGGAGTCATGGACGATAGTGAAGTGGAAGAGGTCACAAGGCGCCAGGCTATTGAAAAGGAGCAAACTCAAGGAACGTTGCCACTTTCAGCTGATGGAATACTCCAAGTAGATCAACTCAAGGATATTATACTTGGAACAATAAAAGAAAGGTTTGAGGAGAATTCCAAGCCTACTGTTACTTATGTCAAGCCATACACGAAAAGAGTGGACAACTTGAAGTTGCCAGTTGGCTACCAGCCTCCCAAGTTCCAACAATTTGATGGCAAGGGAAACCCGAGGCAGCATATAGCACACTTTATTGAGACCTGCCATGACGCTGGTACTTATGGAGACCATATGATAAGGCAGTTCGTTCGCTCTCTCAAAGGAAATGCATTTGATTGGTATATCGACTTGCAAGCTGAATCCATTGATAGTTGGGCACAAATGGAACATGAGTTCCTTAATCGTTTCTACAGCACGAGGAGAACTGTTAGTATGACTGAGTTAACTAATACTCGTCAATTGAAGGAAGAACCTGTGATTGATTATATCAATCGATGGAGAAATTTGAGTTTAAATTGCAAGGACCGATTATCCGGAGAGTCTGCTATTGAGATGTGTATCCAAGGGATGGAATGGAATCTCCTTTATATACTCAAAGGAATTCAACCTAAGACTTTTGAAGAGTTGGCTACTAGGGCCCATGACATGGAATTAAGTATGGCTGCTAGTGGAATCAAACATTCACCGATGTCGGACTCCTACAAGTCTAAAGATAAACAAGATTTCAAAAGGGGGGGCAAGTCCTATGTTAAAAGTTCCAACAAAGAGTCAATGGCCACAAATATTATGACGGTCAAGGTTCGAAAGAATGAAAATGATAAGAAAGACAAAGGGAAGCAAGTTGCCCAAGAGTGGGGGCAAAGAAGGTTAACTCTGAAGGAGATGCAAGAAAAAGAGTATCCATTTCTGAACTCAGACCTTTCTGGCATATTTGATGATCTGATGAAAAATAAGCTCCTTGACCTTCCTGAAATGAAACGTCCAGAAGAAGCCGGCCGAACTAATGACCCAAAATACTGCAAGTATCATAGGTTGGTGAGTCATCCAATTCATGATTGTTTCGTTCTTAAGGAAAAGATCATGCAACTGGTTAAGGAAGGGAAAATTGTGTTAGAAGATGAGGCGGGCACAAACTTCACTTCTGTAGAAGAAAGTCATAATGGAGGCTCATGTCATGTCGTGAATGAGGACAATGAAAGCGAACAACTTGAAACTAAGGGTAAAGCTTACTCCATGAAGGTGACCTTCACGGATGAAGATATGTTGTTGGGTATGCAATCTCATAATCGACCTCTATTTGTGACTGGTTATACTAAAGGGATGCGAGTGAATCGCATACTTATTGATGGAGGTTCGGCAGTGAACATTTTGTCCTTGAGAATGTTGAAGAAGATAGAAATACCAATGGATGAACTAATCCATAGCCGATTGATGATCCAAGGGTTCAACCATGAGGGACAAAGGACTCTCGGCACAATAGTTCTTGATTTGCTAATTGATGAGATGAAATCCACAGTCCTTTTCCATGTTATTGAAGCAAAAACTTCCTACAACATGCTTTTGGGGCGTCCATGGCTACATGAGAATGGCGTGATTCCTTCTACATTGCACCAGTGCTTCAAATATAGTGAAGGTGACAACGTGAAAAGAGTATTCGGTGATGACAAGCCATTTACTGAAGCTGAAGCTTACTTTGCCGATGCTAAATATTTCTTCAAGAGTACAAAGGAAGTCAAACGTGAAGAAGCCCCGGTGCAAGATAATGGGGGCAATAAACAAATAAATGATGAGGAAGGTAGTACATCATCTGCCACTCTCAAGGAGAACAAAGGCAAAGGGCTTGAGACCTCGGAAGAGTTAACGTTGCCTTTAACAAAAATTGATGCTAGTAAACTTTCTTCTCCACCACTCAAAGGATTCACACGTCCTATTGAAGGACCAAAGACCGAACACGGTGAAGTGTTTGAAACTGAAATAACCAAGTCGTATAGTCCACAAGCTTATAAACTCCTTATCAAGGCTGGTTATGAACCAAGGGAAAAAGCGATGGTGAGTAAGGTGTGTCAAGAAACTATCAACCCACCAGGCCAGGGGCTCAATGTTACTCAGAAAATGTTGAAAAATAGTGATCACACTATCAAGAAGGCTAAGCCAGGTTTGGGATATGTCCCTCAAAAGCCAGTCCGTATTGCAATTAGAAGAGCAAGTACAAATTATATCACCGAGGGAGAAGCTTTATCCACGGAGGATAGGTTTGATGCAAGTAGTAGGGAAGTCAAGAGAATGTCTGTTTTTGAAAGGCTTGGGAGTGTCTTCGAAAGGCTTGGACCCTGTAAAGGGAAGTGTAGGAGGCAAAATCATGTCAAGTCCCTTAACCTCCGGAAACTCCGGAGTCAAAATCCATCTCGTATCAAGCGGCAAAATATCTTGACTATCTCGAGTGGAAGAGTATTGAAAGCTAAGGTGCGAAGAATCGTCTTTACCAAAGATGATAGTAATAATGATAAAGAAAGTGTAGCTTCCACCAATCATATTACTGCTGTGGAAGATTCTCAAATGGAGGAAGTAGATGCTGAAGATGCCCCTCCACAATTTGAAGAAGGAGTGAAAGCCACTGTTGATGAATTGAAAGAAATTAACTTAAGTGATGAAAATGACCCACGTCCTACCTACATAAGTGCTCTGCTAAATGTTGAAGAAGAAACAAAGTATGTCAGCCTTTTGCGAGAATTCAGAGATGTCTTTGCATGGTCGCATAAGGAAATGCCAGGCTTAGATCCGAAAATTGCAGTGCACCACTTGTCCATTAAAAAGGGAACTCGGCCGGTTAAACAAATGCAGCGTCGATTTCGACCAGAGTTGATTCCTTTGATTGAGGACGAGATTAATAAGCTTCTTGAAACTGGCAAGATCCGAGAAGTTAAATATCCTACATGGATTTCCAATATCGTGCCGGTAAGAAAGAAAAATGGGCAACTCAGAGTATGTGTTGATTTTCGAGATTTGAATATGGCATGTCCGAAAGATGACTTTCCATTACCAATTACTGAACTCATGATTGATGCAACAACGGGGCATGAGGTTCTTTCATTTATGGATGGGTCATCTGGCTATAATCAAATTGGTTTGGCTCCTGAGGATCAAGAGAAGACAGCCTTTCGTACTCCGAAAGGGATATATTGCTATAATGTTATGCCATTTGGCTTAAAGAATGCTGGTGCCACTTATCAGCGAGCCATGCAAAAGATATTTGATGACATGCTTCATAAGATTGTCGAATGCTATGTTGATGATATTGTGGTGAAATCAAAGGAAAAGAAAGATCATTTCTATGATCTAAGGCGAGTGTTTGAACGATTAAGAGAGCATCAACTCAAGATGAATCCGCTCAAGTGTGCATTTGGAGTTTCATCCGGGAAATTTCTTGGGTTTGTTGTTCGCCGTCGAGGGATTGAAATTGAGAAAGCAAAGATTGACGCAATCATGAAAATGCATGTGCCTCGGAACATACATGAACTCAAAAGTCTACAAGGAAAGTTGGCATACTTAAGGAGATTCATATCAAACTTAGCTGGCCGATGCCAACCATTTAGTCATCTCATGAAGAAAGACAGCATATTCGAATGGGATGAAGCTTGCAATAATGCTTTCAACAGCATTAAAGAATACTTGATGAAGGCACCAGTGTTGAGTGCTCCAATACCGGGACGTCCATTAGTACTTTATCTAGCTGCTCAAGAGCGTTCTGTTGGAGCTTTGCTTGCACAAGAAAATGATGATGGCAAAGAAAGAGCTCTATACTATCTAAGTAGAACCATGACTCCAAACGAGTTGAAGTATTCACCCATTGAGAAGATATGTTTATCCCTTATCTTCGTGATTCAGAAGTTGAAACATTATTTTCAAGCTCACACAGTTCGGCTAGTTTCGAAAGCCAACCCACTAAAATTTGTCATGTCAAAACCAGTACTCTCTGATCGGCTTGCAAGATGGTATCTCCAACTTCAACAGTTTGAGATCGTGTACGTCCCTCAAAAGGCCATGAAAGGACAAGTGTTGGCAGATTTTCTAGCTGATCATCCAATGCCTGCTGAATGGGAACTATCTGATGAACTCCCCGATGAAGATGCTTTTACTGTGGATATCGTTTCTCCTTGGAAGATGTATTTCGATGGAGCATCTCATAGAGAGGGAGCTGGTGCAGGAGTCGTGTTTGTAACATCCAGTGGTGAAGTTCTACCCTTCTCATTTTCCTTAATGGAAAATTGCTCCAACAATGTGGCTGAGTATCAAGCACTCATACTTGGTTTGGAAATGGCTGTCGATATAAAGTAGCTACACCTTAGAGTGTATGGTGATTCGCTGTTGGTGGTAAATCAACTCCTTGGAGTGTATGAAGTGAAGAAGCCTGAGTTGTTGCCCTATTACAAGTATGCTCAAAAGCTTATGGGTTATCTCGGTGATGTTGATATTAAGCATTTGTCTAGAAGAGAGAATAAGCAAGCTGACGCCCTCGCTAAGTTAGCATCAACTATAGCTATGCCAGAAGCGCAAATTCAAATACTGGTGTGTAGAAGTTGGATTGTACCACCAATCTTTGAAGATGATGATTATGAAGAAGTTGAAAATCATGTGGTGGAGGTTTTCGAAATTGAAGAAGAAGATTGGCGCCAACCACTTGTGGATTATTTGAAATATGATAGGTTGCCTAATGATCCACGACAAAGGGTTGATATTCGGCGTCGGGCACCTCGGTTCATCTACTTCAAGGGTATACTTTATAGAAGATCATTCGATGGAATTTTCTTGAGATGCTTGGGTAAGGAAGAAACTATTCAAGCAATGGAGGAGGCTCACTCTGGAATTTGCGGTGCTCATCAATCCGGACCGAAGCTACATTTCAGAATTAAAAGGATGGGCTACTATTGGCCAACCATGGTGAAGGATTGCATGGATTACGCACAAAGATGTCAAGCTTGTCAGTTCCATGGAAATTTGATTCATCAACCTCCGGAGCCTTTACATCCGACAGTCGCTTCATGGCCTTTCGATGCTTGGGGTTTAGATGTGGTGGGGCCGCTTACAAAGTCATCTGGTGGTCATCTCTACATTCTTGCGACAACCGATTACTTTTCAAAGTGGGCCGAAGCTGTGCCTCTAAGGGAAGTAAAGAAAGAAAATGTTGCTGATTTCATTCGGATCAACATCATTTATAGGTATGGTGTTCCGCGCTACATCATCACTGATAATGGAAAGCAGTTCAGCAACAGTTGGATTGATAAGCTATGTGAGAAGTTTGATTTCAAACAAAAGAAATCTTCAATGTATAACGCAGCTGCTAATGGTCTTGCCGAAGCTTTCAATAAGACATTATGTAGTTTGTTAAAGAAGGTGGTGTCCAAGTCGAAAAGAGATTGGCATGAAAGAATCAATGAAGCTTTATGGGCGTACCGCACCACCTATAGAACACCTACTCAAGCCACTCCGTATTCCTTGGTGTATGGTGTTGAGGCTGTTGTGCCTCTTGAAAAGCAAATTCCTTCTTTGAGGATAGTCATACAAGAAGGCCTCACCGAGGAAGAAAATGCAAAGTTACGTCTTCAAGAGTTAGAAGCATTAGATGAAAAGAGGTTGGAAGCACAACAAAGACTTGAGTGTTACCAATCTCGCCTTTCTAGAACATACAACAAGAAGGTGAGGGTACGTTCTTTTCAAGTTGGTGATTTGGTGCTTGCTGTGAGAAGACCTATAGTAGTCACCCATCGCGTTGGAAATAAGTTTCTACCCAAGTGGGATGGCCCTCATGTTGTGAAGGAAGCCTATACAAATGGCGCATACAAGTTGATCTCGGAGGATGGCGTGAACATTGGCCCTATAAATGGGAAGTTCTTGAAACGCTACTATGCGTAAAACAAATACATATATAACGCTCCTTGACGCATGAGCCTAAACTGCATGTTACTCCTGGTCCGCATGAGTATAAACTGTGCACGACAAACTCTTGGTCCGCATGAGTATAAACTGTGCATGACACCCACCAAAGGTAATTATATGTGGTTAAACTATTAATTCACCCCACTCAGATATTTTAAGTGGCTAAAGTATTAAATATCCTACTTTGTCTAAAGTGGTTAAAGAATAGTCACTCCTGGCCCGCATGAGTATAAACTGTGCACGGCACCCCCCCATTCAAAACCAAATCATGTCCCTTTGAACTACGTAATGACTTGATCCTCTGCGAAGAGGTACGTAGGCAGCTTAGCACTTTGCTAAGTTCAGTCATGCCTTTGGTCTATTCACATCAAGTTTGTGTGGTAAATTGGAGTGTGAAGGCAGCAAATAAATATGAAAGACAAGAAAACAAGTTAATGATGTAACATAAGGGAGAAGTAATGAAGAGAATGGACTTTATTGATGATATCATTAGATGTTCAAAAACATAAAAAGGGGAAAGCAAATAAATAACTAAGGGAGCAAACTAAAAGAAAATCAGTCCTATGCTAAACAAGAAAGTTGTCAGAGAGTATGCTTTCTAAGACAGACTTCAGAGCTGCTTTCTCATCTTCAGATGATGATTCTTTCAAGACGGTTGCATTATCAAGCATAAGGATCTCCTCTTCTATGAGCTCAACTTCCTTCTTAGCACGACAAAGAGTTTGTTGGAGACGATCAGCTGCTTCAGATAAAGTTTTCTCTCCCTTCTGCAGATCAGTCATCTCTTTACTTATCGATTTTAACTCTTCCCAAGTAGTCTTTAGTTTTTTTGTCTCTGTCATGTGAGTGTCTCGGCAATTCTGAAGGCGACCCTTGACGTTAGTCAAGCATTTTGCATGATTTCCCGTGGACGCCGCTTCATCAGACTTCAATTTTGCCGCAGTATAAGTGTCGGCCTTATCAAATAGAGGTGCCAAGGCTATTTCTAAAGAGGAACAGTCGATTCTAAGAGCCTTCACCTCATTTATCAAGGAAAATATTTCTTGTCTCAGAGTTGATAAAAACTCAAGAGGAGTCCGTTTGAGTTTTCTTCTTATTTTACTCCATGCACTCCGAGCAAATTTCCCTTTGAGATCACGAGTAATCTTCTTAGATATAAATTCTGAGATCATGGGACGTGCCTTTGAAGAATTCGCCCCTGTGGTCGATACATCACTTTCAGTAGAATCATCACTCTCATCAGAATTGTCACCGCTACCAGAATTTGTAGAGATGCCCAAGATCTGATAAGAGAAGAAATGTGCTAGTATAAAGATGAGGATATACAATGAAAAATAAGATGAGGAAAAGAGGGAAACCTCAGCTGCCAATTTTTTTGAAGTAACAACAGTAATTAATTCGTTTTCTTCAGCAGCCTTAGAGCCAGAAATTTTCAGCGCAACCTTCAATAATAAAAGAAGGCTTTGTAAGAAAATGAAATAAAGAAAATGAAAAAAAAAAAAAGGAGAGAGAATGGAAGAAACCTCTTTATCTTGTTTTTCAGTGTGAACAACAGATTTCTTTCTCTTCCAATGGTGTTCAGTAGAGGCGCTACGACTTTCTGTAGAATGAGGGGAACTTTTCTTCCTTTTATGCATTGTAGGTTGTAAAACTTCATCATACACCGGAGAAATATCCTGAACTTCTTGATTATCATCATCAAGGTCATTAATGATGTCCACTTTTTCCTCCGGAGGTTTTGAAACTGGGGTAGTCAAAGCCTTGATATGATCAGATAAGTAAGTTCCGTGGACTTGCTTCCACCACTCCTTATACTCAGTAGTGGAGTAGTTTTTAGGAGCTGGGGTTGCACATGGAAAGTAAGCTTTGGAGGTAGAGTTATACGAAGTACAATGTTTCCAATGGTTGAATCATTCTTCTAAAGATGCTTTCCGAAGGTTGGTTCTAAGCATCTTAGGGACATCTTGTAGGAAGCCAAATTGACGAGCAAACCTGTGAGGGGAGTAAGGCTCCATCACAAAATGACTACCCTGCCGCAAAGTGAGATAGCTAGTACGGATAGCCACCAGATGAGCCCAGTTATCCCATTTCTTATTTCCATCATCCGTGTAGTGGATCGCTTTGTCTTTTGAAAAAATATTGCAAGTCCATAAGGCATTATCAGCTGTGTGGATTCGTTTACGAGCATCTTCAGCATCGAAGTATCTTGCTCCCTGCTCTCCAGAGTATGTCACCATTCGAGGATATGCTGTCTTACTTCCAACCGGAAAATGAGTTTTGAAGTAGTGAGCCAGCCAAGCATGGACAAAATGAACCGGAAAGGTTGACTTAATTTCAGATAAACTCAATGAGTTTGAAATTGCATTCAAGCCATGGTAAATGTTTGCCAAAACTGGAATAGCAAGACTCACTTTTTTTCCTGCAGCCATTAGGCTTGCCACTTTGAAGGTACTCGGTCGTATCAAGCCTACCTCGCCACCCGGAAGTGCAAACTCACAAAGCCAGCAAGCTAAGTAAGCGGCTAGATAGGTCTCTTCTTGATCAGTTTGAGAAATGCCCAACTTTTTAAATTGATCTACCTCAGCAGACGTCCATGGCTGGTGACTCGAAATAACGCCAGTCGGGTTATAAGTTTTTTTAGGCCGAGAAGTCGTCTTTCTTTCAACGCGTGTAGGAGGTTCAAGGTATGTTATAGCCTTTTTAGACCAAAAATCTACCCATTGGTCAATGGTTACATTTCTTCTGTTAGCACCCTTGCAAAGTACGTGATAGGCGCCAAGTAAAGATCTACAGCTGCGCGGGATACGTAAACCATCCTTCGTAGAAAGCAATTCTTCTGCACAGGGCACAATTTCATCATACACATAACCCGCTATGGGTAGTCCCATCAAGTTGTATAAGTCCCATAAAGAAAGTGACATCTCTCCGAATTTGGTGAGTAAAGTGTTGGTGGAAGAACACCAAGCTTCACAGAAGGCCTTCATGATTTCACAGCTGCAATCATAGGTAAAGAGGGATGCAAAGACAGCATCATAAAGCTTTGTGTTTCGGAGAATGGATCCGCATCGGCTTAAAATATCTTCAGTCCATTCCCAGTAACCCTTGGTATAGTGGAATTCTCCAAGGAATTTGATTTCCCCCCAGGATGCTTTTCCTTTTGCAATGCGGCGTCCCAAAGAGGGTAAAGGTGCTGAATTGATTTCTGGCTCAATGTCAGCTCCCTTCAAGGTCCAACTTATGTTATTTTTACTTGAAGAAGATTCATGAGACCAACATGCCAAGAAAAATTCATTTTTGCTTCTTGGAGGGACATAAGCACAGTTCCCTAGCAAAGATTGCCCGGGTAAAAGACGAGTTCCTTGGGGCAAAGATTGGTGTGCATCTTCAAGAATGACCAAGTAGCTTGCATCGGACTTTCCCGTTACAATTTTGAGGAAAACCATGCTGAAAGTTGAGTTAGCTGTCAAATAAACAAAGGAATATTAGAGATGAGAGGATGGGAAGATGTGTATAATTTAAGTTTATGGATTAAAAGGCCCAAAACAAATTCATGGGATCGATTAATTGTTGAAACCAAAGTTGTAAATTAAACATAGGAAAATAAAGCCCAAGTGGTTGTGAATTAAGAAATTAAAATTTTGGACCCAAGTTCAAAAGAAGATGGGCCCAAATTAAATTAAGATTGTTGGGTTGAAAGGGAAACAAAATTGAGCCCATTAAAGGAGAGTCAAAATTGGATTGAAGGGTCAAAATTGGGCACCCCCTTTTTGCGTGAATTATCAGTGCGATTCGCGACTCCGTCAGGCGAAGTTCTGCCCACCGTCGCAGTGGATGATCGCCGCCGCTCAGCCAGAACTTACGCTGCCGGAATTGCGACGCCACCGACTGCCGTCGCTGCTGGAGATCGCGAAGCCGCCTCGGAGAGCCGCCGTGTGCTGAGATCACCCACTGACCTCAGTCGCTGCTGTCGAGACTGCCCAGCCGCGCTGCCGCCTAGCCGCCGCTGCCGAGGCCGCCCAGTCGCTGCTGCCGAGATCGCCCAGCCGCCGCTTCCGAGGCCGCCTTTGTTGCTGCCGAGACCCGCTGCCGCCGTTCGAAGCCCGTCAGCCGCCAGTTCCGGATCACCGCGCCGGCAGCCTTTTGATACAATGGCAGAAAGTTTAAATTCGTCCAATGTTATGAGGTTCGCATTAAAGACATCTTCCACTTCAGACACGCCCATTCCAACTTGAAGCAATTTGCCACAGAGAGATATCTCTGGCCTTGACGTTGAATTGGAGTTTGTGTCCGTCGACGCCCAGGTCATCAAGCAACCGCATGTTCTGTTGCAGCCCCGTTTCCGCCAGTCGTTCGACTTCGATGGGTTACCACGCGCAGCCGAGGTCGTGGGTTGTTGCCAAGTTTGGCACTTCTAAGCCGTTGGTTGGAATTCTTCACTTCGTCGTCAAAGTATCGACAGAGAGGTGAGGTGAGCCCAACAAGCAACCACCATGGGTGGTCCGCCGTTGATTGCTTTTCACCTCGCGGCATGAGCTTGATAAGCAACTACCATGGGTAGTCCGCTCTCGCTGCATCAACACGTCGGATGTGTGAGCCCAACAAGCAACCACCATGGGTGGTCCGCCGTTGACTGCTTTTCACCTCGCGGTATGAGCCCGACAAGCAACCACCATGGGTGATCCGCCGTCGATCGCTCTCTACCTCGACATCGTTGGTTTGATTGCTTTAGCGTGTTAAAATCTTCTATTTTTTTTTCTTCGCTTCGTTGTGTTGTAAAAAAAAAGAAGAAAGAACAACAAGGAAAAGAATTGAAGGGATATAGAAGTAAATATGAGAACACAAGTGATGGGGCTTACCTTGGTGATTATGTGAAGACAAATAATCAGTTTATAAATAGAGAAAATAAACAAGAAACAAGAAAGACAAATAAAAGAAGAGCGAATTAAAGAAGAATAGATTGAGACCTTATACTTGTGAATTGACAGCCTCTTGGAGCAATGCTGAAAAAGGAAGAAAAAAATTTTAGAAACACTTCATGCTATACTTTGGAAAGAAAGAAAAAAAAATTCAAATAAGAGAAGGAAGAACCAAGAACTGAAGTGAATATCTTGTTTGTTGGATAGCTTTGATGAAAAAAATTGAGTTCATGAAGTACCATTATATAGTAGTGGATTCATGGATAATTATGGACTCATGGATAATTATGAAAATTATTTGTGGATAATTATAGAAGCTACTAGTGGACTCATAGATAATTATGGAGATTATTGTGAGATGCGCAAGCTCTACAAAATTGTAGGAGATTCTTTACTACAAATAACTTTGATAATTTTGGGTAAGGTGCATGAAATCTTGGTGAACAAGAAACAAATCTTTTGCGATTCCTTCACAGCAAGACATACTGTCCGTGAACAAATCGCAAGGGGGCATTTGTAAGCAATTAAAATTCACGGTCCAATCAAAGTGCGACACGTGGATTTTATTGATTAAATATCAATTTTAATTTATTATATTTTATTTTGGGGATTTAATAAATTAATTCCTAAAATAAATTAATAAATAATTGATAATTAATTTAATACCCAACAAATTAAGTAGGGTTTAAATTAAGTAAAGCTTGACCCCTAAGTTAAGTAAAGCATGGAAGGTTCCAGAATCAGGTCAAAATAAGCAATGACCAATCAAGCTGTGATATATTTGGAACGGCCCAAGCCCACAGAACCAGGCCAAATCTGTCATAGACCAATCAGATTGCAAGTTATTTATGGGGCATGCTCATTCCTCACCTATATAAGGAGCCCTCCTTCATTCACTCCACAGACACTATAATACTTGAAGACATAAACGCTCTGAAGAGATCAAGAACACGAGCAGCGCTCCCTTGAGATCTTCAAGCATCTTCAAGTCAAGAACGACAAACGATTGGGGATTAAGGTGCGGAGCCCCCCAAATCAAGCGTTCTTCATATACTGAGTTCTTCGGTGTTCTTCGCGCCAAGAACAACATACGACCCGGGATTAAGGTGCTAAGCCCCCCAGATCAAGTGTTCTTCGGATCAAGTACGTTTAATCCAAATAAAGGCTCGACGCCTCTGGATTAACGTTATAAGATCCAAATCCGAGTTCGGACAAGCTTCAACTGAAGATCCGACTCAACATACAGTCAACGCAGTCAAATCAAAGTCAAAGTCAAAGCCAAATTGGTTCGAGAGAAGAATCAGAGGATAAATAGAGATTGTTTCCTTAATCATCAAGTTCAATCCATCTGGATTATCATTGTAATTCTTTTGTGTTTATTTTATTATAAATACAAAAATTTGTTATTACACATACAGTGAAAGGAAGTCTCTTCTTTTTGGAATCGGATTTAAGAATTTCATCGAAGGCCATTCTTAATCATCGGTATTCCATTAATTAAAAAATTGATAATTAGGGTTTATAATAAGAATACGAAAATTGATGAATTTGTTCACAACAAAAATTGATTAACTTGTCTTTCTCTCTTCAGTTTAATATGTTTTTCATCCTTTTCTTTTTAAAAACTACTTATGATTCATGTGAAACACCCAATTTGCATACTAATTTAACTTCGAAGAGAGAAGACAGAATGGGAGATTTGTGGGGTTTAATATGGGGTATGTTTAGTAATTTTGGATATATGGAGTATTAATATTCATTAAGAATATTTAAGTTACTTTACTTAAAATAAAATTTAATTATATTAATTTTAGGATATGTTTAGTAAATTTAGGGCGTAAATAGCCGTCCATTGACTTATCTATCTTCTAATCTCGTTATAAAAATCAAGGCCCAATGGGATAACATCTAAAAGAAAGTGGTTACATTATTTAGATTTTCGTGCTCACCCCTTACTCATCACATTCACATGTTTTATTAACTCACCTACTACATAATATGAACAAAACAATCTCATTATATTCATTTATTTAGATTTTTAATTGTCAATTCATTCTGATTATTGTTTCATTCTTTTTCTGTAGTTAGTATTTTAATTACCGTTGTAGTTAATTTATGATGTATAAATTTAGGGATCATTGTATTATTTAATTAGGGATTTCATTGTCAATTACTCCCTCCGTCCCACAATTTCCTTCACGTTTCTACATTTGTCCGCCCCACAATTTTGGTTTCTACATTTGTTCGTCCAACAATTTTGTTCACAACCTAAAAATGGCAAATATCATTTTATTTAACAACCTCAAAAGTTACTTTAATTTTAAATTTGTCACTCTTTTTCACACACATATCATTGCTTTATATTTTTTATTACCTAAAAATATTACTTTACCTTCTAAAGTCAACAAATTTGATAAAAAATAACACTTTTCTTAAAAAACGTGGTATAATAAACGTGTCTATAATTTTGGGACGGAGGGAGTACTATTTTAGCGTTGTAATTTATAGCATGTTCTTTCGATGTAATTATTATTATACCCATATGATTTATGATGTATTCCCTCTATTTCGAATAAAGGTTTATACTTTGTCATTTTGATCGATTCCATAATAAAGTTTATATTACTTTTTTGATAAATATAAAACACACAAGAAACAATTAATATTCTCACTACACATTAAACTATTACCTTTCTTAATGTCAACTTTAATTTGAAATTTAAAAAATGATATTGAAGAGGAATCAAGAACATATATGAATGATATAGCATGCATGCATGAAAGAATCACAATAGTAAAATATAATATCAAGTTTGCCATAAACATCAATAAAAACTAGAAAATAATTTCAATTCAAAAAAATTGACATGATATAAGACATGGCAGAATTCATAAACTAGCTGCCCAAAAATAAAGGTAAAAAAAAAAAAGAAGCAATATTTAAATAGAACCATACTTAGAAGGATCAATAGGAGTGAGATTCAGTGTTCTTGCTTGGGTTTCTTCATTGTTATTCGATCCATCAGTCCGTTTGTTAGGGCAGAAGTGGATGTAAGAGCAGCTTTCAGTATGCTCAAACCCTACACCAAACATTAAAAAGTATTAGTAAAATTTTAAAAAAAGTGTTACATGATGAGACGGTAGCCATAAAAGTCATGTTTATAATGTCACTTGTTATAAGCTATTAGTAACAAATTCTGCGCGTTACATTATATGCTATATTTATGTTGTTTTGATCAAGGCATAATTAATTATATAAATAATTTGCATACCAAAGTCATACCTCTTGCAATCCAATTGTCATCTCCAGTTCTTCAACTTCAGATAAAGAAATATTGAGACGGCTGAGAATAGAAAAGATAGATGTAAAATGAAACGGTGTGACAGTAAGATCATCTGTAACCATATACGCGGTCGGTTTCTTGACATATCCTGCCTTGCCTTTGGGAGACATTAAGGTTATGGCTTCATAGTTGGAATTTGGTTTATGAGAAAAATCAAGTCTTTGTGCAAATTTCGGATTATATAAGTAACGGTAATAGAGCGTGGGAGCAGTTTCTTCATTGAGAGGAAGAAGCGTGTTCTTGGGTTTGAAAAAGTAGGGTATGTTTGGATTAATCAGCCTTCTTTTAGCATCTTGAGAGACAAAGTAGTTGGTATTGATGACATCTGATATGCTCCTGTGAAGATTGTCTAGATTTTTATGACCAGTGTGGGAGTTTGTAAGGGATTGGAGTCCTCCAAGGGGGATGATGAGGAAAGTAAAGAGCAACTCCACGAAATCATCCTCAGCTTGAGCAAACAACACTTTCTTGGTAGATTTATGTACCATCATTTTCAATACTATCTTCTTGTCGCTGTCGGAAGTTTCTTGTATCTCAAAATTAGATGCTGAAAATTCAGAGGGAAACATGATGTCTCCCTTATTCAGTATGAAGTCCGTCAATGGAGTCTTGGATAAAAAAAAGCACTTGAACAAATCCATTACCTATAATAAAACCATGTCGCAATGAAAAAAATAATAATAATAAAAAATAATATATATATATATATATATATATATATATATGTGTGTGTGTGTGTGTGCTAGAATTAATTAAGACTGATGCTGCACTTGAACAGATCCATTACCTATAACATCCATTTCTTGGTTTTTTTTTTTATGCATGAGTATCCGAGTGCATAAAAAAACGAAAAAAAAAAAAGAATGACGCTGCAGTTAGATTAATACATAGGATAAATGACATTTTTTTTCCTGTAACAAAAACAAAATTGATCTGTCCTAAAAAAAAAATTGTTTTAATTTCATCTCATAACCACTTAAATTGTCAAATTTTATGCCAATTGTCATCTGAAATGAAACACGTGCATCGGACATTCGGCTTCAATTTGAGAATTTATGGGAGCTTCGTCCTACATGATAATAGAGAGTGAAATTGGACCAATCATTTAATTTAATCATTTAAACATTTAATATTGAAATTTAAATCAAAATTTAAATCTGAAAATAAATAAAAGAAAATAGCACTTCTTCCAATCCTGGATGGAGATCACTTGTAGGAATGACATAATGCATGTTCTACATGGCCAAGGAAGCATAGGTTTTTAATTTGGAATTTTTTTTATCTAATTAAAAAAAACAAATTAAATGATTAAAGAGGGAAGAGATCAAAAATGGGAAATTTAAATAGCAAAGCATTCCAACAGAACCCTCAAACATTTTCCCCAAATCAAAACAAACCCTACACACGTGCTTCATTTTGGTGAAAAATCTAATTTACGCCAAAATTAACTTAAAATTGGACAATTTCAGTAAACTCTAGAATAAACCGTGCATGTATCACAAATCAGCAAACTGGGTTGACCCATTTCATATGAATGAATTGGCGACAGGAAAAAATTGTAATAAACCCTAATAGCAAATGATAAAGCAAGATTGAAGATTGACCTCATCAGTAGTTCCCAGAGTCAGATTTCTGAGCTCAGCTGCATCTCCATCTGCGCCTGTAATGCCAAGATTGCTCAGAGCTTCCAAGAATCCAGTTGAATAAGGCTGCATTACTAAGTCATCGCTGATTATAAAAGTTGATGATTTTATCATGAATAAACCCTCCTCAGCATTGTAATTATTACCACCCACAATAACTTCATGATTCAGAGGGTGCCCATAACTGCATCTCACATTATTAGCACCATTATACATGTACAAAATTTCATGTCTACGATTACAATCGTTATTTCCACAATTATAATACTTGACAGGCTGAGAATCGGCAATGTCGAGTTTCAGATTACGACAAACAGAATCAGATGCACTTGTAGCTTCCAGAAGCATCTTCTTAGAAACACTCGATGTGAAATGCACATCATCAAGATTTAACAAACCTCTGTACAGAGATGTTATACATCCGAAAACAGGGGAGTTTTCTCCATAGTGTTTCTCCAGAAGCTTCGCGATTCTTCCTAATGGCAGTGTCAAGAAGCTCAACAGAACGTCTGCAAAATCACTGTCGGCTTCTGCAAACAGGACCTTCGTTCTCTCTCTGTTTATCATTACTTTCAAACTAACTCCAGTACTGTCCGACATTATCCTAACCTTAGTGGGCACAGATTACAGACAAGCTTAGGTATTGCTTTCTTGAAGAAGAAAATACAATTTTAATTCTAAATAATTTCCAATTACCATTTCTACTACTTAAAAGGCTACTCTGTTTCGAGGAGATTTAATTAGGTTATAATGGGAGTATAATCTTGAAAACTGGAGAAGGGGCATCGGAAATTATAAAGGCGCTGTGTCCATTTGTTTTCGTCTTTCGATCTTCGATCAGTCAGTATCTAGATGGGAAATTGATTCTTATCATTATTTGGGATTTTTTTATTGGGAATAATTAAGGTCAAACGAAGATCTTAATGGATTCTTAACAAAATTTAAAATTTCTAAAAAGTAATTACATCTGGAGTAAAAGGATACTTGGGCTTTTGTTATGTTGGGCTCAAACTGTATTATTCATTCGATGAATGTGATGCTAACATATGGGCCTTCAGGCCCATTCCAATTTCAATTTACCAATTATTAAAAAAAGAAAATTTACTCTTAAAAACATAAGGTGCACCTAAAATGACCCAGTTAAATGTAGCAAAAATAAAAATATAACTTTAAAATTTAAATGCCCTGTATTTCATAAAATTTGTGATGCACTTAGCATGTATGGGCTGATGATAATGGGCCTTTCTACCGGGATATACACACTTCTGGCCCATGGTCCTAGACTAATCCAAATTCTTTTTTAAAATAGGAGTATTTAGTGGAGACTGAGGGGAAGAGGGGGCAGCCCTCGGCCCGATCATCCAATTCACTCAAAGAGACAGGCATGGTTCTGTAGTCAAAGCAACTTCGTCACTTTCGTGTACCCATCGGACGGCAGCCCTTTCGAGGGTTCATATATGCTATGCTACTAATAAAGGGTGTAGATGTTCTATGACATTAGTGTAATATCTTTTGTGCTTCTAATGAATAATATGTATGAGAGAAGAGGGAAATTGTACCATAAGTCAACCAGTAAACTTATGGCAAGGAATTAGATTTCTCCACCCAGCCACATGTCATTCTATAATGAGATTTTACCGAAGATATTACACGAAGGTATCACAGAACATTCCATGCCAAGAGTCTTAATCTTTTGTGCCACTTCATTGATGTGATAAACTAACATATACTCCCTCCGTCCCGGTCAAACTGCAATGTTTGACTGCATAAAGCTCTCACAAAAGTTACAGTAAACGTTGCAATATGAGCAGAACGGATGGAGTAGCATATAATATAATATAATATAATATAATATAATATAATATAATAATTTGTGCAGACAGAATTGTGTTCAAAGCCTATAGCAATGGATTAGATTTCTGCACCCACCCCTTGATATTCTATAATGAGATTTTATCAGAGATGTTACACAAAGGTATCACAAAACATCCCGTATTAAAGGTTTAAATCTTCTGTACCACTTTATTGATGTGATAAGCTGACATATAGTGTATAATATAATATAACATAATAGTATTAAATAATTTGTGCCGACATAATTGTGTTCAGAATTCACACGCATTGAAGTATGAGGATGTTGTGAGAAGAAGCCTGGTGGTTAGATTAATTAGGTTCGGTTAATCAAAAGATGTTCATTAAGACACCTAATCTAAATGCTAATTAACGTGCTAAATAAAATTTAAAATATTCACCTACAATCTGATTCTAGAAAGAGATAGCAGCACCTCACGAAGTGAGGTGTGAGCCCAACCCTTTTCGTAATATTCACACCGTACAACATGGGGTTAAAGGTAATTTTACAAATTAGGTAGCCTTTGCTCTTTCAAACTACTGTCTTTGGAACCGTTCTCCGCAGGAATTCGTATTTCCTAAAGGAATAAGGAGAAATTTAGAGAAAAGTTGGAGAGGATAAGGTTACCCTTTTGGACCAGGAGAAAGAAACAACCAATAACTGCTACAGGTTATTCCCTGCACCAATTTCTATTCTTGAATCTAGTTCCCTGCACAAAGAAGATGTGGTAGAACTTTAACACATATATCAACAAGAGTGTAGAAGATTGTTATATAACATCTCGTAATCATGATTATATATAAACAGATGTCTTTCTCAAGAAAAGACAATGTTCTGAAAGATATGCAGGAAATTTAGGAATAGGAACTGCTTAGGTGTTTGAATAAGGATGCAAATATTGTCATAACCATACACTTTACTGTCACACAAATAACCAAAGCATAAAGTTGAAATTTCAATTATCCATTCATGAAATGCCAAACAGCTGACAACTAAGGTAATCAAAATATAGAAGAAAATAATTGAGCACAAATAACTACTTCCATAGTGTATTCATTTAAATTGGAAACAATAATAGACTCTTTCCCATTACCTTCTCTTTCTGATGGCTACCAATTAGAAGAAGATTTTTTATATTTAAGTCTGTGATGACAACCAGAAATGAGATGCGAGTCTTAAATATATTAAACATAATACAAGAATTTACGTGGTGTGATCCAAAAATTTAATTGCTATTACATATTAATAACTAACAACTTTGTCACCACTCAAATTAAGTCAGTTTATAACTTTAAGGAAACATATTCTGGTTTATTAGCACCCACCCACTTCAGAAAACACAAACAACAGCACTTCAGAATTCTCAAAGTTAGACAAATTAGCCTCAAAACTAATTGAACAAACGAAATATTTTAGATTTAAGTATTAAATAAAACCTTTGATGGTCTAGCAGCATGGAGAATGTTTTAATTGCTTCCCTGCCATCTAGCTTGGTAATAATCCTGAAAAGGCACATTACACTATGGGGGCCATACAAAAACGATAAATAAAGAAGAAGGGTAATAAATAAACATTCACATGTAGAAAACCAAATGTGGCTATTAAGTCGTTTTTCAAGTTATCAATGAGGTGTATATCATAATATTAATAAGGTGAGACTTTATCGTTAATAAAGACGACAAAAAATGCCATTAATTCAATACATAATCTTATAGATGCAGGGAGTTATAACACATAATATAAGATAAACATTCAAATAAAAATTATGTCAGTATAGCTTTGTGAATTTTTAGTGCTAAGTAGGTTGTAGAATACCTAAAATCTCTCAACAGATGAATTTCAAATTGATTTGGTGTCAACATATATGAACATAAAAGCAGCTGGGACAACCTTTGGCGTCAAAATAAGTCTCATATGACAGTGTACACAAGCATTGGTAGAGAGACTAACGTAATGAAGTACTCGACAATAGTAAGAAACTCTCAATTTAAATAATGGACAATCCAAGCAAAAATGGGTAAACTAAAGGTTTAAAATGCACCTGTTATCTGAAAAAATTAACCAGAAAAGCAAAAATGATGATGCAACAAGGTGTGTTAGAGTCATCCCATGAACAAATCACTAAATAATAGGATGCAAACAAGAGTTCTCACAAAAAGCATGATGCAGGTCAAATAGTCTCCATTTTTACTAAGCATAAAGCATCTTGTAAAAAACCAAATATATATTGGCTTAACTTGATAAGAGAAGGACCATGAAAAGTCTATATATATGTTGTACAAATTCAACCTGATTATAACAAGGACCACAAAGAGCCCCTTTATTTTGTTGTTATGTTATGCGACTCTTTTCTTTCAATTCCCAAAATATCAGGAGCTTAAAAAACTAAGAGATTAGGATAATTTTGTGTTGAGGTCCAACTTGATTATGGGTATATGAACTAATTTAAAGATGAAAAGCATGAATGTTTTATCCACTTTTTGATTATTATTAATACAACTATTCCTTGCTTCACATTAAGGAGTTAAGTTAATTTTGTTTTAGCTTGAAACAATAAATATGCAAGGAATACCGCAATCATTGTCCATACTCCCCTGCCAAAATGCACAAATGCAACATTTTATTTTACTATTTCTTATAAGATGTCAAATCCTATCCTTTTTAAAAACAATAAGTGCATAAAACATTCATATTTTTCACCATGAAATTAGTTAATATGACAAAATCAAGACAGTTAGACCCCAACTCAAAATTAACCCAAATTTTTTTAGTACTTTTTAGCTGCGAATGTTCTGGGGAACAAGAGAGTCACATAACAAAATGCACAAACCATTTCGAATACGAATAAGTATACATATATGAATGCACAGCAACCGAAAAAAAAAAAGTGATTTCCAAATGAACTAAGTAGCTCAGAGGGCAATATGAATTCCACTTGTACATGAATGAAAGAAGATTTGTTTAAAGTCAGCTCTAATTAAAATGAAATTAAGAAATCTAATATATATTGACAACTCTTATATATATAAATCCTGGAAAATTGGGATTCAAAAGAATAAAATAACAGATGAATGATGAAATCTAATATATATTGACAACTCTTAACAGAATATGAATGATGAAATTTCATTTTAATTCCGCACTGTATTGATACCATTTAATTACTACTACTACTTTTTAATATATGCAATTAGCACGAGTCTTACTATTACAAATGCTGCTTATTTTCCTAATTCTGATGTGCTACTTATATGTAAGTACTTATTGCAAACTAGTTTAATGACGTGATTAAAAAAATGAATAGAAATCAAGAACATATATATATAAATAGAATAGTATGCATGCAAGAATCACAACAGAAAAATATAACATCAAGTTTGCCATAAATATCTATCAAACCTACGAAATAATTAAAAAAAATTGACATGGCAGAATTCATAACATAGCTGGCAAAAAACTAAAAAAATAAATAAAAAAGCCCCAATTAAATAGAACCATACTTAGAAGGAATATCGATCAACTGAAGTGAGATTCACTGTTCTTGCTTGGGTTTCTTCATTGTTATCCGATCCATCAATCCATTTGTTAGGGCAGAAGTGGATGTAAGAGCAGCTTTCAGTATGCTCAAACCCTAAACAAAACATTAAAAAGTGTTAGTAATTAATATAATAAAAGTGTTTATAATATCACTTGTTATAAGCTATTATATATGCAACACATTCTACTTGTGATCAAGGCATAATTTATTATATACAGAATTTGCACACCAAAGTCATACCTCTTGCAATCCAATGGCCATCTCCACTTCTTCAACTTCAGATAAAGAAATATTGAGACGGCTGAGAATAGGAAAGACAGATGTAAAATGAAACAGTGTGACAGTAAGATCATCTGTAACCATATATGCTGTCGGTTTCTTGACATATCCTGCCTCGCCTTTGGGAGACTTTAAGGTGCCTAAGGCTTTATAGTCGGAAATTAGTTTGTGAGAAAAATTAATGGTTCGTTTCGGATTAGAAAAATAACGGTAATAGAGTGTGGGAGCATTTTCTTCATAGAGAGGAAGAAGTGTGTTTATGGGTTTAAAAAAGTAGGGTATGTTTGGATTAATCAACCTTTTTTTTTTTAGCATCTTGAGATACAAAATAGTTGGCATCGATGACATGTGATATGCTCCTGTGAAGATTATCTAGGTTCTTACAACCAGTGTTGGTGTTTGTAAGGGATTGGATTCCTCCAATGGAGATGATGAGGAAACTAAAGAGCAACTCCACGAAATCATCCTTAGCTTGAGCAAACAACACTTTCTTGCGAGATTTATGTACCATGAGTTTCAATACTATCTTCTTGTCGCTGTTGGAAGTTTCTTGTATCTCAAATTTAGATGCTGAAAATTCAGAGGGAAAAATGATCTCTCCCTTATTGAGTATGAAGTCCGTCAATGGTGTCTTGGATAGTAAACAGCACTTGAACAAATCCATTACCTATCATAAGAACATGTAGCCAATGAAAATGCTAGAAGATTGATGCTGCAGTTAAGAAAATGCATACTCCACCCTTATTAGAAATGATGAATAAAGTGTGAAAAATAAATAAGAGTGTACAGGGTATTTTTACTATTAATGAATAGTGTGCATAAATAGGAAAAATATCAATTTTGGTCTTCTAGGATAGGCCAAATCTAACTTCAGTCGTCAGGTTTGGTAATTTCTCAAAGTGGTCCTCCGATGTCCGATTTTAGTCATTTTCGTCCACTTTTGGTCCTTTTAATCCACTTTTGTTCCTTAAACTTGCTGGAAAAGGAACAAAAAGTGGACAAAAAGGACTCAATTCGGACACAGGAGGACCACTTTTGAGAAATTACCAAACTTGAGGAATGAAATTATTAGATTTAACTTATCCTAGAGGACTAAAATTGATATTTCTTCTACATAAATAAGTGCAATATATGGAGTAGAATATATAAGTCAATCTTGTGCAGTGCACATATCACAAATCCATAAACTGGGGTTGACCCATTTCTATAAAGGAATTGACAGACAGAAAATGTACTAATTAATAAATCCAAACAGCAAAGGATATATAAACCCTAATAGCAAAGGATAAAACAAGATTCAAGATTGACCTCATCAGTAGTTCCCAGAGTCACATTCCTCAGCTCAGCTGCATCTACATCTGCGCCTGTAACGCCAAGATTGCTCAGAGCTTCGAAGAATCCAGTGGAATAAGGCTGCACTACTAAGTCATCGCTGATTATAAAAGATGATGATTTTATCATGAATAAACCCGCCTCAGAATTGTAATTATTACCACCCACAACAATTTCATGATTCAGAGGGTACCCATAATTGCATCTCGAATTATCAGCTCCATAATACATGTACACATGAGTTTCATGTCTACTACTACACGATGAATTAATTCCACAACTATAATACTTGACAGGCTGAGAATCGGCAATGTCCAATTTCAGATTTCGACAAACAGAATCAGATGCACTTCTAGGTTCTAGAAGCATCCTCTTAGAAACACTCGATGTGAAATTCACATTATCAAGATTTGCCAAACCTCTGTAAAGAGAGGTTATACTTCCGAAAACAGGTGAGTTGTGCTTCTCCAGAAGCTTCGCGATTCTTCCTAATGGCAGTGTCAAAAAGCTCAGCAGAACGTCTGCAAAATCACTGTCGGCTTCTGCGAACAGAACCTTCGTTTTCTCTCTGTTTATCATTACTTTCAAACGAACCCCAGAATCCTTGACACTCTCCGACATTCTCCTAACTTAGTGGGCACAGATTTCACACAGGCTTAGGTATTGCTTTATTGAAGAAGAAAAGACACTTTAGATTCTAAATAAATTCCGATTACTATTTCTACTACTTAAAAGGCTACTCTGTTTCGAGGGGATTTCATTAGGTTTAGGGTTTTAGGTAAAGAGGAATTGATTCCTATCATTAAATAGGATTCTTAACAGAAAGATAAATTTCTAAAAAGTAATTAAATCTGGAGTAAAAATAGTATTTACTCCAGATTAATGTTGGGCTCATATTGTATTATCAATTATATTGGGCTACTGGGTGAATTTGATTCTAACATGTGGGCCTTAAGGCCCACTCCAATTCAATCACCCAATTGTTAAGAAAAAAATGGTGATTTCAAGATTTGATGAATTTTATAATATATCATTAAATTTCTCAATAAAAAATGGTCTCACGTAAGACGGTCTCATGCAAGAACTACCCATAAATAAATTATTTTTTCATGGCATCAACCTGAAATTAAGTCTATAATTTATGGGCTACAGTAACTTTTCTCCACCCATAAAGGAGTATATTACTTCTATTTAACTATTCATCTAGGGTCAATTTTATAGGTTTGGCACTAAAAGATAGTACAGTGAGTTCAAGTAATGAGCTTATCGTTCATAAAATATTACTTTCTCCATCCTTTTGAAAGGTATTCATTTACTTTTTGCACGTGAATTAAGGAGTGTAATAATTTAATATATAGTTAGATGAGAGAAATAATATTTTAATGTATAGTGGGTAGTTGTATTAGTGTTGAATGTGGGGCCATGTGTAGTGGTTGTGGGTCACATCAATCCAAAAAAAATGAATACCTTATATTGGGACGGACCAAAATGAAAAAATGAATACCTATCAAGGAGACAGAGGGAGTATTTTTTTTGTATAAACACTAGCTCTTTTACATAACAAAATTATTCATGATTTATATAATCAGGAGTGAGAAAATTTTACAATATACAACAGAAAATTTGAAAATTTTACATAACAAAAAATTTAGTGGAATTTTTTTTTTTAATGATCAACCTATTAATGTAATAGATCAAGTCCAAGTAGTACATCAAACTAATATTATTTTTTATTTTTTCACTTTAGATTTTGGAACTTTCTTTTCACTGGAAATCATCAACATATCATTTTGATATAGTGCATATGTATATTTTCCTCAAATAAGTATAATTATATTTTTATGACATTTCGCCTACGAAATTTATCATTATTATTATTATTTTTTTTACCATAAATAAATGGTACATAATTAAAGTATAGAGTGAATTTAGTATTATGGATAAGGGCACATTATTTTATTCTAAAAGGATATACACTTTAACTAATAAATGTACATCATTTGTTCTAAAGGGTATACACTTTTCATTATAATTTTTATTTTTCTTTGTAAAATAAAGGGTATTCTACAGGCACACGAAATATGCTCTCTATAGCCGGACACACACAAGCTTTTGACTAAAGTACATAGATGTTGACGTGTCAATTACATGAGTACGATTGCCAAACGATTGCCAAACCCTCGTGTACCACCCTATTTTTCAATCCAACATGGTGTAGTTATTATTATTTTTTTAATGTAATATTACATCTTATTTTCACTACATAAATATGAATGCCATATTATTATAAAAATGAAAAATTATTAAATATTTAATAAAAATATATTAAATGTTCTTTTATATAAAAGTAAAATAAGTTTAAAAAAGAATGTATTTAATAAATACTCCACATATAGATAGATAATGAAGCATATATATATATATATATATATATATATATATATATAAAAGTATAATATAGCAGAAATTTTTCTTATTGTCGTGTCGTCTCTAGATTGTTTCAATAGACGTGTAATTTTCTCAATTTTTTGGATTTTTTAATACTTTTTTAATATTTTATTTATTTACTTTTAATTAACTTTCTTATTTAATATTTTCCTTTTTAAGTAATGTGTTTCTTATTTTTAATAATGATTAAAATTTTAATATTTTTATTTATTTATTTGGGTATAATTAATTAGTTATTAAATCTGTTACTACAATAAATTACTCCCTCCATCTTATCCTTATAGTTACGCTTCTCTGTAAATTATAAAGGAAGCGTAACTATAAGGATGAGATGGAGGGAGTAATTAATATCAAATTAAATCATATATTTAAAGGAAAAAAATAATATTTCATATAATATTCTCCCTCACCCCACCTATAAATAAAAATTTTTTTGTTATTCATTCTAAATACAAACATTCGTTTATCCAAGAGAAATAAGAGCTTTCTCCAAGTTCCTCTAGATAATTGATTTATGAAATTACAAAAATTTATTTCGATAGAGCGAATCAAGTAGATATTTGATCTACCTTTAAAAATCCGATTCAAGTATTCTTTAAGAGGAAGAGAACTGATTCAAGTATTCTTGAATTGTTTTTACTTATTAAGAATCGATGATTCAAGTATTCTTGAATTATTTTTCTTCTTAAAAAACGATTCTTCAAGAGGAAGAGAATCGATTCAAGTATTCTTGAATAGATTTACATCTTAAAAATTAATTTTTCAAGGGTAAGATGATCGATTCTTAAGATATAAGAATCGATTCTTCAAGAGAAAAAAAATCGATTCAAGTATTACCTCTTAAAAATCGATTTAAATATTCTTTAAGATCTAGCTCTAAAGTATTGATTCAGGTATTTAAGTGAAAGAGGATCGACGATTCAAATACTTTCAAATCGATTTACCTCTAGAGAAAAGATGTTGAAAAACTAATTCATCTATAGAATCAAAAAATATAAGTTCTTTAAGTTAAATCATTATTTCATATCAAATAACATTAAATTTTAGTTTGTAAATATTTGTTAATTTTTAAATTTAGTATATTAATATTTATTTATTTACATATATCTTAAATATTCAATTATGACATATGAATTATAAAATTGGTTTTTAGTTGTTTATATAATTTAAAACTAATAAAATTAAATAAAAAAATAAAATTAATAAATTCATTACAAATTTATGAATATTTTAAAAGAATATTATATATAAATTAATTTTATTTATATTATATATATTATATTATTTTCTTAAAATAGTAATTAATAGAAATATAATTATTGTTATATAGTTAATTAAGAAATATTATATCTTGCATAAAGTAAAAAGTAATACTCCATTTAAATATTATTTATGGCAAAAATTCTTGTGCACCCAGACGCCTTTAGAATTTTGTGTTAAATTGTATACCCTTTAGTATACAAATGTGTATCCTTTATTTTCTAAAGAAAATTATTGTATGTATCTGGGCGCATGAACAACACTCTGCGCCTTTAAAAATTTGTGTTAAATTATATACCCTTTACTATAAAAGTGTGTACTCTTTATTTTCTAAAAAAAAAGAAATATTAATGAAAAGTGTATACCCTTTAGAACAAAATAGTGTACATTTTATTAATTAAAGTGTATACCCTTTAGACCAAAGCAATGTACCATTACACATAATACTAAATTTCTAAAGACGCACGAAATGTGTTCTTATGCGCCCGGGCGCACGCAAGCCTCATTCATTATTTATAATATTACGTATATTTAAAAATATATATAGGAACTATTTAAAATATTTTAATAATTTTTTTAAATTAATTATAAAATATTTGACCTTATTTTTCATAAATAATCAGGAATATATATATATATATATATATATATATATATATATATATATGTATCAAATCAAATCATGTATATAAAAAAAGAATAAATTGATATTTTTTTATATATAATTGATTTTCGTTTTAGACAAACAGTAAAATTAAGGATTTATTACTAAGAGTTACATACTTTGATCATAATTGCACTTAAATACAACGAAAAAAATAAAATACTAACAACTATATAAATATACAGCAAAGAGACAAAATTTTCAAATATATATATATATAAACTTTTTACATGAATGTCACATTATCAAAATTTTATCACTTTTTATTTATATTATAAATTGTTCATGAAATAACATTATTACTTTTCATTAGTTTATTATCATTTTCCTATATAAAAATTATCACTTTCTAGTCGTCTCAGGTAAGCCCTTACGATGATGAGACGATCTCACACAACTCTTTGTTCTTAGTAATTGAACTATTATTGTTAAACTAAATAAACACGTGTAGAATATTAGAGTGTGGGCTATTTAATGAATTACACTAGATTCACTGATGTGTCTTCATCTAGAATCTAATATTCAAACAATGTTCACTTATGCTATATATCAACACTGTTTAATCTATATACTATATTAACACATAAAGAATAATTAAGCAGGCATGAATATATATTCCAATTAACATTTGTAACATATTTTATTTGTTTTTTATTGCGCATCGTAGATCAATTAATTTAAAGAAAATCAAATTTTATTATCCATTAACAAATATCTTATTTTAAGCCAGATATTTTTGCTCTATATAAACTTAATTAACCGTATGCTTGTTTAATTTATTTATTTATTGAAAGGGCTTGTTTGATTTATCTAAGGGGACGTCTATTTAACCAAAAATATTAAACATACCCTATAAATAATTTAGATTAAAATATCCTCAATTATTAAGACTAAAATATCCTTTAAAATCTCTATTTGTACCCAAATTTCTAAACATACCCATGAATATTTAAATTAAAATATTCTTATTTAATAAAACATAAACGCCTTTATAAAAATTTTATAATTGTTCTCACCCCAAATTTCTAAATTTACTGCATAAACCCTAATTTTAAAACCTTAAATTTTACGATTCATCTTTAATTTAATTTTTATTTGATAACAATAAAGGGATAAAAACTTATTTGATAACAATAAAGGGATAAAAACCCACTGCATCCACAACAATTCTTATTGACCAGTTGTAATTAAATCATAAATGTCATTAGCTGAATGAACAAAATAATTGAGAAAATATAGTTTACAGTAATGGAGTACGAATTCATGATTTATGAAAAAAAGAAAAAAAAAAGTAGAAACGATCCCAAGAAAATCATTGTAAATTTATTATGGAAGCAAAAGGAAAAATAAAATAATTTGGATAGTCGGAACATTTTCGAGCAATTTTACCGTAAACCCTAGTTCTTCGTAATGAACACATTTCAACATCGCGTGAAAGTGTCCTGATTAAAAAAAAGGAAGCGGGCTGATAGCAGGATATTGAAATGTGTAATAATCAAACGATTGCTCGAAGATGTGTAATAGCCTTCACGACTGTGTAATAGCTACTCGTTGAATGGTTGAAGAAAGAGGAAGGGCTGGTAGCAGGATGACAATGCTGAAATGTGTAATAATCAAAAGGATAAAAGTGTCTTTTTTGGGGTATGTTATAGTAGTATATATGTATATTACATACTAATTATGAATATACTACTATAAATAAAAGTATGAGATGTCGCGACGTGATTAATTATATTATTTTTTATTTTAATTTCATATATATAATCTTTCTAGTTTTATTTATTTATTTATTATTTTATTATATTATTCATGTATATCTATAAATTAAATACCACCTTTAATTATATATATTTTTTGATTGGTTAAGAATAGATAATTAAACCAATCAATAAAAATATATCTAACTTATTATTATTATTATTATTATTATTATTATTCATGTAAATCTTCAAATTAAATACAAGCTTTAATCAAATTTTTTGATTGGTTAGGATTATATATTTTTATTTTTTATTTTAATATCACATATAATCTTTCTATTTTTTTATTATTATTATTATATTACTAATATATATCTTTATATTCAGAATTAAAAAGTGAACCTTAAAATAATAAATAAATCAATTAATAAAAATATACCTTCAAAAATTTTGAGTATATCCTCATTATTAAATTACATATTCAATATTGAATTATCTAATTAATTTTCTTATAAAATATAATTCATCCGCATATTATGCGGAAATATATATATATATATATATATATATATATATATATATATATATATATATATATATATATTCCCTTCTTAAACATTATTAATATCTTTTCTATTTCAACCACTTTTTCATTAAAATAAATACTCTATAAAATAAAAAACAAACACTCATATAAATTCGATTTACCTATCTTAGTATATGAACCCTGATTTTTTTTCACTCTGAACCTGTGGTCTCATTCCAATTTTATTATACTCTATGTATTTTTAGAGGTTTAAATTAATAAGGGACCATAGAATTAACACCCTAAACTTGTGACTAACTCAAAAATAAAATGCTATATTTAAATTAATTAACAAGAGATAAAATTTTGTACGACAATTATAATGGCAGAACAGTGTATTTAGGTATAACTTGGGTCAAATACATTTCAGAGTAATTATAAAATGAATGCACATCTTCAAACTAAATCACTCATCTCATTAATTAACTACTCATCGAAGCTATGCAAACCTTACTACGAGCAACCAACCTCACCACCACCATGCCCCATCTTGCATCCACACAAAGCGGTGGAGCCACCACGTTTCGACGCCGGATATCAGCAGTCGCAACTCAGCCGCCACCTGCACCGCTCCACCCACAAATAACCCACTCAATGCCACCGGAAAAATCTGAAATATTTAAGTCACTCGAGCCATGGGTCGCCAACAACGTACTCCCAATGCTGAAGCCCATAGAGAAATGCTGGCAACCGGCCCAACTTCTTCCGGATCCAGTGAAGCCCATTAACGATTTCATGGATGAAATCCAGGTTCTTCGTGAACATGCCAAAGGGCTTCCTGATGAGTATTTTGTGGTGTTGGTAGGAGATATGATTACTGAAGAAGCATTGCCCACGTATCAATCCAATTTCAATTCAATGGATGCTGTGCGTGATAAGACCGGGTCAAGCCCGAGCCCGTGGGCTACTTGGGTTCGGGGATGGACTGCTGAGGAGAATAGACACGGTGACTTGTTAAGGACCTATCTTTATCTTTCGGGTCGGGTTGATATGATGATGATTGAAAAAACGATCCAATATTTGATTGCAGCTGGAATGGTACGTTACATCACAATATATATTCGTTTCTAACACTTTCAATCAATGTTTTTAGTTTTAAAAGTAAATGATAATAATTAAATTAACTCAGAATGAATCGATGAAAAAAATAATAATTAAATCTTAAAAATGTATAATTAGTAATATTGTACATGGTGTACACTGATCTTATATACTTCCGTCCGATTCTAAGGTATTCATTTACTATTTTTGGCGTCCGCTTTAAAGGTATCCATTTCCCCTATTTAGTAAAAAAATAAATAATATGTCCCACTACTTCCCTCTAATACAACCATCCACTTTACATATAATAATAATACTCCTTAATCCACGTTTAAAAAAGCAAATGGATACCTTAGAACCGGACAGAGGAAGTAAAATTTTTGTGAATCTTCTTTCGTAGCACACATTATATGATTGACACGTAAAAGGAAAAAAAATCCAATCATTTCCTCTAGGGTTTAAACTTTCCTTTTTAGAGTAATTTTTCCTCTATCTTTTACATGTCAGAGTGACATAGGAGATGATGTACCAAAATAATACAAAGAATCCCTGATACGTGATGTACTTTATATCCAGATATACTCCCTCAGTCCCTTTCAAAGGGTTGTTTTTTATTTTTGCATGTGAATTAAGGAGTATTATTATTTAATATGTAGTGGGTAGTTGTATTAGTGGGAGTGTAGATCCATATTTTAATTGTATTAGTAAGTGTATGTGGGTCTAATGTGTATAAAAAAGAAAAGTAAACTTTTTGAGTGGGACGCCCAAAATGGCAAAAAAAAACACTTTAAGTGGAATGAAGGGAGTACATGCAAACATTTGGAATGTAGATATGACTATAGTTGGCTTATAGTTCACCACACTGAATCTCTTGTGTTATTTTAGTATATCTCACTAGTTATTATACTCCCTCCGTCCCACGTATTTTTACTCACTTTCCATTTTGGGGTGTTCCACGTATTTTTACCCATTCCATTTTTGGAAAAAATACATAATATTTTATTACCTACTTTTTACAATCCAACAACTTTAATTACTTTTTTACACTTTATTCATCATTCCCAATAACTTTATTCACCTTTTATTTTTAAATTACTAATTTATCCCTACTTTCTCTTACATTATATATTAAAAAAATAAAATGTTTTAATCTCCGTGCCCGTATAAACGGGTAAAAATACCCGGGACGGGGGGAGTATAATTAACACTAAGAAGAGAATGAAATTCAAGCTCCTAAGATTTTTGCTTTCCTTAAAAGAGTATATTTTCCTCTCTTATTTATTATCCATCTAACGTGTGGCAAAATAGATAATATATCAAAAATGATACAATAAATTCTAACCAATAATCACAGGATACTGGATTGGAAAACAATCCTTATCTAGGGAGTGTATACGCTGCATTTCAAGAGCGTGCAACGTTCATATCACATCGCAACATGGCAAGACTAGCAAACGAGGGTGGAGACCCGACCCTATCCAAAATATGCGGGTACATAGCTGCTGACGAAAAGCGGCACGAGAATGCGTACGCCAAGATCGTAGAGAAGCTTCTAGAAGTGGATCCGAATGAAACCATGGTCGGCATAGGGAAGATGATGAGAAAGAAGATCACAATGCCGGCCCACCTGATGTACGACGGTCGGGACCCACACTTGTTCGAGCATTTCACACACGTGGCCCACCGGATTGGGGTCTACACGCCCGACGATTATGCTAGTATTTTGGAGTTCTTGATCCAACGGTGGAGATTAAAGAAGCTCCACGGACTGAAAGGCGATGGAATGCGGGAACAAGAGTTTGTGTGTGGCCTACCGCACAGGATCAGGAAACTGCAAGCGCGTGCTGATGAAAGGGCCACCAAGGAAGGGTTTCAGGATCTAAAATTTAGTTGGATTTTTAATAAGAAGAATTCTATTTAGAATTATTATTTGAGAAATTCGAAGATGTTGTATTAAAAATTATCATAAATCACATGTGCTGCAATAACTGATACGTGATATAATGTCGATCGTTAGTCATTACGATCGATCAATGAGAATAATAGGAGATTTTATAAAGGTGAATGGATATACCTTGCCTTTGTGCACAAAATCAATTTTTGTTCATTCAATTTATATTAATTTTATTCAATAATATATATACATTTCTTAATAAATACTTTTTTCAGTCTCAGAATAGAGTTGCTCACTTGCTGGTGCACCTGAACCCACTCAAGACATGAATGTACAAAATATTTAAGAATATAATATTTTGTTTTAAAGTGTATATAAACTTTAAGTAATATGGTACTTTCTTTAAATCAATTTTTACCCTAAAGATATGGAGTAACATTCAAATCCACTTTAATATATATTGTTATGGGTGTTATTACACCTATATGAGACGTGACACTACGCGCTAGAGGCTAAGGATATATACGGAATACTAACAAAAATCGTGATGAAGAACTCAAGAGCATTAGCTTCACGCAACAAGGAGCTGGACTTATATTCCCGGGGATAAGCTATTTCATTATCCTCAACCTGTATGAAGATAAGCCCTTCCAACATCTCCAGCAGAAGTGTGTTAACCCCTTCCGTTTATCCCCAATCTGCCTGAAGATATCATCATCTCAACTGTGGCAGGGAGGAGCACATCCCCTTTATTCATCAAGATACTACTTCAACCAATGAAGAGAGGTTGGGACCACTCCATAACCAATTTGATTCCACCTTCTACACATGGCAACACATCATTGGCTCATACAAGAGGGGATGGATCAAAGCTTGAGCCTCATGAAGGACACGTGAATATACAAGGATAAAAGGGAGGAATCCAACACATTGAGGGGGACTTTTACACTCTTGCTCACTTCATCATCTCCAACATACACACACACAAATAATTCTCTCTCTACATTTCTATATATCTCCAACACTGTAAATGGGTTCTACTATTCAAGCTCATGGATTGTGTGAGATTTCCATCTGTAACCATCATCAATAAAAATACTCTTTCGTCTCCCGTGGATGTAGGTTCTATTGAACCGAACCACGTTAAATCCCCTTGTGTTCATTTACTTTTCTTCAAGTTTTAAGCTTATTATCGGCGACGTAAGAGATCACTCATGTTTGATCTTATTTAAGTCCTCACGATGAAAACGAGCATCAACATATATATTTTATATAAATAAAGGTCGTTCAAGAGTATTTTACAATCTCAAAGCCACTTCTAAGATTAGATAAAGATTATAGAAATGAAAGAAGGTCTTATTTAATTTGTTCTTCGCAATAATATGGGATATAGATTTAATTAAACTAATTCTCATTTTTATTACGTACTCCCTCTGTCCCCTTGAAATATAACTGTTTGTTTTTTGCACGTGGATTAAGAAGTATAATAATTTAATGTATTTTGATGTGAGAGATAATGTTTTAAAGTGTAATGGGTAGTTGTATTAGTGTTGATTGTGGGGCCATGAGAAGTCACATCAATCTAAAAAAGGAAATGGATACTTTGTAATGAGACGGACCAAAATGAAAAAATAAATACGTATCAAGGGAACGGAGGGTGTATTTAAGTTAACCTGCATCCGAATTCTTTCTGACAGCTAGCTGTGAGAATACCTCAAATTTCTTATTATTACTGATGGTCTACTAAATATTACAAAATCCACAAGCAGTCCTGTATTTTTTGAAATTTTTAATTTTAACTTTTTTAATCCAATTTTTGTTCTATTTAATCAATTTTGATCCATTTAAAATTAATTTTGGTCCAAATTAAAAATTAAAAGAGTGATATGTGTTGCCATGTAGATATTGTAAAAGGGTTATGTGTGTTGCCACAAACGATGTTGCCGGTAGAACATGGCTCCAACAAAAATGAAAGTGTAATTTTTAATTTGGACCAAAATTGAATTTAAAAGGATCAAAATTGATCAAATATAACTAAAATTAAATTAAAAATAACTAAAATTAAAAATTTCAAAAGATACAGACTAATTATGGATTTAGTAATAATTAGTGTGTAATTTCTCTCAAAACTATTGAACCAACCAAACTATTTAACATCCATTGTTAATGAATATACGCATTGCCATTGTCGTTTTTATTTCCATATAAAACCAACCACCCTTGAATTTATTTTAACAGATGCAACAACCGTTACGTTTAAGGGTTACACTATACATATATTCATTAAATGAATGATATATGTAAAAAAATAAAAAAATAAAAAAAAATTCTTTAGATTTTATACTTTCCTGGATATAGGAATTTACATTTTTCTCTTACATGCCGCTCGTTTAATGATTTTAAATAAAAGATTTTACTACAGAATATAATTAAGGTTCTAATATTACGTCAAATCATGCATTTTTTTCCGAGTATACTTGTACCCGAGTATAATTTATACCCGAGTACTACGTCAAATGCATTTTGTATGGGTATTACTTATACCCGAGTATAATTTAATAATAATAGTATTTTTGCCGTTAAAAAAAAATCATGCATTTTTTTCCACTTAGATTTTGAAAATTTCTTTTGATGACGGAAATTATGATCTTGGAGGTCCTATTATATTTTGGTGTTACATTACGCGTTAGATAAGTGACACGTATGCGGAGAGAAAAATCTCAACTTTTTTCCCTTAGGATTGATTGTTAGGGTATAAAATAGTTTATCCTACGTGTCAATCATCCAACAGTTTATAAAAGGAGATATAACACCAAAATATAACAGAAAATCCGAACCGGAAAATTATCTACCTACTGTATTCATTTCGAATGGTGTATACTCCATATTGGGGGGCAATTTTGGTGAGATGGTATAATAATGAGAATTTTTTGTTTAATAATTAGTTATTAATTTTTATTAGGAATATTTTCATTTTATAAATAATGTTATATATATTTTTTATTTATGTACTATAATTTATTTATAAAATATTTCCCTGCATCATTATTATTTTTCACCAAATGAGAGTCATTACTTTTTGTTAAAATATCACTTTTCATCTATCTAAAAGGTACTATTTATTTTTAAACTCATAATGAAAAACATTCCAGAAGTTCTTTTTAAACAAGATATGCTGTTTATTTTTTTAACAAAAATTATGACTTAAAAATGATCTCCAACTGTCTTGCATTTAAGATTTGAATTTAGATACTAGTAATTTTCAACGCTCCAAATTTGGAGAGACAATACTCATTATAATTTAACGGTATTCATTATTTACTCAATTTTATTTATTATTTTATTTAAATTTTTTTTGTAATTTTTAGAAAAACAAGCAATAAATATGCAATAAAATAAAAAGGATAAATAAAAAGTTTGTTGGAGACATATAACACATGAAAATTCTGTTTTTTTTCCATTTATTAGGTGAGTAAATGCATCATTTCTAGTTTTTCTCTTTGGATTATTATAGGGTGCACTTAGTACACCTTAGAATTTATAGGATAAAAATATATGTAGTGGATAATTATTCTATTTTAATTTTTAATTATTTAAATTAATTTATGGTATGGATTCAATTTTAATTTAATTTAATAGCTAAAATCGTTCAGGTGCACCGGTGCCATAGGTGTACCGCAGTAGAACTCTTTCTTTTTAATTTTTCTCTGTGTCTTCTAATAACGTAAAATAGAATATGAAATGAGATTTAAAATTATTTGTACGGCTAAAATTTGTTTCTCTTAGGTAATTTACATTTCATGAGAGCAACTATAAAATTGAATGCTCCTTTAAAGCAAATCACTCATAATTAAGTTAACTACTCATCGAAGCCATGCAAATCATACTAAGAGAAACCAACCTCCCCACCACCATGCCCCATCTTGCATCCACACAAAGCAGCGGAGCCGCCACGTATCGACGGTTGCAACCGGTATCCGCTGTCACAACTCGGCCGCCACGGGCACCGCTCCACCCTAAAATAACCCACTCAATGCCACCGGAAAAAGCTGACGTATTCAAGTCACTCGAGCCATGGGCCTCCAACAACATACTCCCAATGCTGAAGCCCATAGAGAAATGCTGGCAACCGGCCCAACTTCTTCCGGATCCAGTGAAGCCCATTAACGATTTCATGGATGAAATCCAGGTTATACGTGATCATGCTAAAGGGCTTCCTGATGAGTATTTTGTAGTGTTGGTAGGAGATATGATTACTGAAGAAGCACTCCCCACGTATCAATCCAATTTCAATTCCTTGGTTGCTGTGCGTGACAAGACCGGGTCTAGCCCGAGCCCGTGGGCTGCTTGGGTTCGGGGATGGACCGGTGAGGAGAATAGGCACGGTGACTTGCTCAGGACATACCTTTATCTTTCGGGTCGGGTCGATATGATGATGATTGAGAAAACGGTGCAGTACTTGATTGGAGCTGGAATGGTAATTCTTTTTATAAGTTTCATTTTCAATCCATATCTTTATTTGTTGACCAAAGTATTCTTATGCGTTTTATCATGCATAACATCATTATAACACTTACTCCCACCCCAAAGGCTGTTTTATTTCTATCTCCCACCCCAAAGGCTGTTTTATTTCTATTGAGTTTCCTTTCATTTATTACACACATGAAACACACACCTACTCATAATGTAAATTGAGTTCACGGTGTAAATTATGTGGGATCATATGGTTTACAAAGGATTATGATGTAAACCCGGTTTATATGCGACTAACTTTTCAATTAGAATATAGATCCCAAACACTCACTAATACAACTACTCACAACATATTAAATAATAATTTTCCTTAATCCACGTGCAAAAAGCAAAAATAACCATTTGCATGTGTGGGGGAGTATTTAAAAAATTGCAATTATTAATATATAATCTCCCTTTATCTGATGATAAAATATCTATTTTAATTTGTCCGTCCACTCTAAAAGTATTAAATTTTTTTTAGCAAAATGACCACACACATAGTCATCATTCACCACTAATACAATTATCAACTTTCTATAAAATAGTACTCCCTCCGCCCGCTTTAAAGAGTCACTTTTTTTTATTTTGAGCGTTCATACCAAAAAATCTCATTTCCTTTTTTTATATACATGGGACACATACATACTAAATAATACAACTAAAATATGAGGCTCACACGCCAACTAATACAACTACTCATTACACATTAAATAATAACACTCCTTAATCAACGTGAAAAAAGTGCAAAAATATATACTCCACTAAAAAAAAGTGGGAGAAATAACTTGAGAGTGAAAAAATAGAATTTAATTAAATATACCCTACGTTTTACACCATCCTTCACGCTTTTCTTATTATTTTCTTTATTCGTCTGTCTCATAACACTCTTCACACCTTGAAAAATGAAATATCACTTTACTCAATAAAAAACCAAAGGAAAGTATTGCAATTGAATTGAACATGATAAAAGGGTTTTTGGGACATTATATAAACGTCCGTGATGTATGATAAAAGAACCCGTGAAGCGATGGAGATGAAAGGCTGAAAGGTAATCTTAATTTATTCCGTGGAGTTGATATTAAAACATATACTAATGAATAATTCTTGCATAATTAGTTCACATGTTTGAGATGAAAAGCTACATTTTTAAGAATAATAAAGAAAATCCTACTCAATTTAGGCCTCATTTATATATTTTTTTGCCCCACCATTTCTTAGGGATAAAAAAAATTGAAATTTAATTTAAACTGAAAATAAATTTTCGAGGTTTACTTAGTGATCGACCCTCTCACATGGGGTATGCACTATGGACGGAGTATGCACTTTGCACACCCCATGTTAGAGGGTCATCATTGACCCGTGATTAGCTAAGAATCATCTTAAATTTTCACAGGACATTGGATTGGAAAACAACCCATATCTAGGGTTTGTTTACGGTTCATTTCAAGAGCGTGCTACGTTTATATCACACTGCAACACAGCAAAGCTCGCGAGCGAGGGTGGGGATTCGAATCTTGCCAAAATATGCGGGTCGATCGCTGCGGACGAGAAGCGCCACGAGAATGCATACGTTAACATCGTCGAAAAGCTTCCGGAGGTGGATCCAAATGAAACCATGATGGCCATAGGGAAGATGATGAGGAAGAAAATCACGATGCCAGCTCACTTGATGTCCGATGGACGGGACCCACAGTTGTTCGAGCATTTCGCCTACGTGGCCCATCGCATCGGCGTGTACACTCCCGATGACTACGCTGGTAATCTGGAGTTCTTGGTGGACAGATGGCGGCTGGAGAAGCTTCGCGGATTGGACGGCGATGGAATGCGGGAACAGGAGTTTGTGTGTGGTCTAGCGCAGAGGATCAGGAAGTTGCAGGTGAGGGCGGAGGAAAGAGCTGAAAAACAAGGGTTTCAAGAGCTGAAATTTAGTTGGATTTTCAATAACAAGTTGACTGTTTAAACTAATTAGCTAGAGAGGCTAATTAAAGGTGATGTTTAATTTACGTGTTTAAACTATGATTATCTTATTCTAGTTTTTGTTGTATTTCAAAATAATAATTATGTCTGGTCGTGAGTTAAATAAAGGGTCGTTTACATTTTTATTGTTATACGAAATAACTTGTTTTAAAAGATATTACATTGCATATTGTCAAATTGATACAAGAAATTGTATTTTTGGTCCTAGGGTTTAGAAAAAGAGGAAGAAGCAACTCTTAAAACCTATTTAACAGTATTTAGAAGGATTATTATGTTGATTTTAAAATATTAGTTAGTAATTATCTTATGTTTCAAATTAATTATATATAATTATATATTGAGGTTCCTTCCAAAAAAAAATTATATATATTGAGCTAAAAGAATTATATAGAAAAATAATATAATAAAAATAAATAATTTAAAATAAATTTAATAATTACACACCTTATCCTAAATGTTTCCTTATAACCTTAGGGTGTACTGGTACACAACAGGATGACAAATTAAATGAAGGAAGAATAAAAATATAACTTCAAATTTTAAATACCCTGTTATTCATGAAATTTGTGATGCACTTAGCATGTATGGGCTGATAAGAGTGGGCCTCCTAATGGGCTCTACAAACTTCTGGCCCATGGTCCTAAACTACTCCAAGTTTTTTTTTGAAACAATACTAATTTAGTGTTGATCAGCTATGCTACTAATAAACAAACAAATAGTATTATAATATAATTTAATAGTATTAAATAATTTGTGCCGACAGAAATTGTGTTCAGAGTTCACACACATTGAAGGACGAGGATGTTGTGAGAAGAAGCCTGGTGGTTAGATTAGGTTGATTCGGTTTAATCAAAAGATGTTCATTAAGACACCTAATCTAACTGCTATTAATGTGCTAAATATAATTTAAAATATTCACCTACAATCTGATTCTAGAAAGAGATATATGATCTATATTAAAATTAACATATATTATACAATACTACAATATATATACCATTAAAAAGGAAAGAAAGAAGTTTTGTTAGAAGTCAGCTCTATTTAAAATGAAAATAAAAAATATAATACTGACAACTCTCATCTATAAATCCTGAAAAATTGGGATTCGAAAGAATAAAATAAGTATGCTGTTATATTACCATTTATAATGGATCAAAATCTCAAGGACAATGAAATGTTGGCCTAGCTTTCTATTTCATATTTTTCTTTTTTATCCGTCCCATTTTTAAGAATGACATATATTTTAATAATATTAATTTTTTACACATATTTTAAATAATAATCACTTTTAATATAAATTTCAATAATTTTATACATCTTTTTATTTAATTGCCTTAAAATTCTTTTTCTTACTTTATATTAAAATAATTTTTCTTAAACTCTCTGCATAAAAATATAAAAAAAAAATTGTGGATGGAGGGAGTACAGGAGTGCACTTCACTAGTTTATGATAGACCACTTTGATTGGGTAGTAATCTGAACAAAATGTTGTTCGTGTGAAAAAATTGAGAAAGAAAATACTCCATTTGTTTGGAAGGGAAAGAAAGAATCTAATATTGACATTTCCTCTGTACATCTCATGGAATATTAATTGTTACCAAGCAAAAATTGTGTTCTCTAAAATCTACAATTACTGTCAACATTTTTACTGTCTCTTACTGTTATCCATCTCTCTTCCCAATCCCAATCCTCCCTTCTAGAAACCAGCTCTTTTATCCTCTGCATTGGAGAATTCAAAAACTCCATCTCACTCGAATCTTGTGAACATTCTTCCTCAATCGAACTCCAAATTCCCTGATCAAGAATACTTGTCGGAGAATCTGAGCTATCTGGGATCTGCTTTTCATGTCGGAATTCGTCGACAAAAGGATGTAAGAGAAGCTCTTTCGCCGTCCATCTCTCTGTCGGATCAACCCTCAAACACTTGCTCAAAAAATCCTTACCTAACTCCGACAACACCGCCGGCAACGGAGGTGCCTCGCCGGAGAACGCAATCCGGTGGAGACTGGCGGTTTCAGCCGGCCACGGCGACCTACCGGTGGACATTTCAATAACTGTACAACCCAATGCCCAGATATCAGCAGGGCACCCCTGTTCCTCCCCACGCGCCACCTCCGGCGCCATAAACATCGGCGTGCCGCCAATCGCGGCCTCTTCCGCTGCATTGGCGCAGCCAAAATCCGCGATTTTGGCCACGCCATGGCTTAGCAATATGTTGCTTCCTTTAATATCACAATGCACTATTCCCCTCGAGTGGAGATACTCCAACCCTTTGACAATCCCACACGTGTAGTATCTGATGGCCGACTCGTCGAGGCCGCCTTCCCTCCGGAGTATGGCGTCGAGGAGTGTGCCATCAGATACGTAATCCATCAAGAGATTGAACAAATACTCGCCATTCTCGAAGCTGATATCGCATCCCCTGTATCCGACTATGTGATCACAATTCAAAGTAGAAAGAATTTTGTTCTCCCTTTGAAGAAACTCCGACCGGGAAAGCTCCGCCGACTTCACCGCAAATACGTCGCCGGAGAGATGTGAGGTGGCGGTGGACACGATGGCGGCGGTTGATCCATGACCTATTTGGTGTCCTCTGGTCCAATTCATTTTCTTGTAGAGAGTTCTAAACAGGGGAAATATTATGTTTTGTACTCTCTAGACTCTGTTTGGTTGTTCACTTCTTACCATAGTACCATATATATATGTGTGTGTGTCTGAAATTTATAATGTGTGTGAGACTAATAATGAGAATAGGTGGCATGTTGGCATTTTAGAAATGTTTGGATGTTGTTCGAATTAGTTGGGAACTGGTGAGTTGAGGGTTGCTTTAACGGGAACTAAAAACGTGGCGACATATTAATGGGCAGTGGGGAAAGGGGCACCAATAGAGGTAGGCCAAACAGGGCCTTAGTTGGCAAAACGTTAGGAAACACGTGGCGACTTTACGAACAAGGATAAAACGTCGAGAATATGATTACACACATAATACTCCACCATGTATTTTCTCCAATCACACTTGGATACATAAACAGTGTAAAACGAAAATAAATACACCACGTTTTGATAGAATCCTTTCAACAACACGGATTTCTTATTACCAAACGTGTCCATTAGTATTTCATAAACACGTGTCGATGTTACCTTAATTTTGAAAGATAACTAAAGTTACAATTCAAAGAATATTACAAAATTTCATATAATCACTATATCCATATATTTGTGTTTGTATTCAATCATTTATATAGTTTGGTTTACAATTCATAGAGTATAATTGTACTCATACGGTCATGTGCAATATAGTTTGTATTAAATATATGACATAAAAATAAATTTTTAGTATAGTAATTAAGAGGAAATATTAGTGTATTTGTTAGTTATGTAACTAAAATATTATGTGTCTAAAATATTTTCTTGTTAAAAGAGAATTTTAATTTAGAAGTTTTTGAATTTATATTTAAATGAAAAAAAAGGTTTCCAGGCGTTTGATTTGAATTTGAAAGTGGGTGTCTACTCTTTTAACAGTAAGTCCACCAAAAAGATGATTTTTCTATTACGAGTTTATCAAGAAGTACTTATCCGTATGACAAATAAAATTACACTTGTCAGCTTCTTATGAAACACCTGAGAGAATTTCAAATTTAATTCAGTACATTATATTATGCTTATCATTTTTAATACTAAGGTTAATTAATAATGCTAAAATCTACCAGTGTGAAGGCTTTTTGTAAATTTTAATAAATATGAAATAAAAATTGAACCACAATTTAAAGACACAAACTAGAGAAAACAAAATATATGAGAAACTAAAATAATTTTTTATCATTCTAGTGTTTACGTAAATTAATAAACTTTAATAATAGGTTAAAATTCTTAGCCTCAAGTCAATTTGAGAATAGCGCCAATTAATTAGACCACCCCCAAAACAATAACTTATACTTTTGCTCATGATCAATTCTAATTACATGATATTTGGATTTCAATAATTAATTTCTTCAATATATATAGCCACATTTAAACAATTTGCCACGTGTATATATTTGAAATGAGTAGTAAGTATTGCACCACGTCACTGAGTGATAGAAAGGAAGAACATAATTAAGGGTAGGTGGATAGCTGGGATTGGATAATCCAATATACTAATTAAAACAATTTTATGCTTTATTTTGTATTGGAGTGGGCAATGACTTTGAAGATTAAATTTGGGAGTTGTGGGTGGTGGGTGACTGCTGAAGTGGGTTGAACCAACCAATGTAATATAGTATATATTTGTATAAATATATATGATTTTTTTATATATTTATTTTTACTATTTTTATTGGCACACACTTTTCTTGTTTGGTTAGCACTTGGATATTTAAAGATCATTTTGCTTAATTCCATATTTAAAGTTGTTAAAAAAGTTTATACCAAAAGACCCCATTATGTCCTAACTAATAGAGAATTTTAAAGATGATAGTTGAAATTTTTGTTGGTATATAGCTTATTTTTTAAAATTAAAATAAATATTAACCAATTGTTGGAGTAAATATTGGATTTTTTATTTTTTATTTTTTTATTTAAATGCAGCTTCCTTCACTGTTCAAGAGTTTTTTATGCCACTGGTTTGTTAGACTTATTAAAAATAAATTAAATGAGGTCATACTCTTAGTACTTTTCACTTGACTTTATTACCCCATATTTAAGAGTTAAATAATTCTCTTTTACAACTCTATAATATAGAATTTTCGCCTATTATGAAATTTAGTTATCTCGAATTATTTTCGATATATTTATAATATATTCATATTGCTTCTTAATTTCTTTTTCCTTGCCTCTATTTATTGGTTAAATAAATAAATAAGAAATGAAACCAAAATATTGTAGTTGAGTGTGGAATTTGAAATTTGAAATTTGATGTCATCATTATTAGACCTTAAATAATATCATAGCGGTTAATAATATTTTATACGTTACAACTTTACAAATTTACTAATTTCCAAAAAAATAAAATTTGAGAAATTGGTTTAATTTCTTGTTATGATTGACTAGGGATTCTGATTTTGCTCTTTTCATGATAACCTTGGAAATGCAAACAAGAAATAAAATAATCATAATTTTGAATGTTAAGACATAAACCATCCAAACACCAGATTGTTCTCTGTAATGGTTTCTAACTTGGAATTCAAGAATTATTTTTCTTTTAATAGTATTTTTTTCTAACAAATAAAAGTAAATAAATAAATAAAGGGTGTAATGATTCAAAGATCAAATTAATAACATCATTACATATGATTGGTGAATGGTGAGTAGTACTTACAATCAAAGTTATTCAAGAGTTATGAGCTATACTTGTCATTAATGTGAAATGACAAGTCACACCCTAATAATCACCACTCATCCTACCAAGGGTACCAAGGATTGAAAGTGATTTGTGATATGTCAATTAATCAATTAGTTATATACTTCAAAATGAAGGTTAACATCATTATAAAACATCTTTAAAATAGTATTAATTAACAAATTGATAAGGATAAAGCTAAAATAGTTAATCTTAATTAGGTTGCATATTTACATGGTCATAAAAAATCTCGAAATTTATCCTACTATATTAAAAAGAATATATAATTGGCCTACTATTAAAAAATAAAAAAAGAAATGATATATTATTAATGAGGCTGGAAATCGCTTGCTCTGTTTGATAAGATAAAAGCTATCTAAGAATAAAATTTAAATATTCAATAAGAAAAATTATTTTTGTGTCACGGTGAAATTATCATACATAATGTTTTATTACCAAAAAAATATATTTATAATCAATAAAAAAAAAGGTTAGACTTTGAAGTAGAAGTCAAAAGGCGATAAAGAAAACAAGCAGAAAAGGGTGAAAAGAAGTTGCAACTAATTTTACCAATTATATCCATAAACCATTATTATTCAAACACTAAGCAACAACTAGTGGAATTTAGTAAAATTGTAATTAAAGTAGGACTACTATTTTGGTTAGTTGAACCCATGGTTAATTATTCAATCCTACACCATATCTACCATCACTTTAATATACATAGCCTTTTAAATTATCATGAAAATTTCGTACTTAAACCATTTCATGAAATAATTATGTGGGGTGAAAAAAAAAATCTTCAATTCAATGTTAAATTTTTCTAAATTGTGTGCAAGAAATGATTGTATGCTATTAAAATTATTAATTTTAAAAAAGCGATTAAATATTTCTAGTGAAGTACCGACGATTATTGACTGCCCAACCGCTAAATCTTTATACTAATTTTCTTTCATAAAAACATACATTAATACATAGATATTTAATAAAGTAATCACAAAATGTCAAAAAGTGCTGTTGTAATAATATTAATTTGACTAACACATCGCATTAAGTCTATTAATTAATATGCAATGCAAAACATGAGTGTCAAGAAAGTATGGAAAATTCAACGTCACATAATTGGAGTTTCCCACCACATTTATATATTCATACGATATCTTAACTTGTGAATATTCGAGATAATATTCTAATTAATTAATCATTTAAATAAAGATGTCGAATGTAAAAATATTTAAAGTGATGATTGGGCAATAGCGTGGCTTTCAAGAGATCTGATGATTAATAAACTTCTCGTCGTTGTCAAATTCACGTGCAAGTGATCTTTTCTTACACTTTTCATCTTTATAAATTTATTCGACCCATCTTGCAACCCTACAAATAAATGGATTATTATCATTATTAATTTATTATGGTATACGTACGTATTTTTATTTAAATTTAATATATTCTTGGATAGTGTTTGTGTGTCGTTTTTTTCCTCAGAGGAAATCATTAATTCAGTAGAATTTTTATTATGTTTATATCGTGAATCGTGAGAGAGTAATGTATAGGGAGAGAGTTAGACTTTAATATGAAATATTTAAATGTTGAATTTCGTATATATAGTTAAATTTTAGTTTTAGATTAGGGATATGAAATCATGCCTTCTCCATACGGTTAATTTGGTCTATTTTGTTAATCAGAATCTCAATTCTATAAGAAATAAGTATATATTATAAATTATTTTTAATTTACAATATCATCCTTAATTTTCAAATTAATAACACATTATTTTTTAAAAATATATTTAAATTAAATAGTGTTAAATATTAGTATTTTTTTTAACTATCTAATAAGTAATTAACTGTTAATTTAATTTAATTTTATTTTGAAAGTCAACTTCAAATTAAGGGTTTCTTAAAAAAAAAACTTAAAATGATAAAAAAAATATAATAAATTAAGAAAGAAAAACCTTGATTTGTAATATATGATCCGAATTAGCAAGTATTGCCACCATCTAATTTATAAAGATATTTACTAATAGAATCATCTTAAGATTTCTTTGACAGTTCATTCATGTTAACCTTCTAACAGCTTAGAAGTTAGAACAACAGTAATATCATATTATGAGATGATTGTTCATAGCAGAAGATGATTCTCCCAACCAAAAAAAATACTGCATAAAGCAAATAATTAACAAGAGTTCTTTAATACTAATAACTTAAACAAGTAGCTAGTAATAGAAATTAAACCAACAATACCCATGGCTATTGTCTTGAAATTAAAAGATAGAATTAAAATTACATGAATGAACATGAGCAAGCTGGATCACACAGGGCCTTCTTTCTTCGACTCTCGAAGATTCTTTAATTCAGTGTTCATCAGCACATCGGTCAATGCAGTAGTGGATGTAAGAGATGCTTTCAAAATGCACAATGCCAGCAATTCAAGAAGAGTTAGTGTCATTTTGACACCATTGAAAAGCTTAACATTCCGTTATTTTATGCACACTTCCTTCGTTAATTAAAAACAATGTTGTAGTAATTATTACCTCTTCAACTCCAACTTGGACATTGATTGTATCCAAATCATTTGCAGGAATGTTAGTCTCTTTAAGAAGATCAACAGTGGAGTTGGCACAAAAACGTGTCACAGTAAGATCATCAGGCACCATAAACAGTTTGGATTCATCACCATCAAAGAAGTTTTAATAAGCATGCTGAGGTGAGAGGAATCAAAGGTTTCCTGCTTTGTTAATTAGCTGTTCTTTGTGAGAATATGGCAAGGTGAAAGCTTGTTGTTGATGAGAATAACCAGGGTCCTGTACAGATTGTCTAACTTTTCGAGTCAAGTGTTGGTTCCCAGATGCATATCAGCCAAGCCTAAGGGAAGTTTAAGAAGAGCAGACAGAAAATACACAAAACCCTTGCCTACAACAGCCAACAAACACTTGTTGGTTGATTTTTGAACAATTAACTCCAGAACCCTCTTGGTGAAACTAATAATGTAATCTTGCAGATGATGTAATGATATCACTGATTCAGATTTGACTACTGCTGTGGAGTTCATCCCTAGTATAACATCAGTCAGCGGTCGACATGAAACCAACGAACCCTTAAGGAAATCCATCATCTAGTGCAAACATGCACATTGATCTAATTAGATATATGAAGGATAATTTTTTCAAGAAATAATCATGTAATATTTGAATAAGATAACCAGGTGGGTTAGCTCACCTGTCTACTGGACTCCTCAAGTAACCCAGGTTCGATTCATATTGAGAGGGGGAGTTATAAGGAGGCTTGAAGAAATGGAAAGTACTAACAACTAACATTTACCGATAAAAAAAAAATTGAATAAGATCACGAGCAGTACCTCATTGAGACCAAATGACTTCTTGTCCCACAACCGGACAGATATACTGTGTCAGCACCAACAGTGCGGAGAGTTTGCAGAATAGGTATACGTTTCCAATTAGGCACAATCAGCAAATCATCATTGATAATGCGTACACCATAAAATATGCTTCCCCTAATTGATATGAGTGAGGCTCCTGTACACCCGGGCGCACGAAGCACATTCCGTGCGGCCTTTGCAATTTTCATGCCCCTTTGCACTTTAAACCCCTAGTAATACATAAGTTTAAGTAGAATTAGAAGTGGAGGGTTGTGTTCACATGGGGACACGGAGTATCCCTCCGTGTCCCCGGAGTCGCAGGAGCTTTTGCCAATTAATAAATATTTGTGCCCTCTTTCATGAGACTTGATATTGGTATTCCGCACGGAAATGTGTAAGAAGCTTGTGGATTTAGAATCGACGGAGGAGTACACTTAGACATATCGAAGCCACCAAGTTTTGCTATGCCATTGTACAAGTTGTTGAAGCTTCCAATGACAGGTATACTCTCCCCATAATGCTTCTCAAGAATGTGGACAATGTTTCCCAAAGGTAGCACCAAGAAGCTAAATAATACATCAACAAATTCACTGTCCACTTCAGCAAAGAGAACTCTGGTTTTCTCTTTGTTGATCACTACTTTCAAAGGGAAAGTGAAATCTCTAACAAGATCAGACCAAGAAAGATCTTACAAACCATCTTATGAAGTCTTGTAATGAAAAAACTATGATGTGTTTGTGATATTTAATTTTAAAAGATTATTTGTTTTGAAAATTTTATTACTTTTTAAAGCATGAAAAATTGACTAATGTGAAAAATGCATTGAAATGGGAGGTAGGTTAAAAGGGTGTGATTGTGTAAACTTATTGAATTACTAGTCGAAACAATTATAAATTCCACACTACCTAGTGTTAGTAATTAATAATTGACCCTCATGGTAATAATTGGTGTTGAAACAGAATATTAAAAATCAATTTTGAATCAAATTATCAGTTAGATTCAAATTTACTCAAGAGTTGGATGTATTCATTGGTTTAGAAGAGATGGAAGGTCTATACATAGTAACGAGTCAAGAATTTGGTGAGACAAAAACTGACTCTTGTTTTTTTAACTCTTTATTTATAACAAGGTAAAACCGCAGATCTTTCTTGCAAATCATTGATCTCAAACTCTTCGAATTCTAACACCATCTGAAATCATTAATCACTCTTCAGTAAAAGTATGTGTGAGGCCAAGGAAGTAGAGTTGTCTTTGAAAGTTTTTATTAACAAGGAGAAATCAAAGGTGTTGTTTGCAGAAGTTGACAATGATTTCGCCGACGTGTTGTTAAGCTTTCCAACGTTTCCATTGTGCAAAATTGTCCAAATCTTGGAGCAACGCTACGGCGAAAAGGCACCCACTATTGGATGCATAACCACATTGTGTCATGGCTTACAAAATCCTAACATGGCCAATATTTGGACAGATCGTGGTAAAGAAGTTGTTCAAAATAAATTTATAGGCTTGTTTGATCCAAGTGATCTGAAAGTCAGTGTGGACTACACCATGCCAAGTAGATACAAGCCTGGTCAGAGATACACAGGTGTATTCACCCCAAATTCAGCTTCTTACATCTTATCTGATGATCTGTATTTGATTTCGAGCAAGTCAAGGTCGAGTCTTATGAATGTTCTTAGCGTACTCGGCATTGATGTCAGGGATATACAGGGCGCCGAGACAAGGATGGTCACTTTCGGATCAAATGAGGTGATGATGATTCTTGATTCTGTTTCAAGTTCAACATCTTTCCTTCTTCCATTAATTTCATCTGATCTTTGATTTCATTTTTGTTGTTAGATTATAGATTTGCTCAAGGTGTCTTTACTTTCACCTTCTCCACTGTCTGATCTAATATTCGACATGAGACGGACCAAGTATGCGAAAACAAACTCTGTAGCAGCAATCTCATTGCCTCAATCTGATAGAGTACTTCTAAATGAGATCATGGCAAGGATGCGTTTAACCGTAATGTTACAAAAATCTACAGGCAAGATATTGTTTGCTAAGGCAAGTAAAGAATTTGTTGATGTTCTTTTTGTTCTGCTCATAATTCCCTTAGGCAGAGTTGAGTGTGTTTTTGGTGGCAACACTGGTCTTAACAACATAGACAATCTGTATAAAAGCATAGCTCACCTCGTCGAAGGATTTACATGTTTGAAGGGTAAAAAGGAGCAGGTGATGAAGCCCCAGCTAAACAATGTTTATTGTTCCGACTATTATCTTCAATTCATCGCAGATAAACGTAGTTTCTATGTTGAGAGAGACCCTTTTTATGTCAACAAGGAGGGAAGAGATTTTATGGTAACTGATGACTTAACAGTGACTCCCTTGTCACTCTCCTCCACCCTGTCTCTCCTCAATAAGTTGAAAATCCCTGTCTCTGATGTCCAAGAGGTGGATGTCTTTATTGGATTCCAAGATGTAAGATTTTATTTTCATCAAGATCATATATAGTTGTACTGTCATTATAATGTTGAAAACCAATGTGTGGTTGTAGGTTTCAAGAATTCTCAAGGCGTCTCTTACATCCAACTCTGCATTGACTGATGCCCTCATCATTCCAAAAAAAAAGAAACAAGAACCAGTCAAGTCTTAACCATTGAAGATTGAAATCAGATGGATCTTGTTATCTAGTTTCTGACCAGTTAGATTGATGTCATCTCCGATTGTTTGCTACCTATTTTCAAATTACAACCAGAATTTAAGAAATGTAGTTGTTTATTTTAATCAACTTTATATTGAGTTTTGAAAGTTGCATGCATGGGCCTATACTAATGGGCATTTGGAGCCTATGAGTTTGTCTAATGGTAAAGCATGAGAATAAAAAACTTATATTTGGGTTAGATACATGGGCCTATATTTTAATCAACTTTATATTGAGTTTTGAAAGTTGCATACATGGGCCTATACTAATGGGCATTTGGTACCTATGAATTTCTCTAATGGTTAAGCATGAGAATAAAAAACTAATAGTTGGGTTAGATACATGGGCCTATACTAATGTGCCAAGTTCTGTATATCTACATTTTGAGATTGTTAAAAAGATTAGGGCCCAGTATATAGTACGCGTTTTGCCAAGTCCAAGTCCAAGTCCATTATAACCCATTAAAAAACCTACTTCCTCCGTCCCACATAAATTGTGAAATTTTGCTATTTTGACAAATGCATTAAAGATATACATTTTTCTTTTTAAACACATGTGACCCACACACATTACTAATACATTTAATATATGGGTCCCACACACCTCACTAATACAACTATGTACTACACATTAAATAATAATATTCCTTAATCCACATACAAAAAGTAAATGTATACCTATTGGGCGGCGGGGGGAGTATTATAGAAAAGAGTCAAGAACACCATGCATATTATTTTAGGTACTCCCTCCGTCCCGGAAGTATTGACACATTTTTTTTGGGCACGGAGATTAAGGAGTATAATAATTTAATATAAAGTGAAGTGAGAGAAATAATATTTAATGTGTAGTGGGTAGTTGTATTAGTGGTGAGTGTGATGGGTGTGTGGGTCCATGTAAATAAATAAATTGTTTTTGTGTGGGTCCCATGTTCTTAAAAAGGAAATATGTCAATTTCTGTGGGACAACCCAAAAAGGAAAGTGTGTCAATATCTTTGGGACGGAGGGAGTAGTTTTTAATTTTAGTAAATGAAGGCTATCTTTGTTAAAATTTGCGTACGTATTCTTTTAAAAATGAAAGCAAAAGTTATTTAATATTCCCTCCGTTCCGTGTCTTTTGTTTTTTTGGTACGTAGATTAAAAAGTATTATTATTTAATGTGTAGTGAGTATTTATATAGTGGGAGGGTGAGTTCCATATTTTAATTGTATTAGTGCGTGTGTGTGGGTCTCATGTGTGTAAAAAATGAAAGAGAACCCTTGAAATGCGACGCCCAAAATAAAAAAAAAATCATCTTTCAAAGGGGATTGGGGAGTATATATTGCAATAATAAAATATCAGCCTAAACATATAATAACAAGCAATGATGTCTTTTCTTTTTTCATTTTCCTTTTTGTTTAATTATTATTAAAAATAAAATATTTAAATTTTTTAATTTTAAATCTAAAAATAATTTATAAATTACTATAGGTGAATCATCTTTTTCAATTTATATATTTATATAGTTTAATTTATGCTTAAAAAAATTCCATGGAAAATTTCAATTTCTCATCATGAATGGTGAATGTTGAATCGCTGCCGTTAATCATATTTCCAGTAAACTACTCTTTAGAGATAAATTTTCAAAATTAAAAAACTATTTAAATTATGATAAATCTTGATTTATCGATTATTTTTTTATATATAAAAAATTACTCTTTAAATAGATGAATTATTACTCTTTTTAATAAAAAAATATTACTTTTTAAAAAATAATTTTACAAAAAAATAGGATTCACGTGTAAATTCACACCAAAATCACTAGGCGTAAAATAAATGATCACTCCCCCAATAATACTATAGCACTTCAATTTTAAAATCATAATATATTCATACTAAATTGTTATAAATTTGAAATTGATAAGAAAGCAATTAACGGTGCACGGTCGAATTACTAGTAGTATGTAATAGATTTGAAGATATCACTTGTTTCAGGAATGTTTATTTCCTTATGCTTCGGTCACTTTATTCATGATTTATGTTATTAATTTTCCATCACAACACCTCTATATTTGCATTTCTTTAATAAAATGTTGGAGATATCACTTGCTTTCAGTTACCTTTATATTATGCTAAATCAAAATGTTGAAAATTGTAACTTAAAATAAAGAAGGGGTACTAAACCCTAAACATTACACACATATAATAAAAATTAGAGAGAAATGTAAAAGTACAATTAAAATAGGGTTAATTGCAAATAAAGTCATAACCGTTACTTTAATTGCGAATAAGTTAAAACCTTTGAAAATTTGCAAATAAGTACCTCACTTTTAATTTTTTTTGAAAAAAGAACCACCGAGCAGCGGGAGACTTACAGACAAGTCAGCGACCGAGCAGGCTTCCCGCTGCCTGGTGGTTCTTTTTGCAAAAAAAAATTAAAGTGAGGTACTTATTTGCAAATTTTCAAAAATTTTGACTTATTCGCAATTAAAGTAAAGGTTGAGACTTTATTTGCAATTAACCCATTAAAATATACTCACTACACATTCTTTAATATTTCTGCAAATGTACATATTGCACATTAAATTGGTATTCATTAATATAAGAACATTTTTATTTAACGTTGATGATCTAAGGTTATTTACTATACTTCTTATAATTACTTTTTGACACTTCGGAATTAGTACAACCTTACAATATACTCTTAAAAATAAAGTAAAAGAATGAAAAAGGGTATTTTAGTAACATACTGAATATTTTACCCACCCTCTAAAACCAAACGTTGAGAATCCTTTGTAGTTGCTTCGAGGAGTGGAAAGTCTACCTCGTATAGTACTCCCCCTGTCCTGGGAATTCAGAGGGACAGATTATTTATCATCTTTGTTGATCTTCCTCTATAAATACCGACGAACATTGTTTGATGATCAATTCTTGATTTTCAAGTCTTACTACAGTGTACTTAGAATGTCTTCTTACTCTCTGACTGCTGTGGTAAACAAAGAAAAAACTTGAGTTTTATATGCAGAGGTTGCTGGTAGTTTCTTAGATATCTTGTTTAGCTTCTTGATATTTCCATTGGGAAAAGTTTTGCAAGCTTTTAAGAAGCATTATAGAGACAAAGGTGCTCCTAATTTTTGTGGAAGCTTCTTGAACAACCTCTGTTATAATGTCCGCTAGCGGATGGGCCGTGGATTCTCAATCCAGAATGTTCCTACTACCTATTTCCATTTCAAGAAAGTATTATACCTTCTTCTGGAACACTCTATCGCTGGAAATCATATTTCAAGGTTTTCAGGGTGTTTACTGATAATGTCTCATTCATTATCAATGATGACTTGCGGATCATCCCTGTTGTGAAAGGATCCCTCCTACAAACTCTCGACAGCATTGGTGTTTCCATGGCCGATATCGAAGGGGCAGAGACAAGAACCTTAGACTTGCGTTTCGATCATGAAGTATGTATTCTTGATTCTTTCTGACTTTCTAGCATCAGTTTGACTTATTTGTTACTTTTTTTTGTGTGCAATTATAGATTATGGATTTTCTGAGTGGTTTGTTAATCTCCCAACATCCTCTAACTGATATGGTACTATGGAAGAGACGTACACCTTATAAATCTGAAGTGGGGGTTTTTATGTTAGAGAAAGGGGTGAAAATAAAATCCACAAAGAAGATGATGTTGAATGTAGTTTTTCAAAAACCGACAGAGAAGCTATTGTTTGCTTATGCAGAAGAAGACTTTATGAACTTTCTTTGTGGTCCGCTGAAATGTACATTTGGAATACTTAACCAGCGTTTTGGAAGCAGGACTGGTAATATCATGAATATTGGAATTTTGTATGGCTGAAAGATTCCAGTTTGAGGATTCAAGAAAGAAATTGTTTAAGGCTGAAAGAGTTGAAGTTTATGATAACTGATGATCTAACCATTACATACTTCAAGAATCCATCGTCTGCTGTCACTCTTTTGAATCAGATGAGTGTATCGTTAACTGATTTCCATGAAGTGGAGCACTCTATTGAGGCAAGATTAATTGTGTCTTTTTCTTTTCTTTTTTCTGCATTGTATTGTACATGAGTTTAACTTGTAGAATTAATTTGTTGATGCAGGCTTCTGACATTCTTAAAGCGTCACTAATTTCGAAGACTAATGCACTCTCTGGTGTCATCCTTCCTAAATTAAGGAAATGAACGTTGATTAATGTCCTGTTAGATTCAATTATGTTGTTTTTAACATTATTATTTAATTGTGGTGTTGTCTGTCTATAGCAACAGTTATATACTGTATTTGGATCACTTGCAGAGAATGTCAATTTTCTTCTCCTCAACTCTATTGCATTTACGTTAAACAATTTCTTTATTTTTTAGGCCCATTTATCCAAACTTAATTACTTGACACTAGTCAGCCAAGGAATCGATTTTTTAGTCATGATTGAGTAGAGTGTGATGGAGTATATTTTGTTTGTTACTATGATTGTGGCATAATTGACTACCTGAATGATTCTGAAATGTTCTAATGATCTATTAGGAATGGTTGACTAGCTCCCTTGCAAATAAGTTAACTTATAAATCGGCTCGATTCTCTGTGCCATTTTGGTACATCATCTCATTTGCCAAATCGTTGGATGGTCGACACATAAGAGAGATGAAACTATACCCTACACCTTAAACCCTTGGCAATGGTTGGATTTATTTCCCCTCTTACGTGTCAATCAACGCGTGACACAGAAGATGATGCACGAAAATGATGCAGAATATCCGATGAGCTTATAAATAGGGATTTTTAGTTAATTCAACATAGTGGCAACGTGAAATGAGTGAAACAGATATTGATTCTAATTCTATAATAGCTAGCTCATAATTGCAGAAAAAATACAATAAATATATGAAATCAATTTCTATGACCATAATCCTGCAATTCTATAACAATATCAATTTGTATAAAAACACAGTAATAATTCCAATTTGCTGAGCATATTGTGGACTGAGGGCGTACTAGCTACTAACAAACCATCTTATGAAGTCTTATAATAAAAAAAAAACTTGATGTGTTTGTGATATTTGATATAAAAGATTATTTGTTTTGAAAATTTTATCACTTTTTAAAGCATGAAAATTCGACTAAAGTGAAAAATGTATTGAATGGGAGGTAGATTAAAAGGGGGTGATCGTGTAAACTTATTGAATTACTAGTCGAAACAATTATAAATTCCACACTACCTAGTGTTAGTAATTAATAATTGACCCTCATAGATTCAAATTTTCCTCAGAGTTGGATGTATAAATTGGTTTAGAGGAGATGGAAGGTCTATACATATTAACGAGTCAAGAATTTGGTGAGACAAAAACTCACTCTTGGTTTTTTAACTCTTTATTTATTTATAACAAGGTCAAACCGCAGATCTTTCTTGCAAATCATTCTCAAACTCTTCGAATTCTAACACCATCGGAAATCATTAATCACTCTTCAGTAAAAGTATGAGTGAGGCTAAGGAAGTAGAGTTGTCTTTGAAAGTTTTCATTAACAAGGAGAAATCAAAGGTGTTTCGTCGACGTGTTGTTAAGCTTTCTAACGTTTCCAATGTGCAAAATTGTCCAAATCTTGAAGTAACGCTACGGCAAAAAGGCTGCACCTACCATTGGATGCATTACCACATTGTGACATGGCTTACAAAATCCTAACATGTTCAATCTATGCACAGATCGTGGCAAAGAAGTTCTTCAGAATAAATTTATAGGAATGTTTGATCCCAGTGATCTGAAAGTCAGTGTGGACTACACTATGCCAAGTAAATATAAGCCTGATCAAGGATATACAGGTGTGTTCACCCCAAATTCAGTTTCTTACATCATATCTGATGATCTGTGTTTGATTTCGAGCAAGTCATGGTCTAGATCGAGTATTAAGAATGTTCTTTGCATACTCGGCATTGATGTCATGAATATACAGGACGCCGAGACAAGGATGGTCACTTTTGGATCCAATGAGGTGATGATTCTTACTTATGTTTCAACTTAAACCTCTTTCTTTCTTCCTTTAATTTTCATCTGAGTTTAAAACATAAATCGTTTCTTTATCTTTTCACTTTATTGAAAAATGTCATTAGGACATTCATTTCATCCCAAACCTTTAAGAGAAATTAAATTCTTTTTGGACTATTTTGAATAAAGTAAATTTGTACGGGATGCTTTTGATTTTAAACTCAATTTTCATCCGATCCAGTTGTACTTGCTTTGATTTCATTTTTTTGTTTTTAGATTATAGATTTGCTCAAGGGGTCTTTACTTTCTCCTACGCCACTGTCTGACCTAATATTCGACGAGAGACGGACCAAGTATGCTAGAAAAAGCTCTAGAGCAGCATTAATGCCATTGCCTCAATCTGATAGAAGTTTAAATCTAGCTGAGAGGATGGAGGAGATGTGTTTAAAAGTAATGTTACAAAAATCTACAGGCAAAATATTGTTTGCTCAGGCAGGTAGAAAATTTGTAGATGTTCTGTTTGTTCTGCTCATAATTCCCTTAGGCAGAGTTGAGTGTCTTTTGGGTAGCAACACTGGTCTTAACAACATAGACATTCTGTATAAAAGCATAGCTCGACGGATACACTTGTCTGAAGGATCAGAAAGAGCGGGTGATGAAGCCACAGCTAAACAATGTCTATTGTTCCAAATATTATCTTCAATTCATCGCAGATAAACGCACTTTCTTTCACATTACAGATGGATTTTTTGTGAAGGAAGGAAGTGATTTTATGGTAATGGATGACTTAACAGTGACTCCCATGTCACTCTCCTCCACCCTGTCTCTCCTCAATAAGTTGAAAATTCATGTATCTGATGTCGAAGAGGTGGATGTCTTTATTGGATTCCAAGATGTAAGATTTTATTTTCATGAAGATCATATATAGTTGTGCTGATTAGGGTGTCATTATAATGTTGAAACTAACCAATGTGTAGATTTAGGTTTCAAGAATTCTCAAGGCGTCTCTTACATCGAACTGTGCATTGACGGATGGTCTCATCATTCCAAAGAAAGAGAAACAAGAACCAGCCAAGTCTTAACAATTGAACTTGAAGATTGCAATCAGATCGATCTTGTTAACTAATTTCTGACCAGTTAGATTGATGTCATCTCCGATTGTTTGCCAGCTATTTATAATACAAATTACAACCAAAAACTTCTTATTTCTATCTTTTTTTATTTGAGCAATTTAAGTTGAGCGCTTCTTCACTTTCAATTCATTAATAAAACTTTCTCAAGTATCTCTCACTAAGGAGCAATTACAGCTTGTCAACAATTCCTAATTGATATTAGAACATTTACTGTCAGAATCATTCAGGTCGTCAATTATGCCACTATCATAGAACGTTCATTTCCTTAATTTAGGAGCAATGACATGAGACAATGCACTAGTCTTCGTAAGGGCCGCTTTTAGAATGTCGCAAGCCTGCATCACAAAATAAATTCTACAAGTCAAACTCAGTCTTCATATTCTAAAAGGTAGCAATAAAAAAAAAGAAAGAAATAAATCTTGCCTCTTCCACCCCAATAGAGAGCTCCACTTCATGTATATCAGTTAAAGAGACTTTCATCTTATTCAAAAGAGTGTCAGCACAAGATGGGAATTTGGAGGGAGTGATAGTGAGATCATCAGTTACCATATACATTCCCTCCTTACACAACTCATATTCTTCAACTCTTTCAGCCTTAAACAATGTCTTTCTTGCATCTGTTAACTGGAATATTAGATCAACTAACCGCCCATACAATATTCCAATATTCTTTATATTACTGTAACAACAAATTTTGTATTTATAATAAAATAAATACAAATTGCGTACAAAGATAATTTCTTGATGGATTTAATTTGGAGAAGATGTAAGCAGGTTACAATCTCAATCAATCCTCTGATTCTTCTCTCGAACCAATTTGGCCTTGACTTGAATTTGACTTGACTTGTGTGTATTGACTTTGACTTTGTTGACTGGAGTGTACGTTGACTGTGTTGACAGCGTGTATGTTGAGTTGGATCTTCGATTGAAGCTTGTCCGAGTTCGAGTGTGTAGTCTTGAACGTTAATCCGGAGACGTTGAACCTTTGTTCGGATTGAACGTTGACTGGAGAGCTTCCTCAAAGAACGCTTGATCTGGGGGATTTGGAGCCTTGATCCCAGATTAGTGGTCGTTCTTGACTTGAAGCTTGATGATGTTTGAAGCTTGAAGCTTGATGATGTTTGAAGCTTGAAGCTTTGGAGGCTTGAAGACTTGAAGCTTTGTTGAAGATCTTGAGCTTGAAGCTTTGGAGGCTTGAAGACTTGAATATTTGTTGAAGATCTTGAGCTTGAAGTTTTGGAAGTTTGAAGACTTGAATATTTATTGAAGATCTTGAGCTTGAAGCTTTGGAGACTTGAATACTTGAAAATTTGAAGATCTTGAGCTTGAAGCTTTAGAGGCTTGAAGACTTGAATATTTGAGCTTGAAGCTTTAGAGGCTTGAAGACTTGGAAGGCTGCTTGAAGACTTGAATATTTGTTGAAGATCTTGAGCTTGAAGATTTGGAGGCTTGAAGACTTGAATATTTGAAGATCTTGAGCTTGAAGATTTGGAGGCTTGAAGACTTGAATATTTGAAGATCTTGAGCTTGAAGTTTTAGAGGCTTGAAGACTTGAATATTTGAAGATCTTGAGCTTGAAGTTTTAGAGGCTTGAAGACTTGGAAGGCTGCTTGAAGATCTTCGACTTGTTCTTCGCTTGAAGCTTGAAGATTTGAAGATCACTTGAAGGCTACTTGAAGATCTTCGATTTGTTCTTCACTTGAAGGCTGCTTGAAGACTTGAAGATCGTTCTTCACTTGTTCTTCACTTGAAGCTTGAAGATTTGAAGATCACTTGAAGGCTGCTTGAAGATCTTTGACTTATTCTTCGCTTGAAGGCTGCTTGAAGACTTGAAGATCGTTCTTCACTTGTTCTTCGCTTGAAGATCTTGAGGGAGCTTTACTCGTATTCTCGATTTCTTCAAGAGCGCCGTCTTCGAGTGCTTGAATGTGTCTGTCTCCGTAAATGAATGGTGGAGACCCATTTTTATAGGTGAAAAAGGAAGTCCTGGCCATTGGGCCTCACTTAGTGGGCTTGGGCTCCAGCTTGATTGAACCATAATCGGACCTATTTGATTTGGGCCTGATTTAATCTGTCTGGGCTTGTCTGACTTGGGTCAGGCCTCATTTGACTTGGGCTTGATTGACTTGGGTCAGACCTTATTTGACTTGGGCTTAATTGACTTGGGTCTGGCCTTATTTGACTTGGGCTTCGTTGACTTGGGTCAGACCTCATTTAATTTAAGCTTATTTAATGTATTGGGCTCAAATTATTTATTAATTTACTTTAGGAATTAATTTATTTAAATTTCAAAATAAATTAATATTTAATTGCTTACAAATGCCCCCTTTGCGATTTGTTCACTGACGCAATGTCTTGATGTGAAGGAATCGCAAAAAAAAATTCCTTTCTTATCTTTTATACTTGTAATTTTGGGCTTAAAAAATTACTTCATCAAAGTAATAAATTTTTTGAATTTTATCAATTTAATACCTGAAATATGTATTAACTATCGGTAGGGGGTTTGAAATATTTCTTTCATCAATTCAAGGCCTGATTTATATAAAAGTATCAGTATAAGCCTTGGGATGTTAACAACGTTATCCCATTATTTAACGGAAGCAGAAGGCCAGTGAATAACTGCCACGTCAGCATCATCAAACGAATTCTCTTGCTCTCCCATTATTCGATTAAAGCTTGTAGACGATGATTGGTATGCCGGTGTTAAGGTGGTTTCCAGCACCGATTCTTTCACCATCATCTTTCTCACTTATTTGCCCTAAATCTACACCCAAATTTTTAATTACTCTGCAAATTCTCAATTTTCTACGTTAGACCTCGGAACACAATTGTCTTCCTCTAAATCCTCCGACAGTGGTAACGCCTCCATCAGGTCAAGCTCCATCACTCCCCCGTCGTGATCGCAAAAAGTCCACTACCACACCGAGTCCGTCCGTGGATTCCCCAATTTCATCGACGAAAAGAGGAAGGCGTTCCCAGGAAAATAGTCGAGTCACTTACAAATTCAGAAAAATCTTTCTGCGTCATCAGCACATGCTAAAATAGAAGAAGTATTATCTACAGAAATAAAATATTCCGAAGGGCTTTACGATTTCGACGACGGTATCGACTTGTATGCTGATGTGGCAATTATTCACAGAGTTCTGCTTCCGTTAAATAATGGGGATGACGGTGTTAATATCCAAAACATATACTGATAATTTTTGGAAAATTAAGCCCCGGATTGAGAAAATAAATATTTAAGGCCTTGTACTGATAGTTAGTACATTTTTCAGGTCTTAAATCAATAAAACTCCTAAATTTTTTTATGGGAAATTACTTCAATTTGGAAATTTTTGACTGGTCAATCTCATACGACAATTTTGATTTTTTTTAACCAGAATTCGCCACGTCATATCCCACCTAATTTTTTTTCTTTTTATTTTCAAATCAACTTAATATTTAATTAATTAGAAATATAAAATAAAAAAGAAAAATCAATAAAATAAATTAAAAACTGTAAAATAAATATTAAAAAAAAAAAAGAAAAAGGAGGATCAAATCTGCTAAAAAATCACGCCGCTTCGGGTTCAGGGAGGTACGGAAGGCGGCGCGGCCCATGTCCACCGCTTCACTGTCGTCGCGTATTTCCCGGCAGTAGGCGATGAGTTCCTGCACCTTCCAGCATCGGAGGTTCTGGTTGGAGTTGAGGTGGGAGCCGGAGGAGATGGAGGAGATGTTGGAGTTCATGGATTTGCAGGCTGCGCCACCGCGAGGCTACGGGAAGCCAACGACGGAGTATTTGAACAGGTCGTGAGCGTGGATGGCATTGGGTATTTTTCTGCTGGAGAAAGCGAGGTCCTGCTTCTGTAGGACTTCTCGGGCTACGACGGTGGAGGAGACGACGACGGTGTTGATGAAGCCGAGGCGGAGGCACATGAGGGGGCCGTAGGATTTGGAGAGACGGATGAGGGATTAGTGGGGGTGGTCGCCAAGCAAGTGGAGGCTTCCGATGAAGGGGAGCGGCGTGGTGGCCGCGGGGATTTGGGGATTTCACGTGGTGGCTGCGGCAGTTTAATACTGCCTTTTCTTTTCTTTTTTTTAAAATTTATTTTATTGATTTTTTTATTTTATATTTCTAATTAAATTAAATATTAATCTGACGTGGAAACAAAAAAAGAAAAAAAATTAGATAGGATATGACGTGGCGGAATTATTGATTAAAAAAAAGTCAAAATTGCTACGTGGGATTGACCAACCGGAAACCCCCAAATTGAAGCATGATGTGGCGGATTCCAGCGAAATTCGCATTTTCCGACCAAAATTGGGCAAAAATTAAAATAATTCGTTAAGTTATAGGGCAAAAAATTGAAACACTTATATTTTTTAGGGCAAAAATCAAAATTTCTCTTAGTTATAGGGCAAAAAATGAATTTAACTCTAGAGAGAAATTAATCTTGCCTCTTCCACCCCAATGGAGAGCTTCACTTCATGTATATCAGTTATGGAGACTTTCATCCGATTCAAATTAATCTTGCCTCCTCCAACATGCACGTCGACTATTCCATAGGGAACTTCCAGCGGACCACAAAGAAAGTTCAACAAGTCTTTTTCTGCCTGAACCAATAATATCTTGTTTGTGGATTTTTGAAACATTAAATTCAACATCATCTTCTGTGTGCTACATGAAGTTTCTTCTTCCTTGGATTTTATTTTAACCTTTTTCTCTGAAATAAAAGCCCCCAATACAGATTTATCAGGTGCACACGTCGTACCGAGTACGACGTCGGTTAGAGGATGGCTGGAGATCAACAAACCCTTGAGAAAATCCACATCTATTGCAAACACAAAAATATATCATAATAATGAAAAAATTGTAACTAATTAATACTCCCTCCATCCCATTAAAATTGTTACATTTTTTTTTGCGCGAAAATGAAGGAGTATGATATTTTAATTGAAAGTTGTTTGAAAATATATTATTTTAATGTATAGTGAGTAGGTGGATTAGTAGTGTGTGTAGAGTGTGTGTGGGCTCCATGTAAATATATTAATATTTTTGTGTGGGTCATATGCGTGAAAAGAAAATGTAACAAGAACAAACCAAAAAGTAATTGCTTTGATGAAGAAACGTCAGTGAGAAAGAATGAAGAATACATACTTGATTGAAATCAAAAGATAAGGTTCTTGTCTCGGCCCCACCCATGTCGGCTTTTGCAACACCAACACTGTTTAGACTTTGTACGATGGAATCTCCTTCCACCATTGGCATGATCCTCAAGTCATCATAGATTATGAATGAAGCGTTTTCATTAAATACCTCAAAAACGACAAAATATGATTTCAAGTTATAGATTGTTTCAGGATCAGATTTTTCTGTGGGTCATAGAGACATTTCTTGAAATGGAAATATGTAGGCGCTTAGTGGATTGAGAATCGGCAGCTTAGCGACTGTCGGGAAATTGATAATTCCTAGACGTGTTACAGCATTGTACAGTTTGTCCAGACAGCTTCCAAAAACATCACGACTACTCTCGACTCCATAGTGCCTCATAAAAACTCGCAAAATTTTTCCTAATGGAAGTATCAAGACATCTAGGAAACCACCATCAACTTCTGCAAATAAAACCCTTGTTTTCTCGTTGTTTATCACAACATTCAGATTGAACTTAAGAGCAGACATTCTAAGTACGATGTAATAAGATTTGATCTAGAATTGATCAAACGATGTATAGAGGTAGTTCACCCTTTCCATTTCTCGAAGCATATTAACTCCTACACCCTTTCCATTTCTCGAAGCGTCTTTTTAGAATTCCCAACGTTTTTTTACTTTAATAATTTCGTGAAGAATTTATAGTCTATTGTTGGGCCCGTTGGGCATTTGGCCCAAATGCTGGTCTTCTTCTCTCAAAGTATTGGGCCAAGTGTATCTTGACCCATAGCCTTACACTTTTGGTCCCATTTAATCACTCATTTGTGACCCTTACGGGTAGAACGTGGATTTGAATTATTGTGTGAGTTCAACGGGAATCTGAGCACTGTGGAGTTCTTCCCTCGACCACCTTTTCCGGCGTAGACGACGAACACGGACGACGATAACGACCGTATCCGCCTAACAGTGGTATCAGAGCGGGTTTCGTCGTCCGTCCATCTCCCAAAGCTGCTGACCGTCAGCCGCCGGTGGGAGATCGCCGCCGTCCGGCCGCCGCCGGATTCCATCGCCGGAATCGCGATCTGAGTTGCGATTTGACCGTATCGGAGCTGCCACCGCTTCCAGCCGCCGGGATCTGAAGGATCGGAGCTGCCACCGCTCCCAGCCGCCGGAAATGCGACGCCGCAGCCACTACAGAAATCGCGACCTGCAGAAACGCGCCGCCACCAGTCAGATCGGAATCGCTGTACGCCGCCAAGCTGTCCACCGGGATCGCGAAGCCGCGCCGCCGCCGATCTGCTCCGCCCAGTCAGATCGCGCCTCCTGCTCGTCGCTCGATGCCAGTCTTCGTGCCACTGCTGGATCTGGTCGCCGAAAACGCGACGCCGTCGCGCTCAGCCACCCTCCAGCCTTTCATCGACCGCCGCTCGTCAGCAAACAGTCGCCGCCAATCTGCTCGAATCGCGACACCTGTCGCCCAACCCACCACCGCTGCCGTCGCGATCTGGACGAGATCGACGAGGGTTTAGGTCGCCGCTTCAACGCCCGCAACCGTCGCCGCCGCCCGGCTAGGTTTCCATCACCGACGCCGGCCTAGGGTTTCGTCTGGAGACCGCTGCTGACCTGCCTCCAACCGCGCCACCGCTGTAAGTCGCCAGAAATGAGCTCCCGCCCGTCAAATCTGCTGTCAGCCGCCGGCGCTGTTGCTGACCACCGACGACCACCGCTGGAGACTGCCGGAGCTGCTGACCAGCTGCTGACCGCCGGAGCTAGGGTTCCGGTCAGATTGGAGTGTCCATTTTGAGAAAGGGAAGTGTCTCTCCTCTTCTCCTTTTATATTGTCCCGAAAAATTTCAGATTTGTTTTGTTATTTTTCCGGATTGTTCTTTTCTGAAAATTTTCAGATTGTGCCTTCACTGTGTAGGTTAAAACTTGGAGTGGAGGCTGCCCCGTTCGTGTTTGGTACGTGAACAAGACTACGAGGGATCCGCTCCCGTTAAGTAACGGGCTGGTGGCTCGTAGAGGTGGTACGGTGTTCTCGTCGGAGACACCGCTCTGGTGAAATAGCTTGAGCTTTTCTTATTTTATTTTCTTGTCTGATGCCCTGAGGCGGCTGGCCCTCTTATTTGCTCTTGTGTGATGCCCTGAGGCGGCTGACCCTCTTATTACTGTTCTTGTTTGTTTCTTTTGTGAAACTGTTATCTTAGTCTTTCAATTTCCGCTGCTGAAAATCTGTCCTTGTGTGTTATACTGCTTCGTTTCTCGCTTTGTGTGTGATTAGAGTAGTGTCAACCTGGTGTGTGACAGATTGTTGCTCTGTATTTCTGTATTTTCTCCGTTCAAAGTGTGTTCTACTCAATTTTAAATACCCATGGCTTCGTCTTCGTTTGGACAAGCACCGTTTGATGGTAAGCGAGACTTCAGTATCTGGAAACAGAAAATGAAGTGCATACTCATTCAACAAAGGGTATTCAAAGTTGTAGATCACTCGTATGATAAGGATGATACACCTGCTAAAAAGGCTGAGATGAATGAGCTTGCTTTATCTGCGATTATCTTGAATCTTTCTAATCCTGTGCTTAGAAAAGTTGGTGTGCATGAGTTTTGTGGGAAACGTTTGATAAGCTGTACACTGAAACATCTTTGCCTAGTAAAATGTTTCTTCTGGAAAAATTCTTTCGTTTTAAACTTGATTTAAACAAAGATGTTGAAGAAAATTTGGATGTGTTCACGAAGTTGATTCAAGATATTAAGCTAACTGGTGACAAGCATATTGATGAATACACTCCTATTGTGCTTTTAAATGCTATACCTGATTCTTACAATGATGTCAAGTCTACTATAAAGTATGGTCGTGATGACGTTACTCTTGATATTGTGGTGAATGCCTTAAAAAGCAAAGAGCATGATTTAAAACAAAATGGGGGTGTTAAGAATTCTGGGGGGGTTATGCATGTTAAGGGGAAACCTAACAATCGTAACAAGAACAAGAACAACAATAAGAACAAGAACAAAAATTCTGATGTGAAATCCCAGAATAATCAGAATGGGGACAAGAAAAAGAAGAAATGCTTTAATTGCCATGAAAGGGGACATTTTTCGAACAAGTGTCCTCATCCTAAGAGGAATAATTCTAATGATCATGCTAATGTTGCCTCTGAATCTGTGAATTATGGTGATGTGTGTGCTATTTCTGATAATTGTGTGAATTCTGTGCATTCATCTCTATGTGATAGTGAATGGCTTGTGGATTCCGGTTGCACATTTCATATGACACCTTTTAAACATCTTTTCTCTTCATATAAAAATGTTTCTCATGGATCTGTGTCTATGGCTAATGAAAGAAGATGTGATGTGCTTGGTGTTGGTGACATTTGCTTGCGTTTTGAAGATGATTCTGTATTCACTTTGAAAAACGTGCGACATGTGCCTGATTTGTGTAACAACTTGATTTCTTGTGCTGCACTTGAAGATGAGGGGCTTGAGGGTAGGTGGGGAAAGGGTTGCATGTCTATTGTAAAGGGTTCTGTGCCCATCTTTAATGCTGAAAAAAGGAATAACTGTATGTTTGTTGTGTTAAATCTGTTGTTATGTCTGCTAACGCGGTTAAAGAATATAATACAAATATTTGGCATGGTAGGTTAGGTCACATGAGTGGAAAAGATCTTGAAATATTGCATAAAGCTGGTTCTTTTGGTAATGATAAGCTTACATGCATTCCTTTCTGTGATTCTTGTGTGCAAGGCAAATATGCGAAGGTGAAATTTCCAGTTTTCTCATACCCTAAGACTTCTTCGTGTAGTGATATACTTGAGTACCTGCATGCTGATGTGTGGGGGCCTTCTAGTGAGCCAACTCAAGGTGGCAATGTGTACTTTCTGTCCATTATTGATGATTTTTCAAGAAAAGTGTGGGTGATTTTGCTTAAAAACAAATCTGATGTTTTTGAAAAGTTCAAAAATTGGAAAACTTTGATTGAAAATCAAATGGGTAAAAAAAAATTAAGTATCTTAGAACTGATAATGGATTGGAATTTTGCAATAATGCCATGGATGATTTATGTGTCAAATCTGGAATTGTGAGACATAAGTCTGCTCCTTACACTCCCCAACAGAATGGGGTTGCTGAGAGGATGAATAGGACTTTGTTAGAAAGGGTGAGGAGCATGTTGGTGTCTTCTGGACTTTCTAAAAAGTTTTGGGGTGAGGCGCTTATTACCGCTGCATTTTTAATAAACAAATCCCCCTCTATGTCTTTGAAGGGTAAGTGCCCTGACTATGTGTTCTTTGGTAAAAGTATTGATTATTTTGTGCACGTGTATTTGGCTGTGCTGCGTTTGTGCGTCAGAAACATGACAAATTGGATCCTAGGAGTAGAAAATGTGTTTTTCTTGGTTATCCTGAGGGTGTTAAAGGTTATAGGCTGTGGGATATCTCTGAACCTGGTTTCAAAATCGTGATTAGTAGGGATGTGGTCTTCAATGAATCTGAATTTCCTTGCTTATCTGCTCCTTTGCCTGATGTTGTGCCTTTACATGATCCTACCACTTCTTCGAGTGAGGTGGAGTTGTCTCCTTTGTTATCTGATGTTGAAAACTTGTCTGACACTGTTGTTGATCAAGAACTTGTTGCCAATGAACCTGTTATCAATGATGAAAATGTGCATGATATTCCTGAAGATGATGACTATGTGTTGCCTAGGGATAGACCTAGAAGGAATATTAGGCCACCTGCTAGGTATGATGATTTTCATATTGATACTCATGCTTTCAATGCGTTTGAAAATGTTGATAATGAACCTAAGACCTATCAAGAGGCTTTAAAATCTGAAATTCTGTGAAATGGTTAAATGCTATGAAAGATGAAATGAAATCGTTGCATGTTAATCATACTTGGACTCTGGTTCCAAAACCTGCTCATTGCTCTGTTGTTGATTGCAAGTGACTTTTCAAAGTGAAACATGAGCCTAAAAATGTTAGATTTAAAGCTAGATTGGTAGCAAAAGGTTTTACTCAAAAGGAATGGGTTGATTATAATGAAATCTTTGCTCCTGTTGTTAAATTCACCACTATTCGTATAATACTTGCATTAGTTGCTCATTTTGATTGGGAATTGAAGCAAATGGATGTCAAAACGGCTTTTCTTAATGGTGATTTGGACAAAAAGATTTTCATGAAACAACCTGAGGGTTTTGTGGACCCCAAAAATCCTGATCATGTATGTTATTTGAAGAAATCCTTGTATGGCTTGAAACAATCTCCTAGACAGTGGAATAAGAAGTTTGATAAATGCATGACATCGTTGAAGTTTAAGAGAAGCTTGCATGATAATTGCCTTTACTTCAAGATTGATACTTCTGTTCCTGTTTTTCTGCTCATATATGTGGATGATATGCTAATTGTTAGCCCTGATCTTGAATATGTTGAGCTGGTTCAAAAGAGTCTATGTGATAATTTTGATATGAAAGATCTTGGAGATGCTAAAAGGATTCTTGGAATGAACATTAATAGAGATAGGAAAAACCATGTTCTCTTGCTTAATCAGATTTCATATGTTGAAAAGATTTTGAGTAAATTCTCTATGATGTCTGCTAAAACTGTGAATGTGTCTCTTGCTGCTCACTTTGTGTTAAGTAAGGATCAGTCTCCAAAGACTGATTCTGAAATTGCTGAAATGGAAAAGGTTCCTTATTCCAATGTCATTGGGTCTGTTATGTATCTTATGGTTAGCACTAGACCAGATATTGCATATTCTATTAGTTGCTTGAGTAGGTATATGGCTAATCCAGGTGCGCCTCATTGGGAGGCTTTGAAATGGCTCTTGAGATACCTCAAGGGCTCCATGGAGGTAAGTTTACGCTTTTCCAAATCTGCAAATGGTGTGAGCCTTGTTGGCTATGTTGATTCCAATTATGCAAATGATAGAGATAATATGAAGTCCACAACTTCTTATGTGTTTACCTTGTGTGGCTCTTGCATAAGTTGGAAGTCTCAGTTACAGCATGTGGTTGCTTTATCTACAACTGAACCTGAATACGTGGCTATTACTGATGCTTTAAAGGAAGCTATTTGGCTGCAAGGCCTTCTGAATGAAATAGGTTTTCTTGACAAATGTACCACTGTGTTTTCTGATAGTATGTCTGCGATTCAGTTGTGTAAAAATCCTGTTTTTCATGATAGAACCAAGCATATAGATGTTAGGTATCATTTCATTCATGATATTGTGGAAAAAGGTATTGTTAACCTGGAAAAGATTGCATCTGAGTTTAATCCTGCTGATATGGGTACTAAATGCTTATCTGTTGAAAAATTTAGGTCTTGCATGAGGACTTTAAATTTCGACTATCTTGATTGAAGCATGTTGTATGCAGTTCTTTTCCGTGGATGTTGTGTCCACTCTTGAGCTTGTGTGCTCCGTTTATTTTGTCCTTGGGATATTTTAAACATTTTGTGACTGTGTGTCCGTGATCTTTGCTTCGGCTTAGATTTGTGTATCTTTTGTGATACCTTGACTTTGTGTCAAATTTCTGGATCTTGCATTTGACTTTGTGTCTTTTCGTTTTGCAGGTGTCCGGGGAAAAGTGCAATGATGAATTCCCTTTTTTAGTTATACACAAGGGTAGATGATTTGGGCCAAGGTGGAGATTTGTTGGGCCCGTTGGGCATTTGGCCCAAATGCTGGTCTTCTTCTCTCAAAGTATTGGGCCAAGTGTATCTTGGCCCATAGCCTTACACTTTTGGTCCCATTTAATCACTCATTTGTGACCCTTACGGGTAGAACGTGGATTTGAATTCTTGTGTGAGTTCAACGGGAATCTGAGCACTGTGGAGTTCTTCCCTCGACCACCTTCTCCGGCGTAGACGACGAACACGGACGACAATGACGACCGTATCCGCCTAACATCTATTAATTAAGTTTGATTTGCTATAAACAATACAATTTGAAACAGACAAGTTATTGATTTACGTTCCCGGGATAAACTTTTGGGGTTCCAATTTACACTTTTGAATTGATTGTACTTTTGAAATCCAATTTTAACGGCTAGATATATAATCACGTCTAGTTAATACACCTTTGGATATTAAGATGCAAAGATTAATGAAATGTAGTTTATTTATAATTGAAGGGAGTAATGGTGAGATTATCAGCCACCATAAACATTCCCTTCTTACCTAAAACGTATGATTTTCCTATTTATTTGCAGAAAAGTCCTTGGATTATCTTAAAACTCAAAAGGCACCGAGAAAATGAACAATTCAACTGTAACATTGTGTTGACACATCAGCCATAAGTCTCTCGATCGACGCGTGTGAGAGTAAACCACTCATATTATAGCTAAGTTTTCCCCGTACACAATAAAAAAAATTATTTTTTAATAATAAAATTTACCAACAGAGTTCAATCTGTTATTAATTACCAATAGATTATCAAGGAAATCATTATACTTCCTATGTCCGGTTCTAAGGTATTCATTTGCTTTTTGCACGTGGACAGTTCTAAAGTCTTTATTTGTTTTTTGCACATGAATTAAGGAGTATTATTATTATAGTTAAATTGGGTAGTTGTATTAGAGGGAAGTAGTGGGTCATATTGTGTACTTTTTTTACTAAATACTCCCTCCATCCCAGGCTAAGAGGGTCATTTTTCCATTTTTGGTCGTCCCACTCAAAGAGCCACATTTCCTTTTTATACACATGAGACCCACACATGCCCTCTAATACAATTAAAATATGGGACCCATACTCCCACTAATACAACTACCCACTACACATTAAATAATAATACTCCTTAATCTACGTGCAAAAAAACAAATTGCCCTCTTACGCCGGGACGGAGGGAGTAGAGGAAATTGATACCTTTGAAGCGGACGCCAGAAATAGTGAAATGAATACCTTAGAAGCGGACGGAGGGAGTATAAATTACCTATAGAATTATTAGCAACGGACTACCAATAAAATTATTTAACAACGAAATTGAATTTTCGTTGCTAAAAATATATATACCAACCACTACTTTACAAACGAAAATTTACCAACGGATTCCTTTACCAATGGAATTATTTAAAATCAAAATTGAATTTTCGTTGTTAAAATTTATTAACCACTACTTTGCCAACGGGAATATACCGACTTTTATCAACCGAGTATTTTGGTGGCAAAAGCAGTTTTTTAGTGGTTTGTTCTGCGTCGTTTTTAGATCACTTCAAAATAACATGTAATAATTTTTTTCTCTAATTTTCTTATCTATTGATTAATTTTTTTATTTATTTATTTTTATTAATTAATTTTAATTAGTTAATAAATTAAAAATTATTTATAGAAATAATATTTTTTAATTTAATTGATGAAATTAAATTTTAAACATTTTTTATTTTCTTACTTTTCTACTTATTTATTTAGATAAAGATAAAAGATACAATATCTTAACTTGTGGATATTCGAAATACTAGTATATTCTAATCAATTAACAAAAGTACCTCGACTTTGGCCCACTCAAAGTCAATACTCAATATTTAAGGCCCCATATGCAGTAACATGGGCTGAAAATTAACACTTGCATATGACTAGCTGTAATTTTTTAGATTGCGGCTTCATAATTTATTTTCAAGAGAAAGTCTTGTGTGAGTTTGTTTCACGTAAATTCTTATATGAGATGAATTAAAAGTAATAACATTATTATTAACCAAAAGGATAATAAATCGATAAAAAATGATAATGGTCATTGATAATTTATAATATAAATAAAAAGTAATAATATTTTACAATAAAAGTGATAACATTTTATAGTGAAAGTAATAATGATGTTATCTGTCTGACGTAAAAGTGTTTGATTTTTTTTAAGCAAAAGTAAAATTAATTTTTCTATAATTTTTTTCCGCAATTATGATCTATTACAGAATCAAGATGATCTATTTTCTCATTGCGCCGCTCCTACAATCTCAACTTAATCACGACTAAATTGAGTAACTTTGACACAATTGAGGATATAAATCATAAAAAAAAGTTGTTTAAAGTAATAGACTGAAGAAGAAAATTAACATTCCAATCCATTCAAATAACTGTTACTACAAACTACAGTTTCAACACCATTGTTCAATGTTGTAAGCAACGACTTCAATGAACCTAACAGAACACTAATAAAGCTTCATTTCTTTAATTTAGGAACGATGACATCAGACAAAGCAGTAGTGGTTGTAATGGACGCTTTTAGAATGTCAGAAGCCTGCATCAACAAATTAATTTCTTCATGATATAAAAGATAGATAGCAATAAAATAAAGAAAAAAATTAAATAGAGAGAGCTCCACTTCATGGAAATCAATTAACGATACACTCATCTGATTCAAAAGAGTGACAGCAGATGATGGACTCTTGAAGGATGTAATGGTTAGATCATCAGCTATCATAAAAATTCCCTTCCTACCTAAATCTTCACCAAGTCTTCTTCTGTCTGAACAAACAATAGCTTGTCTGTGGATCTTTGGACCACTACATTCAACATCATCGTCTTGGTGTTGTCTTCCTCGGATTTTATTTTCATGACCTTCTTCTGAACCCCCGTTTCAGATTCATCAGGTGTACCAAGAACGAAGTGAGTTAGAGGATGGCGGAAGATTAACAAACCCTTGAGAAAATCCATAATCTATTGCAAACACCAAAAACAAAGTATGTAATAAATAAAACTGGAGTTTTGCACATTGGTCGGAAAGAATCAAGAATGCATACCTCTTTTGAATCAAAAGATATGGTTCTTGTCTTGGACCCATCCATATCGGCCATGGCAACACCGACATTGTTGAGCGTATGTACGATGGATCCGCAAGTCATCGTTGATTATGAAAGAAACGTTTTCAGTAAATACCACAAAATATGCTCCAGAACTAGTAATCTCATGGGGTCGTCTTGAAATGAAAATGCGTAGGCACTTTCTGGATTGAGAATCGATAGCTTAGCCAATGTCGGGAAATGAAGCCATTGTAGAGATTGTTCAGGCAGCTTCCAAAAACATTACGACTACTCTCGTCTCCATAATGCCACTTGAAAACTTTCAAAATTTTTCCGAGTGGTAGTATCAAGAAGCTAAACAGTATATCTAATAATCTACCATCAACCTCTGCATATAAAACCCTCGTTTTTTCTTTATTTATCACAGCAGTCAGAGAAGACATTCTAAGCGTACAATGTAGCAAGACTTAAAAATCAAGAGTTGTTCAAACGATATTGGTGGTATAATGGTATTTATAGAGGTAACAATAAAAAATCTGTCCCTCCGAATCCCCAGGACAGGGGGGGGGGGGGGGGGGACTTTCCACTCCTTTAAGAATTCCCGACGGTTCTTTTTCCACTTGACTTCAATTTTTACGCAGATGTTTTAGGCCATTGGGTGTGAGATCGTTTAATTTTTTTTATGAATTGATAGTTTCCTTTTTATGAAACAAATGAAAATTGCACGAGGTTTTTCATCCAATGTTCCAACAATATAATATCAATGTATGCCACAATTTGAAATTTTAAAATATGTCATGTGGCATCTATTTGGTGGTGTTGGAACACTATAAGTCTACGTGTATGCAATAGGTGATCTCCACTCCCTCCGTCCCCCGTAGATTTCTATTTGATTTCTAATTATATTCAAACTTTTAAATTATATTTTATTTTTCATTTTTATATATGTATTGTATGCTTATTTATTCAATGTTCTAAATTGAACTTTTTCTTTTTTACACCGTGGCCTGTAAGTAGTCTGTTTAGACCGAGGATCAGTAGGGTTAGGTCCTCAATGTTAAAGGCTCGATTAACACGGTCCGCTTAGGTATGTTGACGGTTTAGCCTGGCCCTATAGAGCTAGGGCCAACCTGTTTAACAAACCCTAGAAATTACAAATGATATGCAAACAACAAAAGCTTCATCACGTGTGATCAATCATACTCCTGTCTCTCTGTGTTCGCAAAAAAGAGTTTATCAACATTAATTTTCATGTAACAGGTTGGAGGTTCGTGCCATGATTTACATTTTACATATTGCATCTGTGCTTCTTTCTTACTGCTGTTCTTCTTGCCATGCTCCACATGATGAATTGATTGTTAGATTTTGGATTATTGGTTATTGTTTTCAAAGATTAACTGGAACTTAATTCTTCTTTTTCCATAATTTTTTTTCTGCAATTATGATTTATTACATAATCAAGATATATTTCCTCATTGCATGCTGCTATATGCAACTCAACTCAATCACCACTATCAATCCTCGTCAACTTCGCTTTAATTACGAGTGTCGAGTGATTAAGTGTGGAAAAATAAAGAATACAAATTATAAAAAAATTGTTTAAAGTAATAGACTGAAGGAGAGAAGAAATGACATTCCAAAGGATTCAAATAGCTGTTACTACAGGCAACTTAACGCCATTGTAATTAATTAAGATAATGTAAATAACTACATCATCGAACACTAATCAACGTTCATTTCTTTAATTTAGGAATGATGACATCAGACAATGCAGTAGCCGATGTAAGGGACGCTCTTAGAATGTCAGAAGCCTGTATCAAAAAATTAATTCTAAAAGTTAAACTCATGTTTCATATTAACATAGCAATAAAATAAAGAAAAATTAACAGACATAAATCTTGCCTCATCCATTCCAATAGGGAGCTCAACTTCATGAATATCAGACAACGAGACTTTCATCTGATTCAATAGAGTGACAGCAGACGATGGACGCTTTAAGTATGTTACGCTTAGATCATTAGTTACCATAAACATTTCCTTAGTCTCTAAGGCAAATGCATGATGAACAAAGGAGGAAAAAGTTTCAGCCTTAAATAACTTATTTTTGGCATCTGTACCATTGAGATTCTGTAACTGGATTAGATCAACTAATCGGTCATAAAAATTGCCAACATTCTTAAAACGAGTGTCTCCTCCGAAATGCATGTCAACTATTCCAAGGGGAATTTTGAAAACCCCAAAAAGAAAATTCACAAAGTCTACGTCTGCCTGAGCAAACAATAACTTGCCAGTGGATTTTTGAAACACTGCACTCAACATCATCTTCTTGGTGATGTAACATGAAGTTCCACCTTCCTCAGATTTTATTCTTACAACCTTCTTCTCTGATGTAAGAACCCCCAGCTCAGGTTTATCAAGTGTACCAAGTAAGACGTCAGTTAGAGGACGGCAGGAGATCAACAAACCCTTGAGAAAATCCATAGTCTAAAAAAGAGAGTAATCTATAAATAAAATTGAGTTTTTCTTTGAAGAAATGTTCATTAGAGAGAATCAAGAATTAATACATACTTGATCAAACCAAGCCATAAGGTTGTTGTCTGGGCCCCATCCATATCGTCCATGGCAACACAATTAACACTTTTGAGAGTCTGTAAGACGGTCGATCCTTTCGCAAATGGCATGATCCGCAGGTCATCATAGATTATGAATGAACAGTTATGATCAGTAAATACCCTAAAAACCACAAAATATGATTTAAAGTGACGGATTGTTCCAGACAGAGTTGAAACTCCTTCTAACGGATATCTGTAGGCACTTTGTGGATTGAGGATCGACAGCTTATCGACTAACGGGAATTGGAGACTGCCTGGATTTGTTACGCCATTGTAGAGATTGTTCAAGCTTCCAAAATCAGTAGTAGTCTTGTGTGCATAATGCTGCTTAAAAATTTGCAAGATTTTTCCCAATGGCAGTATCAAGAAGCTAAACAAGACATCTAGGAAACCACCATCGACTTCTGCAAATAAAACCCTCGTTTTCTCTTTGTTTATCACATAAGTCAAATAGAAAGTAGGATCAGACATTCTGCGAAAAAAGAATTGATCAAACAATCGTCGCATTTATAGAGGTAGATCAACCATGTGAATCGGAATGCTAGCTATACGATGTAGACTTTCCACTTCTTGAAGCATCGATCTATTAAGAATTCCCAACTTTTGGTTTTCCAATTACTTCAATTTTTAATGCATGCATTCGACCTTACGCACGACATTTAATTTTAGGCCATTCAGTGGCGGACCCAGGATTTTAGATTTGGGGGTGCGGAATTGTTAAAATCACATGCAATATATTCCCTCCGTTTTTCGCAAGGTTGTCATTTACTTTTTAAACATGAATTAGAAAGTATTATTATTTAATTTGTAGTGAATAGTTATATTAGTGTCATGTATAGATCTCATATTTTAATTATATTAGTAATGTGTGTGGATAACATATACAAGATACTCACATTCGAAGTTCAGCATTCTGATAACATATATTCCTCTGTCCCGTCCTAATTGTTACGTTTATTTTTTGCACGGGATTAAAGAACATGATATTTTAATGTGTAGTGAGGTGAAATAAATAATATTTTAATGTATAGTACTGAATAGTTGTATTAGTGTTGTAGGTGGGCGCTCCCATATACCAAAAAAGGAAATGTAACCATTAGAATGTGACTCATAAATTAAAAATACGTAACCATTAGAATGAGAAGAAGGGAATATCTTCTACATTAAATTAATAGGAGAAATAATTATCTACTAAAAAATCATATAAAGCCATGTAAGAAAATAACTCAACTATTAACCAATCATTTTTATAATTGCAATATTAGTTATTATTTATTAATTATTCAAAAATTACTTAAAGAAGGTCCACAATAATTATTAAATAAAAATTAAAATAAAATTAATAGAATAAACGGTAGAGCATAAAATCAATAAAGTTAATGTACCTATTAATAAAACAAACTTAATGGGGTATATATAGTGATATATTTTCAATTTGGGGTACATTTGTACCCCATGAACCCATACTCGGTCCGCCACTGAGGCCATTGGGCTAGGCGTCAGATGTCCTGTTACGTGTTACATCTCCTGTTACACGTGCTAGATGAGTGACACTTGTGCGGAGAGAAAAATCTCAATCTTTCCCTTTAGGGTTGATTGTTAGGGTATAGATTAATCTATCATACGTGTCAATCACCCAACAATTTGTAACAGGAGATGTAAGAAGATCCGAATCGATTGGGCTAATATAATTCACGCGAGTTCATAATGAAAATTTTACATTCCATCAATATTGTTTATGAAATTCATATAATTTTAGATATTTTTTTTCCTAGTTGATTGGCATCTAAAAAGAACCAAGGCCGAATATCAATTTAGAGGAGGAGGCAAAAATGGAATATTAATTTTCAGAATTGTTAGAAATGAAGATTAATCCAAGAGATGGGATGAATTAATTAAGATTTGTGATCACCAATAACTTTGTACGTTCTTTGTCCCGTTCTGTGTGAGCCCCACTCTCCTTAAACTTATCGCCACCTATTAATATCACACAAATTTTACTCTCCCATCAGAAATCATCATTAAGTTTTGTTTATTAGCACACAAATTTTGAATATTATCTCTTTTTTGTTTTAATTTTAATTATTTAAGATAAATAAAAATAAAAGATTAATTAAAACTTAATCAATGCAAAGTATGATTAAAAGACAATATCATGATGGATTGTATGTGATTTGAAAAACTTTTGTCCTATATATATAGATACAAAGGAATTGACCTTAAAATATCATAATCAAATCAAATAAAGTTGTAAATCTAATCCGACCATATATAAAGTTTAAAATACAAGAAAACATCGCCTAAATTCCAATCTAATTACTAAACATAAATATGCGAATAATATCTAAATACTTTCTTTTAAGAACATAGGACCCACCAAAAATTAATTTATTTATTTACATGGGCCCACATACACATCACACTCACTATTAATACAACTACCAACTACACATCAAATATTTTTTCGCTCACTTCACTTTACATTAAATTATTATACTCCTTAAATTCCGTGCTAAAAAAAAGGCGTCAATTTCTCCGGGACGGAGGGAATATAACTTTAATAGAGTAAAAACTACTGCTACATCGTAAAAATAATACTACCTCCGGCCACTTGAAAGGTAACTGTTCACTATTCCTAGCGTCCGCTTCAAAGGTATCAATTTTCTCTATTTAGTAAAGAAAATACACGATATGACCCACCACTTATCTCTAATACAACTACTCACTTTACCTATAATAATAATACTCCTTAATCCACGTGGGAAAAGCAAATAAAGACATTAGAAATGTCCACGTGCAAACAACAAACGGTTACCTTGTAAGTGGCCGGATGGAGTAATTAATAAACAAAGAAGTAAGGTCAAACAGTATCAACGACTCTATTAAAAATAAATAAAAATTTACACTACTTTTAATATATATAGTACTGCTTAAAATGTTCCATTTAATAAAAATAACGTTGCTCGATTATTGACTCAATTAAAATATATAATTTTTATAATTTGATTGTACTCGATTGTTTAAATCGAATCAGTCAAAAGTAGTATTTTCTATTATTTTATGCATCCTAAATTTTCAAAACATTGGACATTAAGAAAAAAAATATTAAATCTAAAATGGAATATTGAAAATTTCCCATAAATAAATATTAAGTGAGGAAACAGTGGAATTTACTACTAGTATAAATATAGAATGCCTCTAGAAGAAGTTAGAGAGTGGAGAAAAAAAAAAAAGAGAAAATGGATAAAGTAGTGCACAAGAATTTGAAGGTGAACGGAATCAACATGCACGTGGCGGAGATGGGGGAAGGCCCGGCGGCGATACTCTTCCTCCACGGCTTCCCGGAGCTCTGGTACTCGTGGCGCCACCAGATGGTCCACCTCTCCGGCAAGGGGTTCCGCACCATCGCCCCGGACCTCCGAGGCTACGGCGAAACGGATGCTCCACCGTCGCCCTCCAGCTACACGGTGCACCACATCGTCGGAGACCTGGTGGCGCTGCTGGACGCCCTGGGGCTGGAGCAGGTGTTCCTGGTGGGCCACGACTGGGGCGCCATCATCGCCTGGTGGTTCTGTTTGGTCCGACCAGATAGAATCAAAGCTCTGGTGAATACCAGCGTCGTTTTCATGCCCAGAAATCCTCTGGTCAAGACTCTTCAGGGATTCAGAGACACTCTGGGCGATGGCTTCTACATGTGCAGATTCCAGGTATATGCATTTTCTTCTTCTTTTTATTATCCAAATATTTACCTTAATTTCGGGTCGAATTCTCTTTTTCATTTTTTACATCATCTTTTGTTCCAAATTGTTAAATGGACACATAGATAGAAGAAACTATACTCTAAACTTTAAGTCCTAGAAGGAATTGTCAATTACTAAATGCATACCACATAAGATGTGCGAAAATGATATAGAAGATTCGGTGTGATTAAGTTAATTTGGTTTTATTATATGGATCGAGTCAGAAGCGAATCCAGTACAATTGTACCCCAAATTGAAATTATAATAAATATGTAATAATATTTATGTCTGGTCTAGTGGTTAAGGCATGGGAGCTTTGGCTATTTAGGTCACATCAAAACGACTTTGAATCAGTTTTTTCTTTTTTTTTATCATTTCATTTTAAATTTGGTGTATTTTAATCAAACACACAAAATTATAATATTATAAATTTAAAATTTTAAATAAAGTTTATTAATTTTAACACAAATTTATACTTAATTCACTATCATTCTTATAAATTTATACTATACACTTTTGATAATAATCAATAATGTTTTATATTACTTGCTACAATGAAAATTCCATAGTCAATTATAATTTATGTGTTTTAATTTATTTAAGATAGATTTTGAATAATAAAAAATATTTTTTATAATTACATGTTGTATTCCCAATTTTTATACCCTGGATCCGTCCCTGGATCGAGTTTGAAGAAGTTTAAATTAAATTACTAGTATTATTTTAACTTTTAAGAATATTTTATTTTTATTGTCTCCTTTTGTAAATTTTTGTGAGATGAATGTGTTTGTGGGGGCATTGGGATGGGGGAGGATCATAGTAATTTAAAGGTAGCCTTAATTATTTTGATTTAACAGATAGTCTTCTTTTTCTTTTCTTTAAAATGAAAATTAACATATATCATGAAATTGGATCCCATGTGACCATAACAGATATTGCCGGCCAGTTGCGGAAAAAAATCATTTTTAATTAGTTAATTTATTTATTATTGCGAAATGATCCAACGGTTGTCTCATCACGTGTTACTCACCCTTATTATGTTAATTTTGTAATTAATTGCATATTTTATTCACGTACATCATTTTATGTTCAATTATTAATTATAGTGTCCATGGCAAAAAATATATCCTATATGATGATAGAGAAAAAGTTTAATACCGACAATCTTTTAATTTAATTTTCTTTTTTAATTAATACATTTTTTTTACTATATTGTCATTCATTGTATTTTATCCACCCACACTCCAATCTACCCTATCTACACCACCCGGCGACGACGGCGGCGGCGCCAGGCCTCCGATCATCGGTAGCCGGTGGAGGACGGTTGCCGGTGAGGGTGGCGGCGGTGATCGGCAGCAAGTGGGTGGGTAGAGGGTTAAGGGTTTATAATTAATGTTGGAGAATAATAATAAATAATATATATATATATATATATATATATATATATATATTATTTATTTATTTTAAGTAGAATTAATAATTTCATAAGGTATGGTGTTAATTTTTTTCATCTATAAAATTTGTATAAAAAAATCTTTTCTCTAATTTATCATATATCCTCAGATTTGACGCACAAAATTATACAACCAAATGACAAAGTAAATCCAAAGATTCCCTCCGTGGTAATTTAATTTTAATTATCACCTTATGGGTGTTTGGCAATTAGTGGCCTTTACTTAAATTATTAAATCATAAAAGTTGTACTCTTTCAAAAGTAGGGTGATGTGGTTGAACGATTATTTCTCTAAATGCTAACAACTTTTTTTAAAGATTATACCCAACTTCCCATATACTTATCTTTTATCAAGTAATTCAGGATTAATATTTTCCGTGACTTTATTATTTAAAACAGAAAAATGGAAAAGACTTAGTGTCACTTGACTTGAGAGTGTTTTGCTGTTTAGGGGAAAGGGAATAACTTTATTAAGATTCACACACAAATATGTTGCTACATCTCTTCTATCATTCATTAATTGAGCTATCCCATTTAAATACTATTAACTACTCCCTCCCTCCCGTTTCAATGTTCACGTTTCTATTTTGCGCGTCTCATTTCAATGCTTACGTTTTTCTTTTTAGGAATATGGGACCAACATAATAAAATTAATATATCATCCAACACTGATACACATATCTACTTCACATCAAATATTATATTTTTCCACCTATTATCTATTAAAATATAATACTTTTCAATCAACGTGCAAAAAACAAACGTAAACATTGAAACGGGACGGAGGGAGTATTTATTTTCATATCTGTTTAAAAATTTTAGGGTTATTTTAGAGTGCACAGGGTGTACCGGTGCACCTGAGAGTTTAAACGGTAAATGTGAGGATGTAATGGGTAGTTAATGTATTTATTTTTAATTATTCTATTTTATTTAGTGGTTAGAATTAAATAAGAACATGATCTAACGATTTAGATTGTCAGGTGCACCCGATACACTGCAGTTTGACTCAAAATTTTATCATGATACTTATATTCGTTTAATAGTTTATCAATACCCCCTTTCGGGACATAACTCAAATTGCCCAAACTTACAATAGTAACATTTTTTTTAACTACTTTTACATACTACTCCCTCCGTCCCACACTTTTATTTATATTTTTTGTTTTCGTCCGTCCAACACTTATCTTCACCACCAAAAAAAAAATTTTTACACTAACCAACAACCTCAAAAGTTATCTTAATTTCAAAAATATCACTCCCACCTAACACACATAACATACTTTATAATTTATTTATTATCTAAAAATACTACAAGACCCCTAAAAAGTCAATAAAATTGATCAAAAAATAATTTTTCTTAAACTCTCTTAAACTTCATATCTACAGTATACGTGAACTTAACTTGGGACGGAGGGAGTACATCTTTATTGCCCACCTTTCATATTAAATGTCTGAATTACCCTTGGATCTCATATTTATTTTTTTTATAGGAAAATACATTAATAGGCCATTTATTTCTTAATTTTAGAAAAAAAAATTTAGTTTCAAAAAAGCGTGTGATATATATATATATATTGGGGTTAGCTATTTGCACCCCCAAAATTACTGAACGTACCCCATAAATATTTAAATTGACATAATTATCCTTATAAATTTTATTATGTTTTATATCTTTCCGTTGCAACAACCGAACAGTTAAAGAATTCTTATATCTTATCTGTTCGGTTGCAGCAACCGAACAGAATAAGATTTGTGATTTTCTTTAATTCATATATATCCGAATAGATAAGATAACAGATAAGTTTCATGAAATCATCGATTTGCTGCAACCGAACAGATAATAGATGAATTCTTTGTTCTGCTTGATTGTTGAAACCGAACAGTTTGTTAAAAAATCACCGAACATTTAAAAATCACAGAACAGATAACATATAAGTTTCATAATTTAAAAAAATCACAAATCTTGTTCTGTGCCGTTGCTGCAACCGAACATTTAAGAATTCTTTGTTCTGTTCGGACGCTGCAACCGAACAGATAATAGATGAATTCTTTGTTCTGTTCGATTGTTGCAACCGAACAGTCATATATAAATTTTTTAAGGGTAATTATGTCAATTTAAATATTTTTGGGGTACGTTCAGTAATTCTGGGTACAAATAGCCGCTCTCATATATATTTTATAAAATTGTAATCCAATTGAATTATTAATAGTCTAGGAAATAAATTATTAAATATGCGGTGCAATTTAATTTGAGAAAAATATGTATATATAAAATTAAGATTCAACCATCTAATTAGATTGCTGCAATTTTAAAATTTAAGTATTCCATTTTTTCAAGTTGGAAATCACTTAGCAAAAACAAAATAAAATAAAAATCAAGGGTATTGTACCACGAAAACCGAGATTGATGAATTGTCATCCATAAATGAAATTAGAGCTTAGTGTTAATGGAGATGATTAGATTGTATTAATGTTGTTTGTTTGTAGGAAGAAGGAAAGGCAGAGGCAGCATTTGGCAGTATAGATACTGCAACACTCATAAAAACATTCTTATCAATGAAGTTGGATCCCAACTCTCCTCCATCAGTTCCCCTAGAATTAGAGTTTGCGTTGAAGCAACCTATACCAATGGCTTCCTGGCTCACTCAAGAAGACGTCGATTACTACGCTTCTAAGTTCAAGAAAACGGGCTTCACCGGTGGATTGAACTACTATCGAGCCATGGACTTGTACGCCTTCATTTGAACACATGAAACATTATCAATATTTCCATCCCATGTTAAATACTAATTTCATGATGTTTTGTAGGAGTTGGGAGCTAACCGCGCCTTGGACTGAGGCGCGAGTCCAAGTGCCGGTTAAGTTCTTGATCGGAGACGTGGACTTGACCTACCATTTCCCGGGTGTCAAGGAATTCATTGCAACTGATGCTTTCAAGAAATATGTTCCTCTTTTGGAGCCGGTCGTGGTGATGGAAGGCGTCGGCCATTTTCTCAACCAAGAAAAGGCCGACGAAGTCAGTCACCACATCTATGATTACTTCTCTAAGTTCTAATCCATCCACATAATATGCCACGGCTTAAATCTCCCTCTCCTCGATTCTCTAATTGCAAGCATTTTCTAATAATAAGGGAGAATTCAAATTAGGCATCAATTAATTTCCATGTCTCATGTGTCTTTCAAAATCTTTATTCATGCACATGAGTTTGATTTGATACAATTAATAGAATATCATATATCTATTGTTATTTTTCTACAAAAACACATCATTATATATCCATCCATGAATCATTATATCAGAAGCTACCAAATTATATATCAACCATCAAGACCATTAGTGTTAACAAATAAATAAGAAGTGTGTGTATATATAAACTAATTTAGTTAAAATAATACAATAACTGGTTCGTATACTCCTTAATTGAGTCTTTTATAATGCAATAAAAATTGAGTTTATTAAGCCGTAATTAAAGTAATTAATTCTTTTAATAAAACTAAATTTATGAGAGTGACCGGGCTGTTAGATTGTGATACAATATAAAGTGCCTAGTAAATTTATCACTAGAAAGAAAAAATATGTATACCTAGATTTATCTCGTACTTCACACCATTCAGAGGAGATTACGATTTATGGGGAGAAATAATAATTAAATAAATCACTCTTAATTATTGTTGGTGCTCACTTTCGTCGGATTGACTCAAGTGATCCCCAAACACAAAGTAATCAACGGAGAATGAAGGGAAGCACTCTTTGTATTGAAATGTTGGGCAATTGGCCCTTTGAATTACGTACTCACTCTCAATTCTCCTTCTATAGTATTCTCTTCATCCCGTACTTGTGGTTACGTTTGTTTTTTGCACGTGAATTTATGAATATAATATTTTAATGTGTATTGAGGTGAAATAAATAATATTTTAATATAAAATGAGTAGATGTATTAGTGTAACGTGTGGGTCCATGGAAAGAGAAGTAATTAATTTTTGTATGTCTCATATGCTAAAAATGGAAATTGTAACAATTAGAATAGGACGCCCAAAAATAAAATATGTAACCATTAGAATGAGAATAGAGCATGAGATTAAAAGTAATAAAAAAATAGGTTTTGTGGGATTTGTGTTATTCCCCCCTATTTATACATTTCTTGGCTTTCCTCCCGTGGGTGTGAGAAGTAATTTTCATTCTTGATGATTCTTCCAATGAAGTGGTGCCATGTTTCCTCTATGGGTGATCCATATGTAACTAATTTGATGTTTTTTCTTCTTGGCTTGTGATTGGTCGAGACGGAATCAAGTCATCACTTTTGGGCCTTCTTGGTCCTTTGGTGTTGGGCCTATATATTTCTCTCTCTCTAATTGGGCCTGAAATTATATATGTTCCCATAACAATTATGAACTTAATAAATATAAATAAATAATCCCAATGGCAGTATCAAGAAAGTATACATCGTACGAGATTCTTTCCATACAGCGGTTTCACACAAAATTTATACTTCATCCGTTCCAAAGTTATCTACATCGGTACTATAAATTTGGAGTTTAAGAAAAATTATATTTTGATCAATTTTATTGACTTTTAAGGGGTATTGTGGTATTTTTAGGTAATAAATAAATTATAAAGTATTTTATGTGTATTAGGTGAGAGTGATATTTTTGAAATTAAGGTAACTTTTGAAGTTGTTGGTTAATATGAAGTTTATTTTTTTGGATGGTGAAGATAAGTGTGAGACGCATAAAAACGAAAAGTGTGAAGATAAGTATGAGATGGAGGGAGTATATACAATAAGTGAACTTTAAGAACGAGACATTATTCAGCGTAGGATCAAAGTGAAACAAATTTCGAGATATAAATATGATATTATATCAAGATCTCAAGCAACCTGCCCTCATATTTTAGAGCCAAACTAATGGTTAAACTAAAGTTTATCTCCCCGAATTCCACACAAAACTCTTCCAATATGATAATTTATAAATAGGATATTTCTTATAAAAATAATTAAAAATAAAGTGATGTTTTCGAATCTTTACACAAACAAGTAACAACACGTGCGAAACAGCTAATTTGATTTACATTTTCAAATTAATTAATTATTAAAATAAAAGAAGATATTTTCAAATAAATAAAATAAGAAGTACTCCATTAATAGCACACTATATGAAGCATGTAAGTTGCAAAATTGGATTTACTCCAAACTTAATTTAGTATACTACATAGAGACTGCAAAGGACAAAATTGGCTAGACAAAATAAAATAAATAAATAAAATGGATAAAATAGTGCACAAGAGGTTGAAGGTGAACGGCATCAACATGCACGTGGCGGAGCTGGGAGAAGGCCCGGCGGCGATACTCTTCCTCCACGGCTTCCCGGACCTCTGGTACACGTGGCGCCACCAGATGGTGTTCCTCTCCGGCAAGGGGTACCGCACCATTGCCCCCGATCTCCGAGGCTACGGCGACACGGAGGCTCCGCCGTCGACCTCCAGCTACACGGCGCATCACATCGTCGGAGACCTGGTGGCGCTGCTGGATGCTCTGGAGCTGGAGCAGGTTTTCCTGGTGGGCCACGACTGGGGCGCCATCATCGCCTGGTGGTTCTGTTTGCTCCGACCGGATAGAATCAAAGCCTTGGTGAATACGAGCGTCGTTTTCATGCCCAGAAATCCTCTGGTCAAGACTCTTCAGGGATTCAGAGACTCCATGGGCGACGGCTTTTACATCATCAGATTCCTGGTACATATAATCTCCCTCCATGCATTACCAACCATTGTTTTTTTTTTCTCATGGATTAAGAAAAGCTACTTTTTACCGACTTTGTTTATTTTTGAAGGGTAAGTATTGCATTCTTTTTAGATAGATTATAAATAGGGATTCCAGATTAAATTTCACACTTTCTTTTATGTCTATCTCACGTTAAATTTCACTATCCATAAAAAGAAATATTACATATATTAATCATAAACCTTAAAATTACATTTTAATTACTATAAATTATAAATGTACAACTCTCATCTCATACACATATTTTTTCCTAAAAATACTAAATTATCATTTAAAAGTCAATAAAATTGAACAAAATTAATTTTTCTTTAACTTCAATATGTTACCATTTTTAGATTGTACACAATGAGACGAATGAAAATAGAAATGGTTAATATTACTATAAGATTGAGGGAGTATTTTAATTTAACCATTATAGTAATTTACAATAATGTAGTTCACGTAATAGGATAATTTTCACCTTATATAATTATTTGTCGGTCGATAATCAAAAGGAACTTACGATGTTGTGATTATGTAGGAAGAAGGAAAAGCAGAGGAAGCATTTGGTAGTGTAGACACTGCAAAATTGATAAAGACAATCTTATCACTGAAGTATCCCTACCCTCTAATCATTCCTCCATGGATTCCCCTAAAATTGGTGTTTAAGGTGGCGTCCATCATACCTATACCATTGGCTTCCTGGCTTACTCAACAAGATGTGAATTACTACGCTTCTAAGTTCCAGAAATCGGGCTTCACCGGTGGATTGAACTACTATCGAGCCATGGATTTGTACACATTTTAATTCATATACACATAGATGTATGATTCCATGTGAATTATTACTTGAACTCATGCATGATGTTGTGCAGGAGTTGGGAGGTGATGGCGCCTTGGAGCAAAGCGCGAGTGAGCGTGCCGGTTAAGTTCTTGATTGGCGAATGGGATATGACCTATCATATCCCAGGCATCAAGGATTTTATCACGAGTGGTGATTTCAAGAAATATGTTCCTCTTCTGGAGCCCGTTGTGGTGTTGAAGGGAGTCGGCCATTTTCTACATCAAGAAAAGGCCGACGAACTCAACCACCACATCTATGATTACTTCTCCAACTTCTGATCCATCTACACCTCTTCTTCGTCTTGTTCTTATTCACATTCATGTTGGATAATTACAGGTCGAAAATGGAGCGTAAAAAGGATGATTTTATTGATAAGTCACGTATTGTACAGTACCACTTACTCGTTCAATTCACTCTACATAATTTAGTTAACAGTTGATTTCTACACTCTTAGAATATACTAACAAAATAACCAATCACCTTAGTTAGTGCATTATATTCATTCAATCCCTATTGGAAACGCCATCAGCCACTGCAATCAAAACTCAAAACTAAGTACTCAAGCTAATAGAAATTAAAAAGGTCTTGATCTAAGCATCTGCAAACTAACAAGTGGCAAACATCAGTCGATTCAAACAAAACTAGTAAACAAGAACCGAATATATACGAACACTCTCATCAGTGTTCATTTCTTTAATTTGGGAACAATGACATCAGACAAAGCAGTTTTCCAGAATTTCAGAAGCCTGCATCAACAAACAATTTTCCAAGTTAAACACACTCTTCATATACAAAGGCAATTTAAAAAGAAAAAGAGAGGAATCTTACCTCTTCCATCCCAATGTGGAGCTCCACTTCTTTGATATCAGACAAAGAGATCTTCATAGCATTAAGAACAGAGAGAATGGAGGAGAGATCATCAGTCACCATATACATTTGCTTCCTACCACCCACACGTTGGAAAAAGGGGGAGAATGTTTCAAGCTTCATCAACTGCTGTTTTGCATTAGGGCCATGGAGGTTCTTCATCTGAATAAGATCAATTAATCCCTTATAAAGAATATCTATATTTCCAAAACGAGTGTTGCTCCCAAAATTCATGTCAACTAGTCCCAATGGAATCTTCAGCAGACTCGAAAGAAAATCCATAAAGTCATCCTCTGCCTGAACAAACAACAGTTTGTTGGGGATCTTTCAACTGTTGCTTTCAATACCATCTGCTTCGAATTAGGGGCTCCTTTGCCCTGAATCTGAATCCCTTCTTCAGATTTTACTTTGGCAAACTTCATCTCCTTCCCTAGTTCAGATTTCTCCGGTGTACTATTGAGTATGATATCAGTCAGTGGATGGCGTCAGAACAGTAAACCCTTCAAGAATTCCATAGTCTTGAAAAAAACACAAGAAAACATTAGTACATATTCGAGCAAATATCAAAATTCATACTTAAAATTTTTAATTTTAGTCCAATTCTCAGTTTTGATCTTGATCTAGGTCATTTCTGTCAAAATTTAGTATTTTTACTAAATTTAGTTCAATTTTTTTTAATCCAAATTTAGTCCTTTGTGTCACAATTTTGGAACAAAATTTGATCGAAAAAATTATTACATTTGAATAAAAATTGATCAAAACAGGAAAAAAAAAATCAAAATTGAGAATTACAAATTAAAATGACTTCAAAGGAAGAACTTTAATATTTCCTGTGCGTATTCATAATTAAAACTAGAGTAGATAAGACTATGAAGAACACCTTATCGAGGTCAAAATCAAGATCAATGGTCTCAGCCCCATCTAGATCTGCCATGGGAAGGCCAAGATTGTTGAGAGTTTGCACGATGGATCCTTTGACATTGGGCATAATCCTCAAGTCATCACGGATAATGAAGGAAGTATTCTCAGTGAAAACCCTAGAAACAAAGAAATATTCATCATCCTGTAAGCGACGACAAATTGATTTGTTTTCCTTACACTCAATGCGTCAATAACAGGGTATGGAAATCGGAAAACGCGTTCTGGATTGAGAATCGGCAGCTTCAGCCCTGAACGGAAATCGAAACTATCCGCAAAGCCACAGTACAGAGCGTTGAAGCTGCCAACAATTTGTGCTTGATCGAGTATCTTCTCTCCATAATGCTTTAGAAGAACATCCAGAATATTTCCCAATGGGAGCATCAAGAAGCTAAATAATACATCAGCAAATAGGTCTTCAATTTCTGCGAATAAAACCCTATTTTTTTGCTTGTTTATCACAGCTTTTACTGTGAATTTAACTTCTTCACGAGTATACCCTGCGGTGGCGTTTGAATATTTCCTTCTCTTTGAAACGGATGCGGTTGGCGTTTGCCCTTTTTTCTGTGCAGATTGATTTTGCATTTTTACCTTCATTCTTAGGCCAAACAGAGCATATGGTATGGATATGAATGAAGAATATGAGAAATCAGTGTTTATTTCTCACAACACAAAAAATAAATAAATTAAAGCCCAATCTATAAAGATTACGAATTAAAGCCCAATTCCCCATAGACTACGAATCGTCAATATATGGAATTCAATCTGGTTAGGCCAATAAAATCTTTATTACATCTATTATTACGTAGTAATAAGTGATCTTAAGTCTTTTTTGTTTGACAGGAGGAATATAATTTTGAAAGGATATGAGTATTAATTTGGGGATTGAGCTATTTATGGGGAATATGCTTATTCCTATCAATTTATGTTGAAGTTAGTTTCCTGTGCGGGTACCTTTATATAATTTTGTTCTAAAAGATAATATAAGAGTATAATCTTTTTATTAAAAAATCAATGGAAATATAAATAGAATAATTATTTTGATGAAATAGTATACTAATTTCTACTCAATTGATCACGGGGCATTCAAATTTCACAATATTCCAGCTAAGGCATAAAATACTGTTGAAATGTTTGTAATTCTTGTGAGGTGAAATCAACTTCCGATGCAGCAATTTTACTGATTTTATTTTGGAGTAAATTGATAGAATTGAGATATCCATTTCTTCAAAGTGAAGGATTTTAGGACATGGAGTTATAAACACTTTATAATCCTGCATTTAAGCTTTTCAATACAAGGGCCAAAGTGAATCAAAGTAATACTTGTAGTAAACAGCCTACGGTTCTTCCAAAAACGGGTTGGTTAGGCAATCCTTCATAGTCCATTTCTTCGATAAGGATTGGGCAGGCCATCAGTTAAACAAGAAGGCGAGTGATTCTAACACTCATTCTTCGAGTCAGGAAGACTGGTGGTTATTCAAGAAAGGATCGATGAGGCAGACAGATAAAGCAGAAGATGACACAAGAGAACTCAAGTTTTCACAACACAAAAATAAAAGATAAATGTAAGAGTAGAAAACATGATGAGTAAATTTATTACCTCATTTAAGCCAATGTGCAGATCCACTACCTTTGAACCACTTAAAACTTGATCCAGATCAATGCGAATAAGATCTTGACTCTGTATCAAGGTTAAGTCACTGATCACCACGAATTTCCCTACCGGCTTAACATAGCTTCCCTCATCACCTTTCGGATCCTTGAAGTACATCCAAGAACCCTTCTCTACTATGGTCTTCGTTTTAGATTCTTTGCTTTCCAAGTAGTATACAGAGGGAGTCGTTTGTTCAGAGAGACTGAAAATCTGGTTCTTGGTACCATACTTGGGAGGAAGAACAGGTTTCATTAGCCTGTTCTTTGTATCCGGCCTGCTGAAATACTTGTCATCGATGAGATTCTCGACGCTTTTGTACAGATTATTTATGTTGTTTAAACATGTTTTGCCACCCAAAAGGCACACGACTCTACTCAATGGAATTGTAAGCAAACTGAAAAGGAAATCCACGAAATCCTTGTCAGCCAAAACACAGATGAACTCGTTCGTTTCTTTATTCATCAGAGCTTTGATGATCATTTTCGTAGAGTGAGACTTAGGTTCTTTCAACATCTCAGGCATCACTGCAGAATCTGCATTGCTCTTTTTATGCAGAATGGTGTCTGTTAGCGGAGTAATGGAGAGTAGAGATCCCTTCAGCAAATTCATAATCTGATCACATAATAAATAAAATAATCCAATCTGGAACTCTACTTCTTCGACATCACACGTAGAGATATTCATCTGACTGAGGAGAGAGAGAGTGGACGTGACACACAAGGGTGTCACCGTTAAATCATCTCTTACCATATACATTCTTGATTTTGCAGACTCCACAAAAAATGGCTTCTCAAAGCAGACAGAGAACCTAGTTTTTCCTCTGTTAAGACTCCTGAGTAAACAATGGCCCAACAGGGCTCGTTTTAAAATTATATCATCACAGACCACAAGCCTGTCCGTGTGATCAACCATGCTCCCATACAAATTATCTATATTGTTAAGGTGAGTGCTGCTGCGCAAAAGTGACTTAACAGCCCCAAATGGAATTGTGAGCAGACCAAATAAAAAATCAACAAAATCTTCATCTGCCTGTGCAAACAATAACTTATTACTCGATTTTTGAAGCATTACTTTCAAAGTCATCTTCTTGACGAAGTTAGGATTCAAATCGGTAACCCCATCCATCTCTAAGTTAGAACTTGCCCATCTGGTGCAAAGTATGATTTCAGTCAGTGGACTGTGCAAAATCAACAACCCCTTCAGAAGATCCATAAGCTGATGCAAGCACACAATTGGTACAAAAACAAAAACAGAGTTAGTAATAAATCAAACTGAGATTAATATCAGTCCACTAAAGAGTCTAATCGGGAACACCTCATTGACACCGAAAGTGACATTTCTTGTCTCAGCGCCATCTAAATCTGCCATAGTAAGGCCAATGCAGCTGAGAGTTTCTAACAAGGATCCTTTCACATTAGGGACAATCCGCAAGTCATCACTGATAATGAATGAAGCTGTACAATCAGTTATACCCAGAGGAACTGCTTTCTCATCTGAATTATCATTTGTAGGTTGGTGATCGAAGAATCTGAGCTTATATTTATGACATATGGACGCATAGTCCCTTTCTGGATTGAGAAGAATCAGCTTCCTACTATCAGACTGGAAATGGAAACTATCAAGATTTACTACACCATCGTACAAAGTGTTCAAGCTTCCGACAACAGGCATGTTGTCTCCATAATACTTTTTCAAAACTTGCACAATTCGTCCCAATGGCACAATCAAGAAGCTTAACAATAAGTCAGCAAAATCATGGCCAACTTCTGCAAATAAAACCGTAGTGTTCTGTTTGTTTATCACAGCTTTAAAAGTGACCGTGACTTCTTCAGCAGCAGACATTCTTTTGTGTTTGCCGGACTGTAGTACAGTTGACAAAACAATTGAAACGGATGAATTGATGATATCAAGAATTTCTGCTTTCCTAAATCATTAGACACACACGCACACTCAAAAAAAAAAAAAAAACACTAGCATATCTTTAGGGAAGAGGCAGAGTAATAAATTCTCATATGTGATTTAATCAAACAGGCTAAACTAGTAACAAAATATAAGCATTATCGCCAAGAAAAAAAAATCAAAAAATAATAGCTGGACTAGTGAACAAAACCAAGCCAATAACTTAATAGAAAAAATGAAGGCGAGTACTCAAGCACAAACAAATCAGTGAAAAATTACCTGATGAAAACAACTTAGAACCGCCACATGAAGGCTAAAGCCGGTGGAATTTCGGGTGGCAATGCGGCGGCAGAAATGGCGGCGATGGGTTTGAAACTAGTCTTCTTAATTTCAATTTCGAATTTCACGCACAAAGTTTAAATAAAGCTTGCAAATTAATATGAAATAATTAAATATTAGTACACGATTACACGATTAACGATAAATTAGTCTCGACTCTCGAGTCAAATGTTGCAAATAAATATTAGTACACGATTACACGATTAACGATAAATTAGTCTCGATCTATCCAAACTCTATTACACGATTAACGATAAATTAGTCTCGACTCTCGAGTCAAATGTTGCAAATAAATATTAGTACACGATTACACGAGTCTCGATAAATTAGTCTCGATTAATATAAGTAGGAGTAAGAATGAGATGGGTATTTCTGCATATTCGATCTATCCAAACTCTGATAGAAAGGTAGAAAGGATACGATTAATTTCAAACGGGTTTGAGATACAGATATATCATATATCCACCCATTTATATATAAATATGTTCCCATTGTCAAAATTAACCCATTTTTGAATAGTAAAAAAGGGGTCTGAATCTTCTATTACATTTTGGACACTCCGTTGGATGACACGTGTTAGACACGTGTCATTCCATGAACAAGTGTTACAGCCCTAAGTCAACCAGTCAACCCTTGAGACAAGAGATTGGATTTATCCACCCGACACGTGTCATTCCATGAACAAGTGTTACAGGAGAATGTGTCGCAGAAGAGATTGGATTTATCCACCGACACGTGTCAGACGTGTCATTCTATGAACAAATGTTACAGGAGAATTGTGTCACAGAACATCATGTGCCATAAAAAAGTTATTGTCACTCATTAATTAAATTATATAACAATTCTATTGGATCAAAAGATATTGATATTAATAATATCATAAGGATCTTAGAGCAAAAATAAAATTAGTAAACTTTAAAATTAAATCAAAAGATAAAAGGTAAATTTCAAAATTAAATCAAAAGATTAAAGATATATGGTACATGAAAACAAGATTTCATGAACGCAAGTAAAAAGCGATACTACCGAGTGTTCCATGAATCCAAATTTAAAAGTTATTATGAATTAAGAAATTTTGAGTCCTTTGAAGCTCTAGATCTTTTCAACATCGGCGATACCACCGATTAATCTTTTACTCCATTTCATAAAACGAACTTTTTAATATCAAATACTAATGCCTACAAGTGATTATATTACAAAAAATGCTAAAGACTCAAATATATTTATATTTGATTCTTCAAGAAAGGTTTGATGAGACCATCAGTCAATGCAGAAGCCGAGCCAAGAGATGCTTTTAGTATGTTTAAACCCTGCACGAAAAAAAACACAACAAAGGGTCATATATATGCCTTTGGAATTGATCTGATGATAAAAATTTAGATACCTCTTTCAAGCCAATTTGCAGCTCCAGTACTTTGACTCGGTTGGGACTATTTTTGGATGACACCCCGGTGAAAGGGGTCACGGTTAAATCATCGAGCACCACAAATTTTCCTTGCTGCTTAACATAGCTTCCGTCATCACCTTTTGGATCCTTAAAACACATCCAAGAACCTTTCTCTACTGTACGATTCTCAGAATCTTGTCTGCTTTCCATGTAATATACAGAGGGAGTCATTTGTTCAGACAGGGGGAAAATCTGGTACTTGGAGAGGTAATTAGGAGGTAGATCAGGCTTGGTTAGCCTGTTTTTGGTATCTGGAGAGGCTAAATACTTTTCTTCTATGAGATATGCTACGCTTTCGTACAGATTGTCTATGTTCTGGAGACCTGTTTTGCCACCCAAAAGGCACTCAACTCCACTCAATGGAATTGTGAGAAAACTGAAAAGGAAATCTATGAAATCTTCCCTTGCCAGCACATGCACCAACACGTTCGTAGAATGATTTACCACAGCTTCCACAGTCATCTTCTTAGAGGGAGTTAATGGTTCTTTCACCATCTCATTTAGTACATCTCCTCTTACACGGAAAAAATCGGTGACGCGTGCATTTAAGATGGTATCTGTAAGTGGAGTGTTGGAGAGAAAAGATCCCTTCAGCAACATCATAAACTGATGAAGTAAAACAGAACAAATAAACTGTTATACGTTTAAAATGAAAGTCATATATATAAAGAAAAAGAATCAAGATTCACCTCATTGTATCCAAAAGCTGCTTTCGTCAACTCAGCCCCTTGTGTGACAGTAATGCCAAGATTGACGAGAGTTTTAATCATTAATCCTTGCTCAATTGGGGCTATCTGTAGATCATCTGTAACCAAGAAATACTGATGTTTCTCTGCAAACATTCCATTCTGATGAGCTTGAGTTTTGAGATCTATATCCCCCATAGGCCTGCTCAATTGTGCACCACAATCACATCTCCTAGTACCATAATACATGCTTCCAGTAGCTCCTCTCTTCCTCGAGCAATTCACCTCAACACATCGAAAGCATTTTATGCGTTCGTCGTACAACGAACTTCTCGGATTCAGCAGCATCTGCTTACCACCATCTGTGCAGAAACATCCATCTTTCTGATCTCTTACCCCTCTGTACAATGTGGTCAAGCTTCCAACAATAGGAGCCTTACTCCCATAGTGCTGTTCAAATTTCTTCACAATATCTCCCAATGGTAATGCCAGAAAACTTAACAGAGCTTCCACAAAATCACTATCTGCTTCTGCAAACAGTACCTTGTTTCTCTCTCTGGTAACCATAACATTTACAGAGAACTTCACATCCTTGTCTAAAATACGCATCCTACTTGTAGCCAATGAAACTGATAAAAAAAAAAAAAACTTCAATAATTCATATCGAGATGGCACGCAAGAGACGATCATGGCGAAAAATTACCAAATAAGACGATAATGGCGAAAAATTACCAAATAATTATACAGGGGATATTCAATCAGGGAAAATTGGAGACGACAATTCCGTTACCGTTTGATTGAAGAAAACGTGGGGAAAAAAACCGCAAGACAATGACCTAATTAAAAAGAGTGTACTCAAGTACATATAAATTAATGAATAATAATTACCTGATTAAAACAATTTAGAACCGGTGAGTACTATCCACAACAGATTCTATTGAAAGTCAAGTAGAAGGCTAAATTCAATTTACCGGTGGAATTTCGGGCGGCAATGCGGCGGAAGAAACGGCGGCGATGGGGATGAGGGTAAACTCTTCCTAAATTCAATTTCGAGTTCTATGTTCTAAATTTAAATATGACTCACGAGTCAACATTGAATATTTTAAATTTAGAACACGAACAGAATGTTACTCAAAGTGTGGAGAGAAATTACTCTCGAGTAGGGAAGTAAATAGGCCGGGGCGAGGCGGCAGTTGAGTACCCAGATCCGACCCATTCTTTTGTCGTGGATCCGGACTGCCCTTGACCCGTACGGAGCGAGGCGGGTCCGACCCATTTTTGGCCTATTTTGATTTATTATTTTATTTTAAATATTTATGTCTATTATAAATAATGTGTAATATATGTTATTTCATTTAATTTGTGATTATATAAATAAAAATATCATATATTTTCTATTTAATTAATCAATTAAGCAAATATATCATATAAAAAATGAATATAATAAAAAATATAAATAAAATATACATGTTATATAATATAAATATTAAATGGGTCCAAACGGGTTCAAACGGGCCAAAACGAGACATCACTACTACTCAGACCAGCCTCATTACAGATACGAGCCAGGTCGAGTCCGCCCCAAATTCACGGGTAAGGATGAGTTCGGGCGGGCCAGACCATTTTTGACATCCTTACTCTCGAGTCTAGTCTTATAAACGTAAATAAATAATATAGATAAATAAAAAATTTTAAATGTAAATGTTAGGTTAAAGTTAAACAATAGTGTGAAGGCAAATATCGTGTATATATGCCCAATACATACATTCTATTATAAAAATAGAGAATTCATCATACACTATGAAAGGAAAAAATATTTAGGAATAAGTCAAAACATATTAATAAAGATAGACACCTAAATTAATGGCATAATTAAAGAATAAATCTATAATTTATTTTATGCTATCAAATAAATTTTAAACTAGAGAGTTGTAATGTGAAATCGGGTAAATAAGGGAATGGGGAAGTAACGTGCAATGTTACTCTTTACAAAATCAAGTTTTACCTTTTAAATGAATGATTACTCATGTGCAATCTGATGCATAGGAGAATGCATCATATTGCAAATCATTATGTCTAGAAGAGTAACAAATAGCATTCCATATACCAAAGAACATACACAGTTGCATGTACACAACCATTGCATATAAGTACTTGTCTTGAGACTAAGGTTAAATCTACTCATAAACTCTATTAATATCAAACAATGTAATGAGTATATTCTTTTTTCCCATATCAACATGTTAATGTTAAAACGAAGTAAAAAAAAAAACACTCAAATACTTTTCGCAAGGATTTCCATACTCTACTAGATTTTGAAAACAGGTTTTTACAATCTACTTGTAGCCAAAATGACGAGTTAGAAAGGACCATGATATTTAAGCTGCTTAAACATTGAGAAACAACGGGAGAAGAAAAATGACAGCAGATGCCTCAACCCCTAAGCCAGCTAATATGTTAATGAGACAAACAATACTAGTAACTTAAACAAACATTAGTACAAATGAAATCATGAAATCAGAATCAGTTTTCTTGCTTTGCTTGTTTCTTTAATTTGGGAACGAGGCCATCTGTGAGTGCAGTAGTGGATGTAAGAGACGCTTTCAGAATGCTTAATGCCTGCATCCACAGTTTCAGTCTCATTGTCAACATATGAAAGCATAAATTGCATAATGTTAAAAAATAGGAGTAAAAATTAAATAGAGAGTTCAAATCTTGCCTCTTCCAACCCAATCTTCATTTCCACTTCTTCAACATCAGATAAAGAGATATTCATCTCATTGAGAACAGAAATCCTGGAGGACACAAGTAGGCGGGTCACAGTTAAATCATCAGTTACCATATACATTCTTGATCCCTCGACAAAAAGTAGTTCCTCATACTCATAGGAATATGTTGGTGGCCTTCCTTCTTTGCCAAGAGGAAGAAAACAATTTCGAGAATATGTCCTGGATACCTTAGGCTTCAAAAGACCCCTTTTGTATCGGAATCCTTTAGATACTTGGGTTCAATGTGATCAGCTATGCTTTTATGCAAATTGTCAATGTTGTTAAGACCAGTGTTGCTTCCCAAAAGCCACTCAACTAGTCCCAAGGGAATTATGAGCAGACTATAAAGAAAGTCTACACAATCTTCATCTGCCTGTGCAAACAACAACTTCTTAGTGGACTTTTGAAACATTACTTTCAACTTCATAAGCTTGGTGAGGCTTCGGTTGTCTATATGATCCAATGAAATCCCTCCTTCAGATTTAATCGTTGCAAACTTCGTCTGTCTCTCATCCAATGTGAGGTCAGACAGAGGAGTACGAGAAAGTAAGGATCCCTTGAGCAAATGTATGACCTAATGTAAACAGAAAAAGGCATCAAGGAATTAGATTAAAAACAAAAATGGTATCTTTTCAAAAAAGATGATGAAACTGAAGTAACCACCTCTTTCAATCCAACAGTAACGTTTCTCAACTCAACGCCATGCAGATCTGTGATATCAACGCCAAGTGTGCTAAGAGTTTGCATAATGGATCCTTTTAGATTAGGCACCATCCGCAGATCATCAGTGATGATGAAGGAAGTTGAATTTGAGGTAAAAACTCCTCCGTACGGTCTCCCAAGTACATATCTAGTGGTCTTATCATATTCAACATTGAGTTTCAGATAAAGAGAGTGGTTTTCACATGAACATGGGTCCTTCAGTTCCTCTTTACCACGCGTTCTCCATAAATTGGCCATATCAGGTTTGACCAGCCATTGTACAATGAGTTTAAGCTCCCTATGGAAGGTGCTTTATCCCCATAGTGTTTCTCCATAACTTTAACAATTTTTCCCAATGGCAACTTCAGAAAGCTTAACAACACATCTGCAAAATCATTTTCGACTTCTGCAAACAACACCTTTGTTTTCTCCTTATTAATGAAAACTTTCAAAGAGAACTCTACTTCCTTAACTTCTTTAGCATCAGACATCCTCTTGGCTGTGTTATAAACCAAACAAGAGAAACAGATGAACAGATGATTTTGAAAAATCCACCAGCATCTACGGGTTAGACAGACTTAAATTTTTCCTAATTCGACCTAGCAGACATTGGAAAATCAGTTTACAGATTTATTTATTTTTGTTTTAAATTGCAGATTTATACTTGTGGGGGATGTTCAGCAGAATCATAAGTGTAAAATATTTGGGCATTTGATCTCCAAATCATAATAATAAGACAATCAAACAGACACCATGTCCCCATAAATAAAAAAGTAGGGAGAAACACATATAGAGAAGTGAAGAATTTACCTAATTCAACTAAATTGAAACAAGAAATCACTGAGGGCACAATGCTTTGAAGGTCAGATTAAGAGATGACGCCGGTAGTACTTCTGAGGCGCAGCGCCGATGAGAAAACGGTGGCCCGACCTGTTTCAGGGCGGCGACGAGGATGAGTGTCGACGCAGATTAGACCTCTTTAGTAAGATTTGCGAGTCAGGGAAATAGGTGTTGCGAGGGAACTGAGAGGAGAAAAGGCGGGAATAATATTAAAGAATAATATAAAATAAATTAATTACTCCTATTATTAATGGGTGTGTAGTCATTTTTTATTGGCCGACATTATTATTACCCGATATTTTGGTGAAGACACCCGATTTATAGAAAAAAAACGTTATAAAATTTTATTAATATCCTTATACATTCTTTTAAATTTCAATTATTTACATATCAAAATAAATAAATATTTTGCTATGTAAATCCATACAAAAAACACATTAAAATCACACACTCAATAACACCATAAACACGAGTTAAAAAAAAAAAACACCATAAACACACACTAACAAATTGAAGCACAACATAAACAGAAGTTAAGAGAAGAAAAAATGAGAAGTTTTGGAGGTAAAATCAAAACATTAATTAAACTCAAAATATGAAATTCAATAAGAGAGCCAAATAAATTATATGGTAAAAATTTAAGTAACTTCGTACTAATATTATTAATTGAATTCTATAAAATCTTATTTTAGAGTATAATAGTTATTTTTTTTGTGCGTTATACTGTAAAATTATTAATGAGTTAGTAAAATTACGAATTAATTTTAAATTTAAGTAGAGGTAGAACCATCAATTCAATTTTTTTGTGTTTAGGCTTAGAAAATTAGATATATCAATTTTCATAACTGGTTAGCCGAAATTTTATAAGAATTCCGGATCCATGAATTTTTTTATCAAAATTGCATGGATGCAACCGTATACATAAGTAGGTGCCTTGGAAGTAAGGTTAAATCGACCCTTTATAGACTCTATTAATTCAAACAATGCACTTAATATATACTCCCTCCCTCCTTCCCAAAAAAGTTTGCACACCCTTTTAGGCACGGAGATTAAGGAAAGTGATAACTTTTAGGGGTATTATGATATTTTTTGTAATAAATAGTAAATGATAAAGTGTGTTATGTGTGTTAGATAGATGTGGTTTTTTTGTAAATAAAGTGTATGAGAAAATGTGATTATGTTTGAATTTTTGCTTTTTAAGAAAGTTGCAAACTTTTGTAGGACAACCAAAAATGGAAAGTGTGCGAACTTTCTTGGGACGAAGAGAGTATTCTTTTTGCTTTTATAATATACACCAGGCAAAAAAATAACATAGCATTTAGAAATTTAAGCTAACAAGTCAGAAAGGACAGTGATATTTACACTGCTTAGACATTGAAAATCAACAGGAGAAGTAAAAGGGCAGAGCAGACTGCCACTACCGCTAACCCAGCTGATATGCTCATGAAAATGGAATGAAACAAACAAGACTACTAATGTAAACAAAAATAAGCACAAATGAAATAATGAAATCAGAATCACTTTTCTTGCTTTGCTTGTTTCTTTGATTTGGGAATGATAAGGCCGTCCGTGAGTGAAGTAGTGGATGTAAGAGATGCTTTCAGAATGCTTAATGCCTGCAAACACAAATTCAATCTCATTATGTCAACACAGGACAGCATAATGTTGCAAAAAAATATCTTAATGGAGAGTTCAAATCTTGCCTCTTCCAATCCAATCTTCATTTCCACTTCTTCAACATCAGATAAAGAAATATTCATCTCATTGAGAACAGAAACACTGGAGGATACGCGTAGGGGAGTCACAATTAAATCATCAGTTACCATATACATTCTTGAGCCATTAACAAAAAGCCATTCCCCAGACCCATATTTCGACATCCTTCCTTCGCCCAGAGGAAGAAAACAATTTCGAGAATGTGCTTTGGATACCTTAGGCTTCAGTGGACTCCCTTTTGTATCTAAATTCTTGAGACACTCAGGTTCAATATGATCAGCTATGCTTTTATGCAAATTGTCAATGTTGCGAAGACAAGTGTTGCTTCCCAAAAGCCACTCAACTAGTCCCAGGGGAATTATGAGCAGACTATAAAGGAAATCAACAAAATCTTGCTTTGCCTGTGCAAACAACAACTTCTTAGTCGACTTTTGAAACATTACTTTCAAATTCATATCCTTGATGGGGCGATGGTCATCTATATCATGGTTCAACGAAATCCCTTCTTTAGATTTAATTGTTGCAAACTTCGTCCGTCTCCCATCCAATGTGAGGTCAGACAGAGGAGTACGAGAAAATAAGGATCCCTTAAGCAAATGTATGATCTAATGCGAACAGAAAAAGACATGCAAGGAATTAGATTAAAAAACAAATATTATACCCTTTAAAAAAAGTTGTTGAAACTTAAATAAGAACCACCTCTTTCAATCCAACAGTCACGTTCCTCATCTCAGCACCGTGCAGATCTGTAATATCAAAGCCAAGTATGCTAAGAGTTTGCATAATTGAATCTTTAGTATTAGGCAGCATCCGCAGATCATCAGAGATGATGAAAGAAGCTGAATTTGAGGTAAAAACTCCTTCGTATGGTTCCCCAACCTCATATCTAGTGGTCTTAGTATAGTCAACATTGAGTTTCAGATATCGATAGTGGTTTTCACATGAACACGGATTCTTCAGTTCCTCCTTACCGCGCGATGTCCAAAAATTGGCCATCTCAGGGTTTGACCAGCCATTGTACAATGAGTTTAAGCTCCCTATGGAAGGTGCTTTATCCCCATAGTGTTTCTCCAGAATTTTAACAATGAGTGAGGCTCCTGTGCACCCGGGCGCACGGAGCACATTCCGTGCGCCTTTACAATTTTCATGCCCCTTTACAATTTAAACTCCTAGCAATACATAGGTTTAAATGGGATTGGAGGGGAGGCTTGTGTTCACATGGGGACACGGAGCATCTTTCCGTGTCCCCGGGCGCACAGGAGCTTTTGCCTTAAACAATTTTTCCCAATGGCAACATCAGAAAGCTTAACAACACATCTGCAAAATCATTTTCGATTTCTGCAAACAACACCTTTGATTTCTCCTTATTAATGAAAACTTTCAAAGAGAATTCCACTTCCTTAACTTCCTTAGCATCAGACATCCTCTTGGCTGTATTATAAATCGAAAAAGAGAAACAGATAAATAGATGAATTTATATCATCCACCAACATCTATGGGGTACGCTGAATTAAAAATTTCCTTATTCGACCTAGCAGATTTTGGAAAATCATTTTACAGAATTTTACTCCATTTTTTTAATTGCAGATTTATACTTGTAGTTGTAGGATATTCAGCAGGAACAATAAGTAGTAATAAGACGATAATCAAACAGCCACCACGTCCCCCATAGATATAAAGTATGGAGAAGCACATGTAGAGGAGTGAAGAATTGACCTAATTCAAACTAAATTGAAACAAGCGATTTCCAAAAATCACTGAGGGCAGAATCCTTTGGATGTCAGATTAAGGGATACCGCCGGTGGTAATTTTGAGGGTGCAGCACGGCGGAGAAAACGGTGGCTTGACATGTTGCAGGCGGCGATGAGGATGAGCGTCGCCGGAGAATAGACCGCTTTAGTAAGGTTGCAAGTTTGGGGAAATAGACGTTGCTTGTGACCTGAAAGGAGAAAACTGAAAAGGCGGGAATAATATTGGGCCCGATTTACTTCGGCATCTGACTGAACTAGCCCATGATTAATTGGGCCAAACTAGAATACGGCCCATTTGACAACATCGCATGTAATAATTATTTTATTCATCCTTATCCTGAGAATAGATTTACGAAGTGTATTTAATGATTTTTTTTTAAATAGTTCATTTTCAAATTATTATTGGGCAAATTTATGGACCCGTTGAACTTATAAATTTTGTTTTCTATTTTGTATTTTTCTTATTTATATGACTTAATTTGCCTTAAATTTAAATATATAATATTTATTTTAAGTATTAATTTTAAAAATATAATTGTAATTAACAATAAAATTAAAGAGATCATGAGAGTATAAATGAAACTGGTTTCATTGATAAGATACTCAATCTACTTATTCTTATATTTCAAAATCAATCTGAATTAGAAATTTGATTACCTCACAATTCACAACCTTAATTGCATGCGACATGCCCTCTGAGATCCATTTAATATTTTTTAAGGAAAATCATTCATATTTTGTAACTTGGTTATTTGTTTTATAAAAAAATATTTTTATACACTACTCAAATAATAAATTTTAGTTTCAAATTTATTAATATTCATATACCTAAAACATATTTTATATTTTATTTGTTATTTTAAAAATGTTAATAAAATTAGAAAAAAATATATTTTCTTGGACAACGTTAAAAAATAAAAAGAGATTATTTTTCGGGGAAATAGGCAAGCACTTGTAAGACCGTTTCAATAGATGTGTTCAATAATAAAACAAATAAAAAATGAGCAATCTTTTTAATAGAGTGATATTCAAATAATAAAAAATAAAATTAATGCGTAAATTACTTTATAAATAATAAGAATACAAAATAATAGTAACATCTTTAATTGAAAAAAACATAACCAATTAAAAAAACGTATGCGCTAAGATTGCTCTAAATTCTGAACTAAGGTGTACCCACCATTAGCCGTCCCTTCCTTGGGAATTGATGGAGGAGATAAATCGCATGCTTCAAGTGGCTTATAGAGAGGGCTCATTGTTAAACTTATGCTTGCAAGGGGCCAAATCCTCGCTGTTAAACTTATGCTTGCAAGGGACCAAATCCATGCCAAAGGCAGGATTCGAACCCCACCCTGCAGCAACAAAATTCAATTGGAAGGTCCACCCTACGTAACTATTCTCTTTCTTGTATTTGTGTAAGAGACGAATAGAAGTTTCAATACACCTTTATTTTTTATTTTTTATTTTTTAAAGGAGAAACATTTTTCAATTCAACTATTGGTGCTTTTCCTAACACCTATCGAATTTATTTCCTATTTCCTAACTCCCAGCGATTGACACTCACTTCCTTCTTGGATTACCCTGTCGATTGTTGTCTTCTCCCTACAGGTAGTTTTTTTTTACTTCAATCTTTCTTAGATAATTGTTCTTTTCTTTTTTGTCCGACAATCCTTTCTCAATTAGAGATAGTAGTTTTATATTCTTGGATTATGTAAGAAAAAATTCAGAGCTTGAATGTTTTTTGCCATATTTATCTGTTTCTAGATTCAAACTTTTACTATGAAAAAACCTTATCGAAGAGAAACCCGTTTGGGTTTTACTAACAAAGAATGCAAAAAGCCCTCAATTTACGTTATTGATCACTGAACTTAGTGTGTTTTATGGGTCAACGCATAGGTGTGTTGAACCTAATTATAGAACTTCCCTAAATGCATATATTTTTTATTTTTTCAGTTTCTGGGATGGGTAAAAGATACTGTTTTGCTGCAATCGTGCTGTTGTTTGCGTTGTCTTCTGTATTTTCTGCTCCTGATGATGGGTTTCTGAGAATTGGGCTTAAGAAAAGGAAACTGAATCAGATCAACCGATTTCCCGATGGCCCTGAGTCAAAGAAGGGGGGTTTGGTGAAGGGTTATTACAATATTCGAGGCGGTAATGGCGATTCGGATACTGATATGATTGCTTTAAAGAATTTCTTGGATGCTCAATATTATGGTGAGATTGGCATTGGAACGCCTCCACAGAAGTTCACTGTGGTTTTCGACACTGGAAGTTCTAATCTTTGGGTGCCGTCAACAAAGTGCTATTTCTCTGTGAGTTTGATCTTTGATGTTCTTTTGTTAATCCATGATGGATGCTCCTTCAAAGTGTGATTTAAAGGTGTTTGTGGATTTGCTAATTGGTGCAGCTAGCTTGTCTTTTCCATTCAAAGTACAGGTCAAGTCATTCAAGTACCTACAAAAAGAATGGTATGCATAATTCTTGCTATGTTCTTTGATTATTACATCAAGTTATTTATGCAGTATATGATTGATGGCTATTGCACACATGATTATTGTTTTATGTACATTTTAGGTAGTTAGTTTGATATGTGTGTTGACTTGTTTTTAGTTTTTTATTGAGCTCATCGAAATAAATAATGTTCATTAATTGTTAACCGGATGAGAATTTTATGGTTGATAGCACAAATGGAGGCTCTTTCTGTAACTATTGTCCATTGTGTGGAAGTAGTTAGTACATCCTCTGAGGTGGTTTGATCAGGAAATCGACTTGTTTGCTTAAGTGTAGAAATCTTAAAAAGCGAGAATATGGAAAAACTTGTTTTCATACATTAAAAACCCCTCTCCAGAGACTTTACCAAATGTGCATTGTTGCCTGCTGTCAAATTCAAGCACTGCAGTGATTATTAGTATTCTGATAGTATTTTATATATTCATTCTTTTTTAAGGTAAATCTGCTGCTATTCATTATGGAACTGGCTCCATCGCTGGGTTTTTCAGCCAGGACTCTGTTAAACTTGGTAGCCTTATTGTAAAGGAACAGGTACATCTTAGGTCAAATAACAATTAGGACTTTGCCTTTTGGGTTTATACTGTTAATAATTCTAACACTTTTTTCTTTATTAGGATTTCATTGAAGCAACGAAAGAGCCAGGCATCGTCTTTGTGGCTGCCAAGTTTGATGGCATTCTTGGACTTGGATTCCAGGAAATTTCTGTTGGAAAAGCTGTTCCTGTCTGGTATTCATCAAACACATTTGTGCTTATGTACATCCATTCGTCACGGATCTGCTGTTTAAATTTTACATAGAATCTTTATTAATTAGGAGTTGGGATGTTCTTAATGTGGACATACAATAAGAGGTTTTCCTAACAGTGTGGATAAAGACCCACTTCAGAGTTCTAAATTTTAATGCTAGAAGTTTCGGAAAAAATGAACTGTATAGGCTCTCATATACATCTACAGTGGTGTATATATTTTTTGGATTAATCGAGGGATTGAGTTTTAGGGTATCTGGTACATGCGAAACACTCGTTCTTTGATTGTGGAGCCTTCAAGTTCTTTAAATGCAAATACTCTGGTGGGAAAACATCTACTTTTTGTTGTGATTATCACATTTAGCCTTCAAGTTCTGCTGAAATGAATATTTGTTGATGTTATCATCAAATATCTGACCATTTTAAGTTTCTTTGTTAAATCCTTTTTCATCTTATTTCTTTTCTAACAGGTACAATATGGTTAATCAAAATCTTGTGAAAGAAAAGGTTTTTTCGTTTTGGTTAAATCGTAAAGGTGATGAACAAGATGGTGGTGAACTTGTTTTTGGTGGAGTCGATCCCAATCATTTCAAGGGTGATCACACATACGTACCCGTAACTCAGAAGGGTTACTGGCAGGTGTCCTCCTTAACCTTTCGTGGTTGTCGAACATCTTTGCATGCTTCCATCTCTTTCCTTGACTTCTAATTATATTCTTTTATTTCAGTTTGACATGGGCGAAGTTCTAGTTGGCGGGGAAAAGACTGGTGATTTATGAAGCTCTATAAACTTATTTACTTGTGCATTTGATGAGTTATACGTATTTTTCCTGAAGTCATCCAAGTTAATCCACAAGTCTTGCAGGATATTGCTCGGGAGGTTGCTCAGCCATTGCCGATTCTGGAACTTCCTTGTTGGCAGGACCAACTGTATGTACTCCTCATAATAACCTAGTAAATTTATAATACCGCATTTCTTGATTCACTTCCAGGGTGTCTATAGCATTTAGAGCTGCATTTACCATTGAAAAATAATCATACCTTCCAGATACATGCAAATGTTCTTAGGGTTACTGATCTTGGATCAGCAGTTCGATTCGGATTCCAGATGTTGGATTTGAAGTTTCCAGAGCTAAAGCTAATGTCATTACCTTGTTATGATATTCTTAATAGACTAATGCACTGGTAATTTTATTTTTAGACTGTGGTAACTCTCATCAACCATGCCATTGGAGCTTCTGGTGTTGTAAGCCAGGAATGCAAGTCCATTGTATCTGAATATGGTAAAACCATACTGGATATGTTGTTAATACAGGTATATGAAATTTATAAATTCGTTTTTTTCTGGTTCTGATTCACTGCTCTAGTTTTCTAATTGTAGGACGATACACTGCTCCATATCGGGCTTATAAAATTTGCAGAATGTTTGTGAATAAAATTATTTCTTTGTTGGTATTTGCAGGCAGACCCTCAGGCAATTTGCTCCAAAATAGGTTTATGCTCTTCTGATGGCACTCGAGACGTTAGGTCAGCTAAAATCATCATCAAGAAAAATAAAATTACTTCTGCCCCTGCTTTGGTTGTTACATTTATTGAAAATAGAGTAACTACTGAAATAGTTTTCCACATTTTATTCAACTTTTATACATTAAGATGTGTTCTTTTATTTATATTTTTTTATTACATTCGTTTACTCACATGGGCTAGTCGACATATATACATTGCTTGATGTGGGTTTATTCTTCACTGTCTTCAGTATGATCATCGAGAGTGTGGTGGACAAGGAACGCACTGGAATATCACGTGGCAGACGTGACGAAATGTGCAGTGCTTGCCAGATGGCAGTTGTATGGATGCAAAATCAAGTCAGACAGAACCAAACTGAAGAAAAGATTCTGGACTACATTAATCAGGTTGAAGACATTGCAATTTGAATATCTTTCAAGAGTGATTATTATTATTATTTGCACTCTCATTAAATCCTCTAACTGCTTGTTGTAAACTGTAGCTCTGTGAGCGGATTCCAAGCCCGAATGGCCAATCTGCTGTCAACTGCAGTAACCTGTCTTCCATGCCCAATGTTACCTTTACCATAGGCAACAAACCATTTGTTCTCACCCCAGAGCAGGTTAGTAGCATGCAATTGTTTTCACCTATACTGTTGATCATCTACAAATGATGTCAATAATACTGTTATTCAGCATCATACTCTGTTTTACATTATAAACTTGTTCATTAGTTGCTAACAAAGTTCATCAACACATTAACTTCATTTTTTGTCAAAAAAATTAAAATCACTCTACTTGCTTCTTGTTGCTCTTCAGTACGTCCTTAAAGTAGGCGATGGCGACGCAGCTCAGTGTATCAGTGGATTCTCAGCCATGGACATCCCCCCGCCTCGTGGCCCTCTATGGTAATTTACCTTGTTGCTCGTCTACATTATTCGAAACACTCAAGCAAATGACCCCTCTTAAGTCTTTTTAACTATTCAAAGTTGAATCAAACAAGAAAAGTCTTCTTTTTCCTTTTTGTCTCTTGCTAAATTAACTTTCTTTTGATCCAATCTATGATCATGCAAAGATTCATCTCATCCGAAGTTGTCGATTTCTTACGGCCATGGTTTTGTTGATGATGCAGGATACTGGGGGATGTTTTCATGGGACCATATCACACAGTGTTCGATTATGGAAATCTCCAGGTTGGGTTTGCTGAAGCTGCTTAAATCCTTGCTATATTTGCAGCTCTCTCTGAACAATTTAACTTGTGTTTGATATGATTATGTTTGACTTTATCGTAGAATCAACAGTGTGAATACTTCACCATTGTTGTCATATTTAAACGTGAACCTTGCTTTTAAAATATTTAACTTCAATAAGAAGTATTATTAGTTAATAATAACTTAATCTGCAGGATTCGTGTTCCATTGCATTTAATCTGTATCGAGTACATGTTAATTAGTGATGTAATTAACATTTTGAAACATGAGACTATTTTACAATTTTTTTTAATTAGTTATCATTTTTTATTAAATTCATCATCATTTTGTGTAAATATGAGCTGTTTTAGATTATTATTTATGCCTATTCTTTTAAAATGCATTTTTTTTGCTCACTATTCACTTCTTTTTTCAACAATACCTTAAAAGATGGGATTCACTTTGGCTTTTTTTATTTTTTTAAGAAAAATTTCCAATTGGCAGCCTTTTAAAAAAAAAATATATATATATAGTAATACATGTTCACTAGTTGATAGAATTAAACATAAAAATTGTTAGAAAAATTACATGTCCGATGATGAGTTAAATGGAATAAAAAACTTTTAATTTTTTTAAACCAAACTGTACCTTCACAGAACAAGGGTGTTAACTGAATCTTTCTTCTTTAGGAGTTGGGACATGGGTGTTAAAGATTTTATTTATTTTTTATTTTTTTTAAAGGAGTGAATCAATTTAACATGCATGGATGTTAACTAATTTTTTTTTTTTTTTAAATATAAGTAAGAAGTGATCATATTTTACAGTAAGGAGTAGTAAATTTTTTAATTTGTGGTAAAATTAAGAGTGGATAATATTTTTAATAAAAAGTTAATATCTTTAGTTATAAGTATTTAAAAAGAAAAGACATAAAAATAAAGTAATAATATTTTCAATAAAATTTAGTAATACTCAGCAACAACAATTATTTTATTGGTTGTGAGTGTTAGATGTTAATATCAAAATGCAATTTCAAACTTTTGGCTCCACTTGAACAAAACTGCTGGAAAAAACTTCCTCAATACAAACTCAAATTTCTAGATCCTACAAAAATGATAACTTCTCTGGTTCAATTTTGTCTACCTATCAATGTTACATGATGGATGAACCCATATATATTAGGGAAAAAAAATCAAATCAATTTAATATAAGAGCTAACTCAAAAAATCTCCTAGTTTACTGATAACCTGAATTATTGTTGTTATTGTTGTCATTGTTGTTGCCTCCGTTATTGCTACTAGTGGCTCCGTTGCCATTTTGGACATTATTCGGCACCATTATCGAAGAGATGGCTTGTGCTAGAGCAACTGTGAAATTAGGATCCGATGAGAGAGTATTCAAAGCTTCATTTATTTGACTCTGGTTGATTGAGGGAACTGATGATGGTTCATGGTGGCCTTGTTCTGTTTCATGTGACATTTGATGAGTGTAAAATTTGGATTGGTTGCAAAGAGTATGGCCAAATAGTTGGGGCAAAAAGGTTGCAGTAGAATTACTGTTTTGCCCCACAATATTTTGATTAAAGAAGGGGATGTGGAACTGATTTGGGGGTACTCTAGGGAATTGCAATGGATTAGGGTTTGGTGTTTGTGTTAGGTCTAGTGTTATGGTTGGAAAGGGAGCTGATGCTGAGATTGTGGCAAAGCTTGATGAGCAAGGGAATAAGGTTCTTGCTAGGATATTCGTGTTTATTAGGCTTTCTGAGCTCGACGTTGACCCTGAGAGGAGCATTGTAGCTGCGGTTGATGTTGCCGTAGCCATTGACATTGCGGCTGGTGGCAACGGGTGGTTGTGTGTCCCTTCGTATGTTGTGACAAGTATGTCTGTTTCATCAGCACTTCTCTGAACCTGCATACATTTGGGTAGGAAATGATCTTTAAAACATTCAAATTTGAGTAAGAAAGGTAAATTATATGGTTTTGAGGTAAGAAATGAACTATTTTAATGATCAAGTGTGAATAACCAAGCTTAATATCTACAATAATTCCTAATTTGAAGTTTTACCACTTTTGATGTGCTCAAACAAATCACATTAACTAATATGGGGGTTGATCAATATTATTAACAATTATTGAATGCAGACAAAAATCTTTGTTATAGTTAATAATTTTCAAGCACATATATACTGGATGAAAGACTTTGTCTATTAAGAACATCCAACTAGAGTAGCTTAATATCACATTTCCTGCTCAAAATGGTTATATATGTTTGATTTATCTATATCTTAGATACAAATGAACTTAAGATGACACTATAGTCTATTACATCCTAATTATACCTATGAACATACTTGTTTTCGGACAGGACAACGAGTCGCCATGGTGCAACGGTAGTATGCACGTGGCCACGGATTCCCCTTAGCCAATTTTTGACCATACTTACGCCATTGGCATCCATCTGTAATCTGTACATATTTAAGAAAACACAAACAAAAACTACATTAAAATTATGCGTTATTAAATGTTATACTATAATGTTTTATATCATTAGACGTACCATATTAGCCTCAGACCTAGAGCGAACCGAAACACGAGCCTTCCTCATGCTAGCATCAGTGGAAACTTGTTCAACACTTCTTGAGGTCATACTCTTGTTTTCCGAGGACAGCTGATCGTCTCCAATTACCACATCCTTGTCAGGAGGCACATCACGACTCGTTTGTCCTTCCGGGGATGACAAGGAAGCATCGTTATTGTTGCTCGCCGATGCAAATCCGATATCAATAGATTGTCCTTGTCCATGATTAGTTGCTCTACACCTATTGTCATCTGAACTTCCACCAGCTTGATTACTTGGCTGCTGCCATGATATTAATTGCGATTGAAGTTCATAATAGTTTTTTGTCACATGATTCAAATTCGCCGTCAGTTGAACATTTTCATTCTTCAGCCTCTCCAATTCACCCCGAAGAAAATCCATCTGCATTATATCTTAAATTTATAATCTTATAATTCTGATAAAAGTAACTTATGCCATCAATGAATCAAGGAATGAGATGATGCTTTATTTCTTAAAAATAAAAATAGTAAATGCTAAAATAGATAAATAAAAAGTGATAACGGGTGCAGTGAATTATTTCATAAACAATTAAATAAAAAATGATAATTAATTACAAAATCATAAAATGTTTTCACCGTGAGATAGTCTCACCAAAACTGCTAAAAAATATAATACATTCATTAAGATATTACTTCCTCCTAGTCTGAAAGATATTACTTCCTCTGTCTGCGTTCTCTTTTTTGCTTTAAAAAAGAAAATACGTACTTCTAAAGGGACATTCAAAATAACATTCAAAATAACAAAATGAATATATTTGACTCAGATGGAGAGGGTATTACTTAATACGATGAACTATTACTTCTCTAAATAATAAATTATCACTCATTTACAATATTACAGAATTTGAATATGAGTAAGAAGTTCTAAATAGCAATATTTTATTTTATGTAATTAAAGAATTAAGATAGGGTTTACTGAATAATATAAAATTGTTTATTCAATAATTTATTTCACCTCAGTTTTAGATCTTTTGACACCTGCCTTCCCATCGTGAACTGAAACCTCAGCCGTAGTTTGCAATCGTAATCCAGTCTGTACCAATACACCATGCTCACAAAGTGATCAACTTAGAAACTACATCCTCAAAATTAATTAAAATAAAAAAATAAAAAAATTAATGACTTAAAAAATACACACTTACATTAACTTCGTAATCCATATGATCATCATCTTCACCATCATCATCATCACGCCGACAAGCTTCCTTTTTCTCGTCGGCGAAAAAGTCCATTTCGTCCACCACTTTCCTCTTCCCGTTCCGATCGCCGTCGTCAGAGACGGAGACGGAACGGATGGTGACGGGAAACTGAATGGTGGAAGGCGAAGACTTGCTATTTCCATCCATGGAAGATAATTATGGATATGTTGAGTAGTAGTGTGGTGGTGTAGATCAATGGAGAGTCCACTTGGTGTGGCCATATATTCTTGAAGGGGAGCAGACACTGAAAGATGAAAGAGAAAAGTGTTTGTTTTTCTTAGGTTGCGAACGACTCGCCCTATTAATTGGGAAATTAACCAAGTCCAAACTCTTGTGACGTACATTTATTGGACCACGTTCATTTTTAATCATACCATTTTTCATTAATATTGCTACTTCTAGAATAAATATTGGCAGAGTAATTGTCTACATAGGATGCAACACAAAACTAATTACCTTAATTTTGATTAATTTATTATTGATTTTATGGGTGTGATATCGGATTTAGGGTTTAAGGGTGATGGTATCGTATTAATGTCTCTAATCTGCATCACAACATTAATATCATCATACTACATTATTATCAAATGTTATACTCTTAAAGTGCACGACTTATAAATTATTGGGTAAGTCTTGTGTGAGACCGTCTCATATAAACCCTTTGTGAGACGGATAAAAGGTGATAATATCAATTAATAAAAAGTGATAATAATACAATGATATATTTCATAAATTAACAATTTATGAAGTAATCTCACACAATCTTTGCCTAAAATATTATCATAAATTTGATACATCTCTTCATGGTTGTTTATGACTAATTAAATAAAGTTTTGGCCTAAATTATTATCGTAAATTTGTTACATCTCCTCATGGTTGTTTATAACTAATTAAATGAAGTGGAAGGTTAGATCTAATACTTAGTCATGAGATTTCTATATTTGTGGTGCACATTACACTCCTCTTATCTTGAAAAAGATTATTCAAGCTTCAAGTCAATTGCTCGAATATGGGCTTCAATTTTTATTTATCAGTCAAATAATTACTTATATAATGAATTTTAATTTTTTTTGCTCAAATTTCAATATACTTTCATGTTAATATATTTTGGTATCAATGATTATAGTACCTCAAGATAATATTAATATAAGATAATGTAATTTACCTTTTCAATTTCGTCATTATGATTTGTATCTAATTTTTGTATGAAAGAAAATAAAATAATTATCTACTCCATTAATATTTAGATACCGTGTGAGTGATAATTATACTCAATTGATAAAAGATATAACAATATTGTGAATTATTTTATCAACAATTTATAGTATATATATAATATTTTAAAAGAAAAATTAGAAATGTCTTTAATAAAAAATGACAACTAATTATGAAAGCGTAAAATAGTCTCACCATAAGACGATCTTACACAATTTGCCCTACAAATTAATGGTTTGGATTTTTTTTTTCCCCTCAAACTGGACTTTAATGTGTTCAAAGTCTTTATCTCCCAAACCAGTGGCGGATCCAGAAAATCACGGTGGGGTGGGCTAAGTTTATTGAAGAAAATAAAAAATAATAATAATTAAAAAATAAATATATATATATATATATATATATATATATATATATATATATATATATATAATTTAAGAAGATATATTTATTTTTTAGCTTCATTTCGGTGAGCTTAAAATATTTTTGGGTTGGGCTAAACTTAAAAATACAAAGAAGAAAGAAGATATATTTATTTTTTAGCTTCATTTGGGTGTGCTGAAAATATTTTTTGAGTGGGCTAAACTTAAAAACACAAATTATTTATAAATTATTTATATATATGATATAATGGACTTTTGGGGGACAGCCTGGACTAGAGCCCGGGCTACCCCACATACATCCGCCACTGTCCCAAACGAACAGAATAGAATTTTTACAAAAGTCTAATAGAAAAGTAAGATGAAGAAAATAACAAAAAGGAAAATAAATGGTCAAAAGTCAAGAGCTAGAGTGATGTGAGATTGACAGGGGACTAATATGTAGTAAATGGTCCAAATATTTGGTCCATACTATAAATGGAAAAAAATTTAAGGATGAAATTGCAATTTCTGATTAATTGGTTTTGTTGTATAGCATTGAGTTTGTCAAACACAATGACGTTTACGCGGTACGAAATCAACACAAGACTTCGTCTCTCATAAAAGAAAAATACTCCATAAATTAAATCATTAGTAGAAGCTTCTTATTTAATCATTTTAAAGTCCTAAATTTATTAAAATTACTCAAACAAATAACCTCTTAAACTTTAGTATTGCTTCCGTCCTAAAATTACTTTTACATTTCCTTTGTAATTTAGTTTTGAGAAAGAGAGAGTTTATTTATTTATTTATTATTATTATTATTAATATCTAACACATAAAATACACGTTAAATTTTATTTATTATGTATCTAAGAAGACTACTTTTATACTAATAGAGTCAAAAAGTATAAAAACTATGTAATATGTGTGAAGCGCTTATTTATAGGGTTGTAGGATTATATATTTGTTTGAATTTGAATTTAGGCTTATTAAATTTTATTTTTATTTTGTATTAATTTTAATTTTTAATTTGAGTTTATTAACTTTAATTTTAAATATTGATCAAAATTAGGACTAGAATTGGAAAAAAAAAGATTTAGGATCACAATTATATTTGAACGAACTAACCATAAAAACCTTAAAAAGAAAATATAATAAATTCTAAAAATAATTTAGACATAATTATTAGTTCATCCATATATTAAAGATAAGAATTTACCTATTCATATTACATAAACTAGGATATAGTCTAATTATTAGGTAGGAGCTTACATATGGAACATTCTGATTTGGTCATACCAATCCAATTATATATTTGATCAGATTTAAAATACAGTCTACAAGTCAACATAGGACTGTATAGTATGAATATTTGGATCTTGTACAGTGGTCTTCAATATATGTCGGATCAAACGCAAATTATGCTTAATTTGGTAAATTTATTTGTATTATTAATATTTTATTCTTATAATTTATGATATACTCCCTCCTTAATTTTATATTTATAATTAAAGTGTTATAACTTATAATTAAAGTGTTATAACTTAAAAAGTGTTATGAGATCTTATAATTATTCTATTTTGTATGAGATCTTATAATTATTCTATTTTGTATACATGTTATTCTATTTTGTATACATGTTATTCTATTTTGTATACGTGTTTCTTAATAATTGTATACTTTTTCCACACTAAGTTTTTCATTAAAAAAACTACATCCTTGTGTTTATAACTTTTTATTCAATAATGTATACATGTTTTTTAATAATTGTATATTTTTTTACACTCAATTTTTCATTAAAAAACTAATAATTAAATTGTATACATTTTTGTTCATAATTGTATATGTTTTTGTTTATATTTGTATACGTTTTTTAAAGTTGGTGCACCCTATCTTAGAGTGCACTCGGGTGCACCGTATAATTAGCCTTTAAAAAAATTATTCACTCGAAAAATATTTCTCGTACTGTTCAATCATTCAAATTTAAAATGAGGCTAACCCGAATGTTTAGATATATAACCTATTGATTTGTATGAGAAATTGACGATGTAACAATAGTATAAACTATTATTAATTTATAATTAAAGTTTGTGAAATATTGAACATAGTCATAGACTCATAGTTTGTAAATCTTTACTGAAGGAGTAATAAGTAAAAATAAATCCTTTTTTTCTTAGTTGTTAGTTGTTACATTTACAATTCGTATGGACTACTCAAATACATTATGGGCCCTTTTCATTGTTTGATAGTCCACATATTAATGTTGAGAGGCCTTATAAAAAATGTTGAGCTCGATTAAGATCACAGTTCTCCCTCACATTAACTCTAGACAAGGGATGCCAATTACAGAAATATCCTTGATCTTTATAGCCAGGTGCACACTATTACGAGAAACTCTCTTGTGAGACGGATTTTTGGTGAGACGGTTGTGAGACGGGTCAATCCACTATTAAAGTATGTTTATTATAAGTAAAGTATGTTTAATTGTTGTTACAGTATGTCAATAATGAATCATATTATAACACCTTAAAATCATACTTTAATTCATTATACATAATACTTTGAAAACATACTTTAACAACATCTAAGCATACTTTATCCATATAATAGACATACTTTAACACGTCTCACAAACCGTCTCATATTTATAATGTCTCACAAGAGACTTTGTCCACTATTACATGTATATATTGGTCTATACACAACCAAAGAATATAAACCAAGATAACAGCATCAAGATTTTGTGGCATATTCCAAAACTTCAGTTTCTTTAAAATTTCTTAATTGTGACTTACATCTTCAGCTTTAAGAATTGCCAAAAAAAAAAAAAGAAAAAAAAGAGAGAATATATCAAATCCAGGAGTGATGCTTTGCAGATTCCCCAACTGCATTTGCAGCTGGACTTCTCTTCTAAAATGGAGAAGTTTAGCAAAACCTCTGTCTCTCATTATGCATTGCGTATCCATCCGCTAGTCGTGTGAACCGGGAAAAGAGAGTGACGAGAGAGGGTCCAATGCATCAGGCTCCAAACGCTCAGAAAACCGCCTTCCAAACAGCGTCTTCGCCTTCACCACATCTCCGATGAACCTCCTTTATCCGATCCACCGACCTGCATATCCCACTACAGCTCCAATCGAACGAAGCAACACAGATGTTGCCTGCCTGTGCCTTCCATTCACAGTCTGCATTGAACAGTTCCACATGCTTAGTTTGGTTAGCAAAAGAGACAGACACCAGTTGTAGTATTCCATCACATGTCTACACTGGGTGAAGAATATAATGGGATGAGATTTACCTGGTGGGGTACCACAACATAATCTTCGATCATCGACATGCTTCACATCGAGTCCAATGAACCAAGATCCCAGAGAGACATCCTCATTAGCATACTTGTGTAAGACATGCCTGTGGCAACCATGAGAACATCACCATTATGATACAAGATCTTAAGTATACTGGTTAAGTCACTTCTTAGTTCTATATGTAAACGAGAGGAACGTAACTGGTTCACTTTAATATAAGTAGCCAAATCCTTTGAAATGGCATATAATTGACCCGTAGCATGGCGGAAGTACTTGTTTCCAGGCTCTCCAAATTTCCAGAATTCCGGTTCGTGGTATCTTACTCCCCTGTTTAAGGCATTTCAAGATATAAGCTAAAAGCTCGAGGCGTAATTAAATCAAGTCGAAAAGGCTTTAGATGATTAGACTACCTCTGAGAAAGGACAGGACCAGATTTCATGCATCCTATGTACACCCTGGGCTTTTTTCTCTGTCTTGCTAATGTTTCAGCAAGTGTTGCTGCAAAAGTATAAAAAAAATTCTAATTAAACAGCTAAGAAAGTGATTCAATGGATAAAGTATGACCATAATTCTGTTAGATGCCAAAGGGAATCTTGGAGATCAGAGAAAATATAGCAAGTTTTATGCAGAGTATTTCATTGAGAAAAATTTTCCACATCTTAGATCAACAGTATATAACTCAGCTGATTCGGAACATGATTATTACTACACAAAGTTGCAACGAGAGACGGACTAAGATTCATTACCTATGTTAACATGGACATCATCATCTACTTTGACATAGTACTCTGCATCCCATAAAGACACCGCAGTAGCAAAATAAGACTTCGTCTTGGCAGACAACTCGAGATAACCCTCGACATGGTCCTGAGCACCCCAAAACACCGTGTTTATTCAATTTCAAAGCGTTTAACGAGCAATAATAAAAGTACAAGTATACTGTTGTTACCAGTCTCATGATGTCCCCATGCTTTTGATCTTCAGCTTCAATGGCTCTATCTAGTATGCCTCCTAAAGTAGCACTGTGTAACAAAACAGAGTTGAATAAGCTAAAACATATCACCTCATTTCATAGCAAATACCACAAAATACACGCACACAGTACAGTTTAACAAGGTTGATCACCAACACTACAATAGATATGAGTTCTCACCTATGACCAATGACAAAGCGAACAACTATTCCTTTCTCGGACTCCAGAATTTGTCGTTTTTCTCCTATTATAAGATTTGAAGAACATAATAATCAGATGCTGTAATGAAAGAGACACTGGAGCACCACAAGTTATGCATGAACTGGAGACCAAGAAGTACACAAACCTTGTGGCATCCAAGTGGCACGAACCGAATCTCTTCTCTTCCTGCTGCTAAATGCGGTATTTATTCCAATAACCATGAAATATTTTCTTTTTGCAGTGGATTCCTTATCTGTTGTAGTTTCTGGTGTGGGAGAGCCACTCAGCATCGACTCGTGTGCTGCTTTTGCTGCAGCTAACTCCCTCTCCAGGTTCGAAATAGTCGTATTCAACGTTCTATGCCATACAACAAGAGATCATAATTTAAGAAAAATGTGTCATTAATATATAATAATCCATGAGAAATTGAACTCACTTTATAGTATGATGAGTCTTGGAAATGTCCTGATAGATTTCCTTTGGCTCCCTTTTCACACTACTCTGTTGCAGATGGATTACAAAACTAGTTTTTAACAAGATCAAAAGTACAAAGAAGGGAAGTACTTCAAACATTTCAGGAAATTCTAAAATGCAACTTTCGAAGTTCAACGAAATACTCACGAATTTCGGATCGCAGCCTTCTGTGACTAGACTCAATCTTTCAGTTTCAAATGCTGTTGTTCTAGAGACACCTTTTGCTTCTGGAAATATCCATGATCTGTCGGCAATGAATTTATCAATACAACTCATTATATCCATCCAAAAACATGAAACTTAGTTACATTTACACAATTTTAAAAGTTGAGATCAAGTAATGAAGTAAAAGTCATAAGAGAAATACTTTCTATCAGATCTTCTTATACAGAGAATCATGGCCAACATGAACTTGCTCAACAATAAGGCTACTATTGATCACATGAAGGATTCCAGAATAAAGGAGTTCTGAAATTTACTATGGAGTAAAAAAAAAGTGATTCAACAAACAAACACAAACACTTTTACGTTTTAAAATGCTTTTAGAAAAGAAATCAAAGATTTTGAGAGAGAAAATAAGAGAGACAAACAGAGATATGTTCTAGAGCAACCAAAGGATGAGATCTACATGCCCTTCACCATTAATCATGAAGATTTAAAACTTACACGACCAACATGATAATTGGAATCAAGAATCTATTCCAAGATTGAAATTGGTTTCGCAGTTTCAAACATCATTCAGGAAATATGAGTCATCAGTCACCCTTAAAGCCATGTACTAATTCATCGATGTATTCAATTAAAAACAATTTTGATATTTGAATGGTGATGAGAATGTTCAAATTAACTGTTAAAACGTTTGCTATTTTCGTAATGAAAAAAAGTAAACAAGAAATTGACAATTAAAACAGAGAAAAAACAAATCATATTCAAATTCAGCAGAAAAGAGATCATCAATCGTTTACCTGTTGGTGAAGATCATTCCTCCACAGAAACTACTAAGACAAAGAAACAGAGTCCATTTGTAAGATATCACAGTTCTTGAAACCTGCTCTCCACCTCTGTTCTTCATCGTAATTTCCCTATACAAAAATCTTCCCTTCGAACTAAATTATAAAAAGAAATAATCAAGAAAAGCCCATGGGCGGAATGGAAACACTGAAATTTCGAAGCCCAAATCCCGAATATGATGGGATTGATATACGCAGAAATTGGGAAGATCACAGATAAACAGTTAGAGCCCGAAAAAGGCTGGCATTGTCCTCATATTCTTCTCAAGTTCGTTAACTTTATTCCTTCCCTCCCCTCCCTCCTTCTCTCTCTCTCCTCTCTCTCTCCTCTTCTCTGTAGAGAGATCAGCACACTTTGCAGGGAAGGGACTTGAAATACAAGTGAGGGAAGTCTGACCAACTGTCCCAGTTCTTATTATTGTTGAATTACCAAACTGTCCTTGTCAGCTATTCAGACGCTATTCATTGAACAGGTATGGGGATCCCATAAATAATAAATTTTTAAATTAATATTTTATTGTTACTCGAATATTCAAATTTATACATCAATATTTTTTTAAATTAATTAATGCATGTTTAGTTTATCGATCGCGAGACTTTCGGAACTTCAATAAAGTACATTAAATAATTGTGATTTGAAGATTGAAACTTATCATTATTCAAGACGATAATTCTTTTTTAGGAATTGTTATTGCCACGTAGGCGAATTAAAAAATAAAAATACAATTAGTAATTATTAAAATAATGTTTAATATATATACTTAAAATCGTATTATAAAAAATAAACGATTTTAAATTATAATTACGCTAGCACCCATCAAGTCTTCATAAAAAATGATTTAAGCATTCTCATCGTTAACTAATTATTAGCCTGAATTTGTGGAACAATAGAGTGCAAATTTATCGTTTTTTGGATTCAAATTACTCTAATGTGTCATTTCTTATTTCTCAATATTATCACTGTCCAAAAAAAAATAATGTACTCCATATAATAATACATGTACGTGTCAAAGAGAATTAAAATCAGTTAAAATAATTTACAATCAATAATTGTACTCTAACAAATTGGTGATAGAACATTTTCATTTAATGATTCTGTGCATAAAATAATACTATTAAAGAGTATAAAATTTTAATTTCAACTTAAATACAATTAATTTTTATATCATATTCATTTTTCTCATGTTTGTTTCATATTATATTAATTCAAATCCTATTGCCGTATAAAATACGTACTCCATATATATGGAAAAGCTCATGATTTGTGCGGAAATTAAAGATTAACATGAGAATTGATTATATAGAGAAGATATATGAATTATTTTGTGTAATTTCATTTACTTAAAAAAGAAATATAAATATAACGATAAATCGCTAGAATAAAAAAGGTGTACACGTAATGGAGATTGGATAAATCTGAGATTCACCGACATGGAAAAGAATCTTGGGCCATACAAGACAAGATTTAAGTTTTTTTAACCAACCTGGAAATTTTGGATCCCTAATTTATTTACATTTACATACATTTATAATAACTCAAGACAAGATATATGTTATAATATTTTATAATTCATTAATTTTTTTATTTTAATTTAATAATATATGTAATGTAAGGGGCAGATTTATATGAAATTATTTTATAATTTCGTAATTAATTAATAGTGTATTTTTATTAAAAATATTATCATTTTTCTTAAAATATTATTATTGAATCACAGTATTGTTATCACATTTTATTAGTTGGTGATAAGAATCGTATCAATTAACATTAATCATCATCTTGAATCATAGATTTTGATTGATCTAACTTTCCTTATCGGTTGGTTATTACATTTCATTATAAAAATTAACATTTTTAATGAACTTCATGCAATAATATCATATTTATCGTAACGTAATTGTTGTTGTTTTGTTTCGTTATTTTAGACTCATCATCAATTAAATATTATACTCCCTCTATTTTAATACACTATTTACATTTTCTTTGTGATTAATGTATACAGAGGGAGGAGTGCATAAGTGGGACATGATGTTAATCCAAAATACAACCCTTTTCATTAACCTAATTATGTTGACTTTGTCTAGAAAATATCATGCCGCCAATAATCCAATATTTTTTAATTACAAAATAAATTCTATGAAACTATAAAAATAAAATAGAAAAAAAAACCTTAAAGTTAGCAAGACCCAAAAATTATATGAAATCCAATGCACCAAAGGGTGAGGAGGGCACGTGAGAGTGGCCTTGAGGTGGGGTAGCGGCACGTGAGAGAATCAAAATGGGGAATTGGCTGCTTATTTTCAAATTTCAATTTTATGGATATTATACAAAGGGACCTCACCTTGTTTAATGATCAAGTAAGAGGTTCCATTCTCTGCCACGTGCAAACTGCAATCTTCATTGCTAAACCATCATCTTCCCGACACGTGCCATCATTCTTTTGGCCATTTGTTTCTTTCCAATTCCATATTTTTCTTTGGCAAAATAATTTATGAAAGGATACACATGAAAAGTAAGTAGCGGTTGAATTCGTTAATCGACACTGAATATCAATATTATTCGACAACATTGTCATAAGATTGGATGTCGAATTTGATGTTGATTAAAATGACGGAGTCTTGATATATAATACTTACACCGTCATCATAGCAACATATGTCTGATTATGTCGGGGCTTCAACATTTTGATCGACATCGAATCTGATATTCTATAGTGTCGGACATGATACATGTATCTTGAGTCGAGTATTCGGCACAATTATCGACATTAAAAAATAAAATAATAAAAAAAAAGGTATGGAGGACATTTTGATCAAAAATGACCATTTGAATATAATGAAATAAAGTTAAATTGTTGGATGGTAATGATTTTTAAATTTGATTGGATTATTTTGGTTATTCTCCCAAAGATTAATATTATTGTACTCATTTGAAAAGAAAAATGGAGTTCTTAACATGTTTAATTAAGATCATTAATACTTAAATATCTAAAATGTCAATTGGCATATATTTGTGCGAGATTGTCTTAAATTTTATAAAATAAAAAATTATAATCATTTTAATAAAAAGTGATGCATAATTTATAAAAAGTAATAATAATGTGATGTTGAAAAATTAAAAAAATTCTCATATAGACCTTAAATTGCCCTATCAAGAAATTTAGATTATTTTTTCTCTACTGAAACCTCAAAAAAAATACAAAGAGTGGGTACGTATTTCTTTTATAAATATAATAATTTTGTTTGTTATATATATATGGATTTTTTTCAGTCTGAAATAAATAAATACGTGTATTATTATAAATCTGTAAAAATAGTACTCCCTCCGTCCCGCCGATAAGTGTCCATTTCACTATTCCAGCATCCACTTCAAAATGCATCAATTTCCTTTATTTAATAAAGAATGTACACAATATGACCCACCACTTCCTTCTAATACAATTACACATTTTATCTATAATAATAATACTCCTTAATTTACATGCAAAAAGCAAATAAAAGACTTTAGAACCGTCCACTTGCAAACAGCAAATGAACACTTATCAGCGGGACGGAGGGAGTATGAGATAAAAAATTGTGAAGTTGTGTTGGTAATCATTTGTAAGAACACAAATACTTTTATAAAATTGATTACGTATCTTATTAATATAAATTTGGATTTTTTTCTCATTTTAAACTATGTGGTCTTCTTTCTAATTCTATTATAACCTATATATTGTTAGTATTTAAATTTAAGAGAGAGTACAGAGTTTATACTGTAAACCCGAATTCACATGACATTAACTCTTGTGAGAATGATTATATCAAACCGACTAACAAATTAATTTGAATGAGAGCGCATTTCATGTGGGTCAGACGTTTTATTATTTGAATAACCAACAAATAAATGAATACTACCTCCGTCCCATAATCAAGTTCCCGTTTATTGTAGCTTTTGTGAGAGCTTTTTCAAAAAAGTGTGAACTTCTTTATGGGAGGAGGGAGTACTAAATACTATTAGCATTGCAAATATATGTATATTGTAGTATAAGACCCTTTTTGTCCCATATCGCCCATGCAATTTAATTAAATGTACATCCACCTACCAATGCAAATTATGGAAGAAAATTTTTTTTCTATGAACCCATCTTTTGTGACCATATATCATTAAATAAGCACCGGGACGTGAATAATTAATAGTGAAATTCTAAACTCTTATATAAAGATCAATTTTTATTATTTTTTTTTTTTCAAGTTTTGGGTGACACCCTTTTACGGTGATATCGTTTTATGCTTTTTAATTGGTTATCATTTTTTTTATTAAGATGTTATCACATTTTTTGAAGATTGTTATCACTTTTTAGGATTATTATGTGCATCGTGTACACCGATACACTTAAGGGTTTATAGGCTATTTTTTAAGTATAATTAATTTATTTTATAAAATTTTAATTATTTTATTTTGTTCCAAATATAATTCTAAATTAGTTTTTTTTAATATAGTGGTTCATATTAACTATAGTATATCCTAATGTACTAGATACATCCTAGTTTAACTCCACTTTTTATTATTTATTTATATACTATAAATTATTCATGAAATAATTGTATTTTTATCACTTTTTTTTTATCAATTATTAAAATTCGGCAATTGATGTGGAAAATCAATTTATGTTTAGCATTTATATATTCTTTTTTATTTAGTTAAATAATTAAAAAAAAAGAATGACGCTAGAAAGTAGAGGACCATCTCTAGATTATTTTTGACCATATTTATATTATTTCTCGTATGTTATTAGTTATATGAATATGAATACCGCCTAAAAGAGAATGAAATCTAGTTAGTGCTTCTAAAGTTTGTGTTCTTTTCAAGATTTAACATCTCCCATCGTTAATTTAAAGAATTAGTCTTTTATAAATTGTGTTTTTATCATAAATTTAAATCTTGTGGTTCTTCATAATTTAAACATCCAATTCATAGAATATATAAAATTAGAAGGAGTAACCATAGTGAACCAGTTTACATAAGTGTTTGTGTCGTTTAAATGCTACGCGACGCAAAACATTGATAAATCAAATGATACCGAAAATCTATATTTGACATCTCTATATGTGTAGTTGCGCATTTGATGCAGTAGTTAGTAGTATAATAAATGTAATAAGAATAGCGTTATGGTTATGGCATAGTTTGTAGTCGCAAAATTCAACATCCATCCACATCCACACGCACAACTACGATTTTATTTATTACAATAATTAAATTAAAAAATCTAAGTGTGTTTTGTTTCGTTTTATTTTATTTTATTTCTAACCCTAATTCTTCAGCGTTTATGCAACGTATATGTTTGGTTGCAGAACTTGAGTTCTAAGAATCAACAATAATGATAAAATTATGAAATATCAAGCACTAAATAGATATACTAATAATTTTTATAAAGAGTAATTCTCCCAAAACTATAAATATCATTTCCACGAATATAACGACAAAGTCTCCTGCGAGACGGATTGTAAAACATGTTAAAATATGATTGTTATACAGATAAAATATGCTTGTTGAAGGTTAAAGTATTTTAAAAAAAAAAAGATTTATAATGCACTAAAGTATGATTTTATAATGTTAAAATATGATTTTAATAATGAATCGATCAATAATACTACGGATTCAGGAAATGCCCTTAAGTATAAATATTACTATATAATTACTGTAACATTACTTATATATAACTGCAAATTATTATATACCTGGCACCTGCTACAAGTACTAAACATCGTAAGAAGGGACAGACATGCAGCTACAAAATTAATTTAATTATTATTATAAATTAAAACATAGGATTTGGGAACCAAATTAAATTGAATTATTGCTGAAATGGTCGGTTTGGACTTTGGATATTATCATAATTGTCCAGATTAAACTCTGTTGTACTTTCATCAGCCCCTGGATTTGCTCTAATTTCTAAATATACTCTAATATATTTTTCTGTAATTAGTTAAAAAAGAAAATCATATGGTAGCTACTGATACGTGTCTAATAATTATACAGTTTACAGTAATTATTAGGTAGAAAACAATAATTAATTGATTTAGATCTTAAAAAAAATAAATGAACATGTACATGATATCCTTTCCGATTAGCTAGCTAGGACCAGAAATAATTAATATTATCGTGAGGCTAATTTCATAAAAAAATTTATAAAATATTGCGTACCACATCACACTAAAATTATAATCTAAATTAATAAAAAAAAATACATTATTTTCCATAATGATACAATTGTTACTCTAGTGCGTAATATATATATATATATATATATATATATATATATATATATATATATATATATATATATATATATATATATATATATATATATATATATATATATATATATATATTTCCCTCTAAAAATTGATTAATTAATTTAATTTTATTTATATTATAAGGATAACAGACGTTCATGCATAACTATCGTAACAATGAGCATATTTATGGTTATACTACGAAACTCTATTTCTTGGGGAACAAATTATATTCCATATAATATACCCTTTCCTCCATAATTCTTTATAGTTTCATGAATTAATTAATACTTAGAAAATCTACTCCATTAGTAAATAATTAATGATGAGATTAAATAAAAAAAAAATTGATGGCAAGACTGAATCCAAACCTTGTATCTAATCAAGCAAATTAAATATTCAACCCCACTGCAGTGTTAAGAAGGATTATTTTTTGATTTTGTATAGGTCTATTTTCTTATTTAATAACTTGTATATTAAAAAGGCTAATTATAGTGTGCACCCGGGTGCACTTAAGATATGGTGCACCCATATACAAATATACACAAAAACATATACAATTATGAGCAAAAATGTATACTCCCTCCATCCCCCAAAGTATTTCACACTTTCCTTTTTCATCCGTCCCACAAAGTATTTCACACTTTCATTTTTTCCAAAAATGGAAAATATACTTTCCAATAATACCCTTCCAATACATCAATATTTCAAAAATATTCGTACATATTAATACTTACAATGCTGTTAACTTAAAATTAATTAAACTTAAAAGTAATTTAGACATAATTAAACATAATACTATTAACTTAAAATTAATTAAACTTAAAAAACAATTTAGAAAGAATCTCTGCAACATCCTTTTCTTTCAGCGACAGAAAAAACCCAGCAACACCTTTTCTTGATTTTTTTTTATTCTCTTTACCCGACTCTTCATCTTCATCTTCATCATCCAGAAAGATCTTCTTCTTGGTAAGAACCCTAGCCATCTAACTACCCCAAGAATCTTCTCGTATCACTTCTATTTCACGCATCTATCATACATATCTCTCTCTTCTCCTTCTTCGATGGTCTCCGATGAGAATTAATATTTCGGAATCGCCCTCCGATTCAGAATCGGAGATGGCGTCCCTAATTATCCCTGATACTTTCGATGATCCCATCGTACCTGAATCTCCTTTATTTCATGTCGATTTGGAGGAGACACTGCCTGATCTTGCTTCGTCTGAATCTTTAGACCTTGATTTACAAGATTCCCAAGATCCATGGCCAGATCTGTCGGATGCGAAGAACTTCACAGTAGATCTGGAGGACCCAACGTTGGATCGGCAATACCATGCTCCGATTCGTGAGGAAAATAAGGAAGGGCATGATCCGCTCTATGAATTGCTCTGCATATTGATACCTGGTTACAGGTATTCAATTTCTCTGTCCCATACATACTCTTATTGGGGTTTTGTTGGAGGCTGCATACATACTCTGTAATGTTAGAATATGTTTTGAGAAATTGTAAGTTTCATTTGTTAATGTATGCAGGATTTGAATTTTGAAAACTTATTAAGCAAATTTTTATTTGTAGTTCTGATGAAGAATAGGATGAATGTAAAGTTTAATATATTTTTTTTTTGGTATTTGATCCTTGCAGCATTAAATTTCGTACAAAAAAGTGTTTGTGATTAACTGTAAACATAAAGTTAATCTCACACACTTTACTTTATTCATTTCCAGAAATACCCCTTCTTTATCTTACATCATCCATTAAAAAGTAATTTTTCTTAAACTCCGCGCACCCCAATACGATGAAATACATCGGGGGACGGAGGGAGTACAATTTAATTGTTAATTTTTTTAATGAAAAAATGAGTGTAAAAAAATATACAATTATTAAAAAACATATAATACACTGAATCTAGTTTTTTTAATGAAAACTTAGTGTGAAAAAAGTATACAATTATTTCGAAACACGTATACAAATTAGAATAACATATATACAAAATAGATTAAAAAGTATACACATATGGGTGCAACCTTGCACCCGGGTACACCCAATATACACTCTATTAAAAATGTCCCAATGATACTAATAGATATTAAAATTTTGTGCCTAAGAATTAAGATAAAAGATTATGCAGACACCTGTCCAAATCAAATTTCTCAAAGTATTTGATAAAAAGTTGAAAAGAAAAAGGGAAATGAACAAATGCTTATACTTTTCAGAGCCAACTGAAACAGAACCTCACATGATATAACCCAATCTTCAATTTTAGGGTTTGCACAAAAGTGTAGTCATGACAGATAAATGGATCTGTCAATTTAGGGACCATATTGTTCTTCATTCTAAATTAATTAATCAAACCTACTTAAGTAAATATGGCTAGGGGTGGGGAAAAATACCGAAAACTCGGTATACCGCGCTCGCCGTATCGAAAAATGCCGAAAAATGTCGAAAATTCAACATACCGAAATTTTCGGTACGGTATGGTTGCCGTACCGATAATTTCGGTACGGTATCGGTATATGATATTAAAATTTTCGGTATTTCGGTATACCGAAATTATTTTCGGTATTTCGGTATCGGTATACCGATACCGATATACCGAAAATTTTATATAATTTTTTTTAAAATTTAATTATACATAATACAATATTTAAGTATATTTTATATTATTAATATATTTAAATTATTTTTATTTTATATGTATTACATTTATTCATATATATTTTTTAAAATTTAGAATAAGCTCTAATTAAAATAAATAAAAATATAATATACATCTAAATAAAAATATAATAATAAAAATTTTGTTATTTAATCATGAATAAATTAAAAGCAACATAAGTATAATGTTTGAGATTAGAAAATTTAATTATTTTGAAATATTTTTATATTAATTTTATTATTTTGATTAAAATTAAATATTATTTTTCGGTATGGTTTCGGTAAATCGGTATTTTTCGGTATGTTGAATTTTCGGTATGAAACGGTATGTCAACATTTCAGTATTAATTGGTATTTACCGAAAAATCGGTATGGTGTAAATTTCGGTACGGTATCGGTATCCGATTTAATTTATCGAAATTTCGGTATACCGAAAAATCGGTATACCGAAATTTCGGTACGGTATCGGTATCCGATTTAATTTATCGAAATTTCGGTATACCGAAAAATCGGTATACCGAAATTTCGGTATCGGTATCGGTATGGATTTTTCCATACCGAAATTTTTGGTACGGTATCGGTATTTTCGGTATACCGATATTACCCACCCCTAAATATGGCTAAGTTTTTATTTATTTATTTTTAATCATGATTTTTTAACTTTTTTAAAAAAGGATTTACTTCAGTGGTAGTTATTGCTATTGACTTTGTTTTGTCTAGATTGATAAAATACAATAAATATAAAGTTATAATTAAATAGTGTATTAATGAAAGTAGGTTAAATAATAATATCATAGTACAATTAAATGTAATATAAAAGTGGTAAATATTATGTTGGTGGATGTTACTACATGTAGCATGTATCACATCATCTATTCATTTATAAATTATCATTAAAAACCCCCCGAGGAGATAGGGATAGTTAAAAGTGGAATATTGGGTCACAGTGAGGAATAAATTTTGCATAAATTTATGTGTTATGTAAGGTCTAGAAACCTATATATATAATTATATTGTTTTAAAAGTATCATCCTATATGTGTAGTCCATAATACTTTTTACTTGAAAATTATTATTATTATTTAAAAATTCACAGAATATATTATGTAAGCCAACTCAATTTGTTTTTATATGATGAAATGGTCATAAAAACTTAGATCTACCATTATTTAATGGTAGCTGACCTAATGTACGGATCAAATAATCAAGAAGCATGTGATTAAAGTGTGGTGTTTTAGGATGCCCAATATTTCTTGTGGACCATTGACCTATGAATCATGTGATGCTGCAACAAAGATGGTGACTTATGCAAGCTAACACCATGGAAAACTTTTACATTAACTAATTACCATTTGATTAGTCAACCATTTTTTTAATTTATTAAAATTAAAAGATAATTAATGATATTAGGAGGATTTAAACTATTAAATGTCTAAGAAATACTAGTTTAAATCTTGTTTGGTCTACGTCGTGTTGATTCTTTTTTAATGTGTTAAAAATGGGCCTCAGTTTGTATGGGCCAAGTGGCCCACTTATGTAGCTAATGGAAAGTGATGATTTCAAATTACCCATTTCGGATCCACTTATTATTAATAAGAGTAGAAGAGGAGAGGTGTTTGTTTATCATTTAATAGGGCTCTTGAAAACTTGATATATTAAGTTGTTAATTCTTTTGGTTTGAAAATGTTTAAACACTATAACTTGGCCATAAAACTTAGAAACCGAATTTAAGAGTAGTCAAAATGGATTGGATCCGAAAGAAATGTGAACTGGGCTCACCGGAGTTTATGGATTAAATTTAAAATGGGCCGCTATTCCATTTATAGCTACTTATCATGTTGCTCTCAATTAGAACTAGAATGACAAAAAATGGGCCCATTGAAATTCAAAATTAAAATTATGTACGAGAGCCGAGAGGTCAATCTTCAACCACGGCTAGCGTTTGGGTTAATGGATTTCGTATTTTCATTTTTGAAATAATGGAATTGATGTGTTTGAAGTGGAGTATTTAAAAATTGAAATAATAGAATTTAGATAGAAAAAAAAAAATCTAATGTAAATACGGCTAAAAATGTTGTTGAAAATATTGAAATGAAAGACTAGCTTCACACATCTTACAATTAAAATAGCTTTTAATGCAATAGAAAATAGTAAAGAAGGTATTTTTATGCACATCGACATTACAGAACTTTACTAGGAAAAGTAATACTAGTTTTTTTTTTTTTTTAAGATTTAGATATTATCTTCCAGACTTTGTATTATCATTTATCATATAATATAAAATATAACTGGAATCAATTTACTAAAATTAGACATTAAAAAAAATGAAAGAGCAACTAAGTCTTTTTTTTTTCCCCCAAAAATGTCCTCTCGACGAGCGTGCACAGCTACCAAACACATCTATAACCTGAAAATACAAATTAATCATTTCATTTAACAATAGGTAATTACACACTTTATTATACATTATTATAATTTGAAAATTAAAGCATTAAGACATGCATTATTATTATTATTTCAATTAATGAAAAGTAAAATAGTGTAAGACAGTGGCCACATAATTCCTTTAAGGGATTAATTAAATAATTAAATCTTTGATTAAATCAACTACAATTAACCGATCAAATACTGATTCATGATCTCATAACCCCAACTAGACCAAATCATACACTTGAAAAAATTTCAAATAACATTTCAGATCAACTTATTAATATCACCTAATTAAACGCATTAATTGAAGAGTGAACGATAATTTAATAAAATTCAAGTTTAGAAACTTACCTGATGCCAGAACAGGAATCTTTATTTCACAGAACTGCTCCATAACATTTATCCTGACAAGTATTATATGAAAACAAATCAATAGATAGATAAAAAAAAAAAAAAAAAAAAGAAGAAAGAAAGAAAGAAAAAGAGAAAAGTAAAAGATAGATGGTTTACTTTGATTCAGCTCCTCTTGAATTTGTTAACAAACATAACGACAGTCACATACAACCAATCCCCAGCAATTCCTAAGAAGTTAAAATATGCATGTCTCCATGATTTCTTGAGTGACAAAGAACCAACTAATCCCCAAAATCCAACAATGAATCCAAATGCCATTGATATCCCAAATTCCTGCATAAAAGATAGGCTCAGGATGCCTCCCTCTTTCTCCTCTGTATCTTCTCCTTCATTGTTGATGGATGTACCAAGTCCATCTTCTGGGCGGCACAACTTGAGAGGGAGACCACAAAGATCTTTATTTCCGGCATAAGCCGATGCAGTGAAGCTTTGTAGTTGAGTGCCTGATGGGATTTTGCCGGAGAGATTGTTGTTTGACAAATCAAGAACGGCTAAAAAATTTAATTTTGCCATGCCAATTGGTATCTGGCCGGAGAGTTGGTTATGCGATAGATCACGGCATTCTAACTTCTCCATCTCACCAATATTCGGGTCAATGTAACCTGTCAAATAATTTCTTGACAGATTCAAAGAGATAAGATTCTTCAAAGTGGAAAAAGATTTGGGGATGCTTCCAACTAACTTATTTCTTGAAAGATCAATTAGTGTAAGAAGATACAAAGTCTTTGTGTACTCTGATTCACGACCTTTCCACTGAAGCAATGCATATTCAATGTATTCAATGATTGAACCTGAATCGGTAAGAAAACCATACAGACTACGAAGCTGATCGACCTTCGATGAAAAATTACTAAAGCATTGGGGTATTTTGCCAGATATATTATTTCCCGAAAGATCCAAGATTTGAAGCTGGTTCAATTTGCATATTCCTATTGGAATGTCACCATAAAATCTATTGTTACTCAAGCTAAGATATTCCATTCGAATGTAGTTTCTGCCGTCTAACCATGATGGAATATTTCCTGTTAACTTATTGCCTCCAATATCCATCATTTGCAGATATTGAAAGTTACTCAAAGATGAAGGTAACTCCCCGACCAAATTATTATCCCGCAAGTGCAGCGATCCGAGATAAGTTAAAGAACCCAAAGTATATGGAATCTCACCAGAAAAATTGTTGTTGTTCAAAAAGAGAAACCCAAGATTCGTCATATTCTCCCAGCATGTGGGTAAAGTTCCTGCCAACTGATTATTGGAGAGGTCGAGTAACTGGAGATTATTATTGTTGGTAAATGTGCATATAAATAGTGAAATATCTGATCCTGAAAACATATTTTGACCGAAGAAGATTCCAACAGTTGCTGGATGGAGTAAAGGTAAAGAGCCTAGAAACTTATTAGAACTAACATCTATCACTTCTAGTAAATGGGATGACAAATCAGGAATGGTGCCACTCATTTGATTACCAGAAATATTCAAAATTTCTACTTTATGGGGGGATTCCCAAAACCATGTAGGTACTTCATCTGATATATCATTATCGGAAAGATCAAGACTCACTAAATCCTTTTGAGATTGAAGCCATGTAGGAAAAGAGGGGCCCAATTTGCAGCTTGCTAAATGCAAGCGTTTTAAATGAAAGGGTGGAACCCAATCAAGACTCAAGTCCAAGGCCAACGAATTGTAGGAAAGATACAATTCCTTCAATTTGGTGAGATTGTTCATGTGGGCTTCGTGGATTGTACCTTGCAATGAATTGTGAGAGAGAGCCAAAATTTCAAGATGGGGGAATTGGGCAAGAGCAGCAGCAGAGATTGAACCCGTGAGTTCATTATTTGATAGATGTAGCGAGGCCAATTGTGTGGAAGCTGATAGGTTCCCTATTAATTCCTCAAGTGGAACTCCCAAGTCATTATAAGAGAGTGATAGTTCTTGCAAATGACTTAGATTCCCCAAAGATTTTGAAATCCCACTCTCAAACATGTTTCCAGAAAGATTGAGAGTCTTGAGAAAAGATAATCTCCCAAAAAAATCTGGAATTAGGTCGTTTGACTGGTTATTGGATCCATGGAATGTGGAAGAAGTGAGGAAATTCCAGGAGAGATCAAGTGTGATCAAATTGGTGAGGTTTCCTAGCTCAATTGGAATAAAAGTGAGCTCGTTTGAGTTGAGATCAAGTGTGACCAAATTGGTGAGGTTCCCTAGTTCAATAGGAATAGAAGTGAGCTTGTTATAGGAGAGATCAAGTGTGACCAAATTGGCGAGGTTTCCTAGCTCAATAGGAATAGAAGTGAGCTTGTTATAGGAGAGATCAAGTGTGACCAAATTGGCGAGGTTTCCTAGCTCAATAGGAATAGAAGTGAGCTTGTTATGGGAGAGATCAAGTGTGACCAAATTGGCGAGGTTTCCTATCTCAATAGGAATAGAAGTGAGCATGTTCCAGGAGAGATCAAGTGTGATCAAATTAGTGAGGTTTCCTAGCTCAATAGGAATAGAAGTGAGGTGGTTATCGGAGAGATTAAGTGTGACCAAATTGGTGAGGTTTCCTAGCTCAATAGGAATAGAAGTGAGGTTGTTATCGAAGAGATTAAGTGTGACCAAATTGGTGAGGTTCCCTAATTCAAGAGGAATAGGCCCTGAGAAAAAGCAGTAATCGAGCCTCAGCCGTTTAAGGCTTTTCATGGAACCAATGAATTTCGGAATTCTAATCCCTTCAAAATCAAAGCCACTTAAATCCAATACATTCAAATGACGCAACTCAATCAAGGATGGACTCATCTTACCTCTAATAGATGGTAATTCATCCCTTTCAAGTTGGAGAGCAACGACATGACCAGTGGTGTTGCTGCATTGAACGCCCCACCATTTACAGCATTCCTTTTTTCCTTCGTCACTTCCCCACGATGAAAAATATCCATACTCATCCGTAAGACCTTGTTTGAACTCCAGAAGAGCTACTCTCTCCCTCTCTACGCACCTTATCGATGTTTCTCCCTTAACTAATTGAAAATCTGTATGCATGCATGCTAAAACAAGAAGAAATATTAGCTCCATTATGAGGGGTTGAAACTCTAAACTAATGAACAACATATTCTTTAAATATTAGTATTTGTTTGTTTGGAAATCGAAGATTGAAAATGGATTTGAAACTAGTGAGTGAATCTGGTTGTGAAAGATCATTAACACCACTATACCATTTAAATACAATTGAACACTACTATGATTACTCCATCAAAGGACCTCAACGCTACACTACTACCGTGAAGACCCGCTTCAAGTCAACAAATTTTTTCATGAGAGAATTCCATACAAATATTTATTTTTTATTAAAGTAAATTAATAAAATAAATGTCTAAGATAAATGTTTGCCTTTATTTCGATTACACCTATATATTTCTATAAATATAATTGAAGCATACTAGCTAGTGACGAGTTTAGAATATAAGTGCATACTTTGTGGAAAATTCCGAGGTCAAGTCAACTTTGAAGACAAATTTTAGGTGGTATGTTATATCATTATCATGTTGTGTAAGGGTGGGAATAGGTAACGCTTAATGACATAGAGGATAGGGATTTAATACATCAGATCTTCTGCGCCATTTTGGTGCATCATCTTCTGTACCACACGTTATGTGATTGACACGTAAGATGATGAAACAAATCCAACCATTGCCCCCTAGGGTTTAAGGATTAGGGTATAGTTTCTCTCTCGTACGTGTCGTCAATCTAACGGTGTGACACAGGAGATGGTGTACCAAATGACACAGAAAATCCAAGCCGGGGATTTAATACATTAAAAACTTTTCTTACTTGGTTAGATCTCTTTATTATGGAAAAAAATTGTATGAGACCGTCTCATGTAAGTCTTTATGTGATAAGACATATTTTAGCACGATTATTTGATGAAAATTCAAGTCTATTTGGTGAAAACTCATTGTAGGGTTGTATGGATCCTCAACGGTAATAGAAAGCTTCTCAAATGCTCGATTAAATGAAAGGGGTACAACAACAAAGTAAGATGAGACCTTGAAGGAGGAGACGACGATGTCATTCCGCCGAATAGAGCATCAAAGGAGAAGACACGGTGTAATTCTCTATACATGGTTATTATTACTCCCTCTGTCCCGCACTTATCTTTACACTTTCCGTTTTCCTTCGTCCCACACTTATCTTCACCACCCAAAAAAAGGAAACTTCACATTAATCAACAACCTCAAAAGTTATCTTAATTTCAAAAATACAAATTTCACCTAACACACATTATATACTTTATTTTTTTTGAATAGCCAAAAATATTTTTATTAAAATTATTAAAGTGGGTATAAGAAATACCCACACATAACATACTTTATAACTTTTCTTAAACCTCGTATCTACAGTACCAGTGCAGATAAGTACGGGGCGAAGGGAGTATTAAAAAAGACTTAGCAACAAAAATAATTAATATTAATCTATCAAAATATTTATTTCTCTTAAATAATGTAAAAGGTGCCTAGCGTTGTTATAACTGGTTTAAATAAAAATTATACTTAAATTAATTAAAATGTTAGGTGTCTACCAAAAATAATTTATATTACAGAGAAAATTCCAAACGTAAGTGATGTGAAATCATTTAACTAACTAGAAAGTGTGAAAGAGTGACTAAATTTTTAGAAAAGAAATTTAAAAACGCGTATGCATGCTTGTTAAAAAAAATGCGAGATCAAGTCAACTTAGAAAACATGAAATGTCTGGTTGTTACATCGACTTTAATTATTGGGAATTTTGATTTTGTTAGTGAAGTGACCCGATAGAACTTCATGTCATGTATTATCTTGATTTTATTAAATTTTGTAGTGCATGTAATATTTTATTTTTATGTTTTTAATCTTGATCATTAGAGCACAATTGTTATTTCACCAAATTGATTCGTTTAATATTATACCTCTTTGTTCATATCCTATTTTATCCATAGATTTAAGATTAACACTCAAGATAGTGAATAATGTTAATTTCTAAGATGTACTTATTCCATGTAAATTAAAACGATTACTTCTACACTATTCGTACTCTTTAATGATTTAAAGACTTAAAGTTCAATATTTATGATTGATCATTACATGTCATCCATCTAATATGATATAAATCTTACGTAACAAAGTTAAAATATAGGCAACACGAGATTTAAATTCATTGTATTGTATTTGAGAGAGTGTTTAGGCGATCATCCGTAATCGTGATGATCTGGGATTTGCATTATATACAATTGCAATGATACAACATCTCCATAAATTACGGAAGGGAAATCAAAACAAAAAAATACATACAAGGAATATACAATGAATATAGACAATATTGACCAAGAATAAATTGGTCAACTATTTCCCCTAATACCCCCCGTCAAGCGCTGCGTGGGATGTAAGCAAACGCAAAGCTTGGAACGCAAGAACTCGAAGGCCGGACGGGGTAAACCCTTCGTGAAAATATCAGCAAGCTGAAGATGAGAGGGAACAAACTGAGTGTGCAACCTCCCAGAGGAGACCAACTCACGAATAAAGTGGCAGTCAATGTCAATGTGTTTTGCACGCTTGTGAGCAACAGGATTCTGACTCAAGAAAATAGCGCTCTTGTTGTCACATAGCAGCTTCGCAGGAGTGGCAGGCAGTTGGTGAAGTTCTTTGAGTAGATTACACAGCCAGATGATTTCCGAACCAGCATTAGCCATCACCCGATATTCAGACTCACAACTCGAACGAGCTACAGTGGGTTGCTTTTTGGCACTCCAAGATACCAGGTTTCCATCCAAAAAGATGGAATATCCATAAGTCGAGCGACGGGTCTCAACACACCTAGCCCAATCAGCATCAGAGTAACCCACAATCGATCTCTCCGGACGACGTGTAAAGTTGTGCCCGTAATGGAGAGTACCCTTCACATAGCGGAGAATACGCTTCACAGCAAGAAAATGATCATCGGTGGGAGAGTGAAGATACTGACTGACCGTGCTAACAGCAAAAGAAAGATCTGGCCTAGTAATAGTCAGATACTGCAGAGCCCCTACCAGAGACCGATAAAAAGTAGGGTCTTTGAACGAAGAACCCGTACTTTGCAGAGAAGTACCAGCAGTCAAAGGAGTGGAAACAGGCTTGCAGTCTGTCATAGTAGCACGTTCCAAAATATCATGTGCATATTTGGCCTGCCCGATGAAAAGACCAGTTGAAGTATAGGAAACTTCAAGGCCTAAGAAGTAGTTCAGCTTACCCAGATCCTTAATAGCAAATTCCACATGAGTGCGATCAATAAATTGCTGGAGGAGCAGCGGATCATTCCCCGTAAGGATGATATCATCCACATATAACAATAGATAAAAGAGAAGAACCCTTCTGTAGGCAAAACAAGAAAGAATCGGACCGAGTCTGACGGAAGCCCAAAGTCAATAGATAAGAGCTAAATCTCTGGAACCAAGCTAAAGGAGCTTGTCTGAGACCATACAGAGCCTTTTTGAGACGACAAAAGTGATCCGAACTACGTGGATCAACAAAACCCGGTGGTTGAGCCATGTAAACCGGCTTTGATTGGACTCCATTCAAGAAGGCGTTTTTGACATCTAGCTGATGCAGAGACCAGTTATGATACACTGCCAGAGCTAAAACGGTTCTCACAGTGGCCGCCTTAACAACTGGACTAAAGATATGATGAAAGTCAGAGCCCGGAATCTGAGTGAAGCCCTGGGCAACGAGACGAGCTTTATGACGCTCTAAGGATCCATCTGCCCGACATTTAGTACGAAACACCCACTTTGAGCCCACAATGTTGGTGTTTGGTTGAGGCGGCACTAAATCCCACGTTTTATTAAGCATCAATTTCTTCTTGCATGGCAGCCATCCAGTGTGGAGACTTAGAGGCAGACTTGAAACCACGAGGCTCAGAGGCCCCAAATAAGGATGCAAGTAAGGCCGTTGAAGCAAGATCAACAGGATACTTGGGGTTCGGTTTAAAAATACCATCCTTAGCTTGTGTGACCATGTGATGGTTGGCAACACGAGGCACCAGAGCGGGTGGCGCTGGTGGTGGTGGTGTAGGTGGCGTTACCGACACTAGAGGCGGAAAAATATGTTGAGGCTGAACAGGCTCAGGCTCTGGTATGGGAAGTGGAGGAGTATCATCTACCAAATCTGTGTCAGGATGAAGCTGAGATGGAGTGTGCTGAGGTATCACTGAACTAGGAGAAACAGGATCCAGAAAACTTGAGATAGGAAAATCTGATGCTGACTGAGTACGACTGCCAGAGAAGGGAAAATTCTGCTCATCAAATTGAGCATGCCGAGTGATGTAAATGTGGGCGGAAGAGGGATCGAAGCACCGAAAACCCTTGTGAGAGCTGCTAAACTCCAAAAAAATACAAGGCTTGCTGCGAGGAGAAAATTTATGAGCAGCATAGTCCCACAGAAGAGGAAAAACCCTGCATCCAAAAGGTTTGAAAACAGTGTAATCGGGTACACTGTGGAACAGCAATTCGTAGGGCGACTTATTATCCAGAACAGAGGATGGCAACCGATTGATGATATATACAGCAGTGGCGAAGGCATCAAACCATAAAGTTGCAGGAGCACATGCATGAAATAACATCGAAAGACCAGTTTCAGTGATATGTCTGTGTTTGCGTTCAGCTCTACCATTCTGCTGTGGTGTGTGAGGGCATGAAAGTCGATGTAAAATACCATGATTATTCATAAAAGCAACAACTCGTTTGTTCACAAATTCACCTCCTCCATCAGACTGAAAGATTTTAATTGCTCGAGAAAATTGTGTACTAACAAAGGTATGAAACCGAACCAACACATCATAAAAATCAGACTTAGCACACAACGGATATAGCCACGAAAAAGGGGAAAATCATCAACAAATACAGCATAATACTGATACCCAGCTGAGGAAGTAACGGGAGCAGGTCCCCATAAATCACAATGAATAATATCAAGCACATGTGAAGCACGTTTATCATTTAAAGAGAAAGGTAACTTTTTGCTCTTCGCCATCTGACAAGGAGAACAAACTGTAGGATTCGGTAACAATGACGTAACAGATAAATGTCCTAATTTATTTAATAATGAAATAGCTCCAAATGAGACATGTCCAAGGCGTAAGTGCCATAAATTAAAATTAGCTTTCAAATCTTTATTATGTAGAGCTGCAACCAAAGCCGAGCTACCTCTCTCAAGAACATATAGCCCATTTTCACATCTACCCTGAGCCAGGATTGCCTTTGTCACCCGGTTCTGAATAGCAAAGAACTTATTAGAAAAGATAACATCAACATAACGTCTGAGGCCAGTTTGCTTATAGATAACAGATTTTTAGTGAGTTTAGAAACCACCAAAACATTTAACAGATCAATATTAGGCAAAATATGAGTCGAACCAATATGAGAAATAGGTAAAGAGCTGCCATTACCAACAACCACGGAGCTATTACCAGAGTAAGGTTCGAAACCATCCAACTGAGTATTGTCGGGAGTCATGTGGGTTGATGCTCCCGAGTCCACGTACCAGTCTGAGCTCGAGCCTTGGGGAGAGACAGTGCAAGCCGCATGAAATGCTTGAGCAAGGTCAGCCGTGTTGGATGGAGGGGCTGACCGAGCACTGGCCGCATGTTGAAGCCGGAGAAAACGAGGGCATTTGTCCACAAAATGATCCCCCCGACACAACTGGCAGCGCGGCATGAAGGGGCGACGACCACCGCACGCGCCACCACCACCACCTGGACGGCGCTGCACAGCGGAGGACTGCCCACCGGTGCGAGAACGCTGCTGTCCAGAATCGCGAGAGCCATCAGGTTGTGATTCAGTGGCAGCAAACACCGCCTGAGACGCTGTGGCCGGGCCTCTATCCATGGATCGCGTTATGAGGTCAAACTGGACAGCTTGATGAAGGAGATCCTGGAACGGTGGCATCGGGTGTATCGCCATCCTAGTGTCTGCAAAATTAGCGAATGAGTGGCCGAGACCCCGAAGGAACCAGTGGCATTTATCACCATCGTCAACCGGTTTTTGTATTGCAGACAATTGATCACAAAGTTGCTTGAACCGCCGGCCATACTCCACCACCGGCTGGTCCTCGCGGCGAAGGGATAGCAATTCCTCCCGCAACTGATTTGCCCGGGACGTGGAGGAATTAACGAACGCTGATTCAAGGGCCTGCCAAGCCGTGTGGAAGGAAGAACAATCTAGAACCTCGGCCATTACCTCGGGTTCTAGGGTCGCGAACAACACCCCCAGGAGCTTTTGATCACGCATAAACCATGAAGAATAGGCTGGGTTGGGAGAAACCACACCTGCATCGGATGTGATGGTTTTAGGAGGGATCGGAGATGATCCATCAACAAGATCCAACATTTCAAAAGTGGTGGCCATGGATAGAAACTGGCACTTCCATATCAAGTATGTCGAAGCCGAAAGTTTAATCTGGACGAGATTAATCATCGCCGTCGTCTGAGAAGAGGTTGAGATGGCTGGAGCCGCCATAGATCAGAGAATAGAGAAGAGAGAAGGATCGGTGAAGAAGGAGAAAGAACAGCAGGAAGAGAAGCAGCGAGGGTTAGGGTCAACGGATTCTGGCTGATACCATGAGAGAGTGTTTAGGCGATCATCCGTAATCGTGATGATCTGGAATTTGCATTATATACAATTGCAATGATACAACATCTCCATAAATTACGAAAGGGAAATCAAAACAAAAAAATACATACAAGGAATATACAATGAATATAGACAATATTGACCAAGAATAGATTGGTCAACTATTTCCCCTAATAGTATTGACAATATGTATTTTGGTGGACTCAAATATTTAACTCAGAAGAGCCTCTCTTTTCCTTTATATGCACCTTATCAATGCTTCTCGGTCTGAAACCAATGCAAAATGAGTTTCCATGCACAATTAAGATATATTATTAGCAGAGACCAAACTCCACCATTTTAATGTTATTGAGTGATAGTTAATTAGAGAGAAAATCGAGTTAATCTGTTTATGAAACATCATATTTAACCACCCTTAATTATAGCACACGGGATTTTTTTCGCATTTTCGTGCAATCTTTTGTTCTACACATTATATGATTGATACATAAGAAAGAAAGAAATACAACCATTACTCCCCCGAGTTTATACTTTCCTTTTAGGGTATAATTTCTCTCTCTCCTACATACACCGGTACAAAGATGATGTATAAAATGGCAAAAAAAATCTGAACCAATGAATTCAAAGATATACTTAATTAATTGATGAAAAATGATAACGATGATGTGAGGACAATTTATAATATACTAATGAAAGTGATAATATTTTAAAAGAAAATTAATAACAACTTTAATAAAAAATAATAACTAATTACGAAAGCATAAAATATTCTCAACGTAAGACGGTGTCACACAACTCTACCACCACATAATTATAATGTTTTTTTAATGTATTCCATTTTTTTTTTGAAAACTTAATGTATTTCATATTACTTTTAACTTGAATTTTTTTTTTTAAATTCATCGAATTTGTCATGTATAACACTTATCAGAGGGACGGAGGGAATATATGTAAGCCAACTCAAATTCTATTTTTTTTTAATAAGTAGAAATGGTCATAAAACCTTAGATCAACCATTGTTTAATGGTAGCTAACCTAATGTACGGATCAAATAATCAAGAAGCATGTGATTAAAGTGTGGTGTTTTAGGATGCCCAATATTTCTTGTGGACCATTGACCTATGAATCATGTGATGCTGCAACAAAGATGGTGACTTATGCAAGCTAACACCATGGAAAACTTTTACATTAATTAATTACCATTTGATTTGTGATCAACCATTAATTAATATACTAAAAAAAATGGTATTGGAAGATTTAAGCTAATGGCTAACAAATAGATTTTCTTTAAATCTTTGGTAGCTCAACGTTGAGTTGAATCTGATGTTATAATGTGGTGATAATGGGCCTATGTTTGTATGGGCCCAGTAGGCCCACTTATGAAACTAATGAAAGTGAAAATTACAATTTTATTCATTTTGGATCCACTTATTAATAAGAAGGGGGGAGGTGTTTGTTTATTATATGTTGTAAAAATGTTGGAATACTTTAACTTAGCACTAAAGGGCGACACTATTGTCACCCGAAGTATTACTTAAGGCACCCATATTGAAAACGAAAAATATTTAAAATATCATTTATATCCCTACCCCATTTTAAAAACCCTAACCCATTTTTGTTAAATAAAATAAAAATAAAAATTATTTTGCTTGCCCCACCCAACGAGACCAACACCTAAAACACTCCCACATCTACAAAACACGCACACAAAACACACATTCACACAAGCACTGAACACAAAACGCACGCACAAAACACAGACGGACATAAGCGGGAAGAAGAAGACAAGAAAGGATGGGAAAGAAGAAATTAAAGGAGAATAGAGAAGAGTAAAAGGGGACTTAATTTCGTAACCAATATGGAACAAGGAAACAATTGATCAATGGTAAGTAATTTTCCTCTGCATTCTTTTCAAAATAATTCATGGGGTTAGTGATATTGTAGATGGAGTGTGGGTTTAATAGTTGGAAGCAACATGAATTTGAGTTGTATGTTGTTTGGGTGTTGAAAATCGATGTTTAAAATTTTCAGGTCTGGTTTGTCGAAATTTTAATTAAATTTCGGTAGGTTGTGATCAAAATTTCGGAAAATTCACCTGAGATGGCGAAGCAGTTCTTGAAGGTGCACGATACAGTGTTCGCTTCAAGGCCTTTAATTGCTACCGGAAAGTACACCAGCTACATCCACTCCGACATGACATGGTCCCCCTACGGCCCCTCCTGGAGGCAAGCGTGTAGAATATACCTGTCCGAGATGTTCAATGGCAAGAAGCTTGACTTATTTGCACAGCTTTGCACCGAGGAAAGGCAGTGTTTCCTCTCCTGCCTGAGTTCCCTGTCGCAGAGACCATTTAATTTTCAGTGTGTGTTTTTGGTGTATTGTCTGTGAGTGTGTATTTTTAGAGTGTGTTTTAGGTGTTTGGGTGTGCACAGCAAAAAAAAAAAAAATTTAACAAATGAGTTAGGGTTTTTAAAATGGGGTAGGGATATAAATGATATTTTACATGTATTTCATCTTTAATACGGGTGCCTTAAGTAATATTTCGGGTGGCAATAGTGCCGCCCAGCACTAAAACTTAAAGGAAAAAACATGTGTGCCTCGGGGGATACACCGTGCCCCCATAGAACACAACTCTCCCCCTCTATATTTTATTTAACCCTATGTATTGCTAGAGGTTTAAATTGTAAAGGGACACGGTATTACGGGGCACAAGAGCCTCACTCAAACTTAAAAATTCGAAGAAGTCAAAATGGATTGGATCCGAAAAGTAATGTGAACTGGGCTCACCAGAGTTTATGGTTCAAAGTAAATATGGGCCGACATTCCATATTGAGCAACTTATCTATGATCAAGTTTCTCTTAACTCGAACGAGTATGACAAAAATTGCCCCACTGAAATTCAAAATTACCATTAAGTACGAGTAATACTTTTTTTTTTTTTTTTAAATAACACAGCTATATTTAAAAATATAAAACAAGAGCTAAGCAACTTAAAAAATATAAAAAATAACACAGCTGTATTTTTAATCTTTTAAACAAAGCCCTCTCGACGAGTTTGCATAGCTGCCAAGCACAGGTATAGCCTGAAAATACAAGACTTGAATTAATAATTTAATTTAACAAAATGCAATTGCGTACTTTAAAAATCATAATTTAGAAATTAATCTGTTTTTTGAACAACAGAAATTAAAGCATTGACATGCATTATTATCTCATGAATAATATAATAATTAATAACGAATCACAAATATTACGATAGTAACATATTTAAGTCGAAACCAAAAGAAACGGCATGAGAATTGAGATGACCACTGTAGCACCACCCTATGATTAATTAAGGGATTATTTAAAAAATTAAATCAACTACAATTGACCGATCAAATACTAATTCATGATCTTATAACCCCCAACAACACCAAAACATACACTTCAAATATTTTCAAATAATATTTCAGATCAACTTGATTAATATCACCTTAATTGAAGAGTCATGAACCATAATTTAATAAAATTCAAGTTTAGTAACTTACCTGATGCCGGGAATCTTTATTTCACATAACTGCTCCATAACATTTATCCTGACAAGTGTATGAAAACAAATCAATAGATAGATTAAAAAAAAAAAAAAAAAGAAAGAAAGTAAAAGATAGATGGTTACTTTGATTCAGCTCCTCTTGAATTTGTTAACAAACATAATGACAGTCACATACAACCAATTCCCAGCAATTTGTTAAAATATACATGTCTCCATGATTTCTTGAGTGACAAAGAACCAACTAAGCCCCAAAATCCAACAATGAATCCAAATGCCATTGATATCCCAAATTCCAGCATAAAAGATAGGCTCAGGATGCCTCCCTCTTTCTCCTCAGTATCTTCTCCTTCATTGTTGATGGATGAACCAAGTCCATCTTTCGCGCGGCATAACTTGAGAGGGAGACCGCAAAGATCTTTATTTCCGGCATAAGCCGATGCAGTGAAGCTTTGCAGTTGAGTGCCTGATGGAATTTTGCCGGAGAGATTGTTGTTGGACAAATCAAGAGCTGCTAAAAAACTTAAGTTTGCCAAGCCAATTGGTATCTCTCCGGAGAGTAGGTTATGAGATAGATCAAGGCATTCTAACTTCTCCATCTTTCCAATATCCATGTCAATGTGACCTGTCAAATAATTTCTTGAGAGGTTCAAAGAGATGAGAGGCTTCAAACTGAATAAGGATTTGGGGATGCTTCCAACTAATTTATTTCTTGAAAGATCAATAAGTGTGAGAAGATATAAAGTCCTTCTGTACTCTGATTCACGACTTTCCACTGAAGCAATGCATACTCATTGTAGTACCCGACCATACTATGGGTTGAAAAAGAATAAGAGTAAATATCAAAATTGGTCCTGCGAGTATGACGTTTTCCAACTTTAGTCATTTTTCTTTTGCAATTCTCAATTTTGGTCATTTTTGGTCCACTTTTAGTCCTTTTAGTCCAAATTTAGTCCCTTTTGTCCAAATTTAGTCCTTTATGTTAGAAAAAGTCCAAAAATGGTCCGAAAGTGTATACATTTAGGACCAAATGTGGACAAAAAAGGACCAAATTTTTAAAAAATGACCAAAACTGGACCAAAAGGACTAAAAGTGGACAAAAAATGACCAAAATTGAGAATTGCAAAAGAAAAATGACTAAAATTGGAAAACGTTATACTTACAGAACTAATTTTGATATTTACCCAAAGAATAAATTTCACGTTCTGAATCGCTCAATGAAAAATTACTAAAGCATTGGGGTATTTTTCCAGATATATTGTTTCCAGAGAGATCCAAGATTCGAAGTCGGTTCAATTTGCATATTTCGAGTTAAATTCATTTTTAGTCCCACAGGAATTGACTTGGTCGATTTCAATCCCAAGATAGATACTTTTTTCAATTTAGTCCCGTAACTATGTTATTTGATCAATTTATGGACAATTTCCGTCGGAATCCCAATTTTTGCCGAAAAAACCCATGTGCAGTGCACATGACAGCACGAGTTCTCTCAGACATTTCATCGAACACCTTCCTCGCAAGCACAATGTTGTTTCCAAACCTCGCGTAGGCATCCAACATCGCCGTCTGCACAACCGCGTATCCACCAAAGCCCGATTTCACAATCTGGGCCTGCACCAATTCCATCCCATGAATCCCGAGGAGCTCAGGCCACAACTTGAGAACAAGCGAGAACATGAAATGGTTTGGCTTGGATCGACCCTCGTGAAGCATGTTGCGGTATAAAAGCAGGGAGAAGCGGTGATTGTGGAGCAGGGCGTAGGCAGCGACGATGGCGGTGTAGAGAAAGATGTTGGGGTCAGGGAAAGCTTGGAAGAGGAGGCGGGTGTAGGGGAGATTGCGGAGGCAGGTGGTACAGAAGCGGAGGAGCTTGAAGGCGTATAAATGGGTGGAGGCATGGCCGAGATGGGATTGAAGCTGTTGGAGGTGATTCAGGTGATTGCAAGGATCGCAAGGACATGCCTATACAGAGATGGATGCATTCTTGCATCATGTGCGCTGCAAGTGAGTTTTTTCCGGCGAAAATTGGGATTCCGGCGAAAATTGTCCATAAATCGATCAAATAACATAGTTACGGGACTAAATTAAAAAAAATATCTATCTTGGGACTGAAATTGACCAAGTCAATTCTTGTGGGACTAAAAATGAATTTAACTTGCATATTTCTATTGGAATGTCGCCATAAAATTTATTGTTACTTAAGCTAAGATATTCCATTTGAATGTACGATGGAATATTTCCTGTTAACTTATTGCCTCCAATATCCATCATATTCAGATATTGACAATTCTTCAAAGTTGAAGGTAACTCCCCAAACAAATTATTACCCCGCAAGTGCAGCGATTGAAGATTAGTTAAAGAACCCAAAGTATATGGAATCTCACCAGAAAAATTGTTGTTATTCAAAATGAGAAACTCAAGCATTGTCATAGTCTTCCAACATGTGGGTAAAGTTCCTGTCAACTGGTTATTGGAGAGGTCAAGTAATTGGAGATTACTGTTGGTATATGTGCATATCAATGATGAAACATTTGATCCTGAAAACATATTTTGACTCAAGAAGATTGCAACAGTAGCTGGATGGAGTGAAGGTAGAGATCCTACAAACTTATTAGAACTAGCATCTATCACTTCCACTAAATGAGATGACAAATCAGGAATGGTGCCACTCATTTTATTACCAGAAATATTCAAGTATTCTACTTTATGTGGGAATTCCCAAAACCATGTTGGTACTTCATCTGATATATCATTATTGGAAAGATCAAGACTCACTAAATCCTTTTGAGATTGAAGCCATGTAGGAAAAGAGGGGCCCGATTTGCAGCTTGCTAAATGCAAACGTTCTAAATGAAAGGGGGGAACCCAATCAGGACTCATGCTAAAGGCCAACGAATTGTAGGAAAGAAACAATTCTTTCAATTTGGTGAGATTCATCATGTGGGCTTCGCAGATTATACCTTGCAATGAATTATCAGAGAGATACAAAATTTCAAGATGGTGAAATTGGGCAAATGCAGCAGCAGAAATTGAACCCGTAAGTTCATTATTCCATAGATCTAGAGAGACCAATTGTGTGGAAGCTGATAAATTCCCTAATAATTCCTCCAGTGGAGTATCCAAGTGACTAAAAGAGAGTGATAGGTCTTGCAAATGACTTAGATTCTGTTGAAATTGAGATTGAAATGAATAAGAGAAGATTTCATTGATATTCAGAATTGTGTTGTCTATTTACAGATTCAAATACAATCCTATTTATAGGCATATAAGAAAACTAACCAGTACACACAATATAAAAAATAGCTGTTGGAACCTAGAAATTGTCAAGACAATTAATGATGGAAGATGGAGAGTGAGAGAGATTATTTCAACACTCCCCCTCAAGTGTAGGGGTGAACAGGTTGATCACTCCTAACTTGTCTAAAATGTATTTATGTCTTGATTTGTCTAAGGCTTTGGTGAATATATCTGCGAGTTGATCCTTGCTTCCAATATACGGTGTTTGAATTATTCCACCTTGAACTTTGTCTCGAATGAAATGACAATCCACCTCAATGTGCTTCGTACGCTCGTGGAACACCGGGTTTGATGCTATGTGGCGTGCAGCATTATTATCACAATACATCTGAATTGCTCCTTTGGTTTGAATATTCATATCCTCGAGTAATTGTTTTATCCAGGTAAGTTCACTAGCAGTTGATGCCATTGCCCTGTATTCAGCTTCGGCACTTGATCGAGCTACCACATTTTGCTTTTTGCTTTTCCAGGTTACTAGATTTCCTCCAACCATTGTGCAAAAACCGGTAGTAGACCGTCAATCGAAACTTCCTGCCCAATCCGCATCTGTATAGCCTTGGATGCTTACATTATTGTTGTTTTTTTATCCAAATTCCTTGTCCTGGAGTTGATTTTAGATATTGGAGGATCCGATCAATAGCAGTTAGGTGAGTGGCCCGAGGTGCCTGCATAAATTGACTAACCACGCTAACAGAAAAAGCAATGTCAGGGCAAATAACAGTTAAGTAAATAAGTTTTCCTACAAGTTTTTGATAAATGCCCACATCTTGAAGCGGAGATCCATCTTCTGAGTTAAGTTTAACATTGGTTTCCATAGGAGTGCTAGCGGGCTTAACACCGAGTTTACCTGTTTCTTGAAGAAGATCGAGGGTGTATTTCCTTTGAGAAAGGAATAATAATTTTTTTAGAGTGAGCTATTTCAATTCCAAGAAAATATTTAAGAAGACCAAGATCTTTGATATCAAATGTTTGTTTGAGAAAGTTCTTAACATCTTGAATTTCTATTTCCTTGTCACCGGTAATAATAATATCATCAACATAAACTAAAACAATAATTGAAGAATTTGAAGAGGTGCGAGTAAATAACGATGAATCAGCTGAACTTTTTTGAAAGTTCTGGGAGAGTAATGCATGACTAAGTTTAGAATACCAAGCTCTGGGAGATTGTTTTAGGCCGTATATGGATTTTTGAAGTTTGCAAACAAGGGTAGAATCTGAATTCTTAAGTCCTTGAGGAAGAGTCATGTACACTTCTTCTTCTAAATCCCCTTGTAAAAAAGTATTTTTAACATCCATTTGATGAAAAGACCAATTTTTATTAGTGCCTATAGAAAGAAGGATTCTTACCGTGCTCATTTTAGCGACAGGTGCGAATGTTTCTTCATAGTCAATTCCATAAGTTTGGGTGAAGCCTTTAGCAACGAGACGAGCTTTATATCTTTCGATTTTTCCCAAACTATCGAATTTTACTTTGTAGACCCATTTACACCCGACTGCCTTTTTCCCTTTAGGGAGATGAACAAGAGACCAAGTATTATTTTTCTCAAGAGCATTTATTTCTTCTTCCATTGCTTTACGCCAAGTAGGACAACAATTAGCCTCTTCGAAGTTTTTAGATACAAATTGATTTATGCAGTTTAAAAAAGCATGATGCGATTTAGAGATGTGGGAATAAGACAGAAAGTTTTGGATAGGATATGATACCGAATAGGTGACGTAGTCTTTTAGTTTGGTGGACGGCCGAGTCTGTCGAAGAGATCTCCGAGCTGAATTAGCTAGAGTTGGGTTTTGGTTTTGATCTCCCTCTATTGGAGCATTTTCTTCGACTGGGGCGTGATCTCCCCCTGTCGGAGCATCTTCTTCGACTATGTTTTCATCATCCTCGAGAGGAATCGTAATGATCAAATAATTATGATGATCCTGAGAAGGCATAAGATCAGTAGGGGCTGAAATAGGAAAAACAAAGTCGTTAGTATCAATGGAGGAGTTATCAATAGAGTAATAAGGATCATTTTCATTGAAGGTAACATCTCTTGAAATATAGAGCTTTCTACTAATAGGATCATAACACTTGTAACCTTTTTGAAGTACGGAGTAGCCAAGAAAAATAGCTTTGACTGAAGAAGGACTAAGTTTATCAGTACGGTTAATGTGAACAAAACACGTACATCCAAAAGTGCGTAAGTGGTCAAGACTTACTTCATTTTTAAAAAGAATTTTGTGGGGACTAAGGTTATTGAGATTAGGGGAAGGTCGACGATTAATAAGGTAATTGGCGGTTATAAGAGCATCTGACCAAAAATATTTTGGAACATTGTTTTGAAAAAGAAGAGAACGAGTGACTTCTAAAAGATGACGATTTTTCCGCTCCGCGACCCCATTTTGAGCGGGTGTGTAGGGACACGAGGTTTGATGAATAATTCCATTACTTTTTGTAAAATTTTGAAAATTTGAGTTTATAAATTCAGTTCCATTATCCATTCAAAAAATTTGGATGGACTTATTGAAATGATTTTTGACGTAGGCGAAAAAATCTTGAAATTTTGAGAAAACTTCGCTTTTATTTTTAAGTAAAAATATCCAAGTATGCTTTGAAAAATCATCTATAAAGCTAACATAATATTTAAAATCATTATAAGATGTAATTGGAGCGGGACCCCAAACATCCGAGTGAATCAAATCAAAAATAGATTTTGAATTAGAAGAGAAATTTGTGTAGGGAAGACGTGTGTGTTTAGATAAAGAACAAATATCACATTTATCATGAAATGACGAATTAGGAAATATTTTGTTGAAAACTGAATTGGACGGATGTCCAAGACGTTTATGCCAAAGGGACATATCAAAAACATTTAAAGCAATACTAGGGAAGTTAATTAGGTATAAATTGTTGATACGAACTCCTTTACCAATCGTTCGTCCCGTCAATCTTTCCTGAATTACAACATCAATGTCAGAAAATGTAACTTGACAATTTAATTCCGTGGTGATCTTAGAAACGGATAACAAATTTAAAGTAAAAGATGGTAAATAAAGAATATTGTCGATCTTTTTAGAAAAAAGATAACTCGATCCTTTCCCACAAATTTGAACGGTAGTGTTATTAGCTACTTTAATATTTTGAGAGTTGTCTAAAATTAGGGAGTTTTCTAGAAAAATAGAACGATTTCCGATCATATGATCGGTTGCTCCGGAATCAACCACCCAAGTTTTAGAGAAATCAATTAAATTATTATTTGATGAAAACATGCTAGAGTAATTAAAGGATTTTGTGTTTAAAAAATTTGGATTTTGAAAAATTGAAAAATGAGTGGGCCTTTTTTCAAAATTTGATTTTAAATTATTTGGGCCCAATGAAATATTAGAAGGAAATGGACCTGCATCCACTGTATTAGTGGATTGGAGTTGGGTTTGGGCCTGCAGGTAGGCCTGTTAAACGAGCCGAGCGAGCTCGAGTATCACATACTCGAGCTCGGCTCGAGTAGTTATCGAGCCGAGCTCAAGCTCGACTCGATTAGGAAACGAGCTATATTACGAGCTCGAGCTCGAGCTCGAACGAGTAATTCTCGAGTCGAGCTCAAGCTCGGCTCGACTCGTTAAGCAAAACGAGTCGAGCTTTTTCGAGCTATTTCGAGCTATCGAGCTTTATTTAATTAAATTTTATTATATTTAATAATAATTAATGTAATATAATTAAATAATACTTATTATTATTATTAATTAATTAATTATTATTATTTTTATCGAGCTTAAACGAGCCGAGCTCGGCTCGTTAATGAAACGAGTATAAGGTCGAGCTCGAACTCGAGCTCGAATAGTCACCGAGCCGAGCCGAGCTCGAGTTTAACGAGCCGAGCACTCGAGCGGCTCGGTTCGTTTAACAGCTCTACCTGCAGGGCTTGAGCCACTTGGGCAACAAGAGTGGAGAATTGGTCTGGGCTTAAGTAGGCCCATTTCTATTTTCCTCTCTTTTTAAACCTTGGCCCATCATCACTTTAGGATGCACTAAATTACTCTTCATCCGCAGCTTCACGTTTCTGCAACACACGCTGAAACCCTAGCCCCTCTTCTCCGTCGCCGTAAGGTTTCCAAGCGGGCTCCGTTCCTCCCCTCAGCCGCCTGGCTGAACTGACCTGAACGCGAACGGCGGACAGGTAGCGGCAGCGATCGGTCAGAGGCGGACGACGGGTGGCGACGCGAACAGCAGCGGTCGGCGGTTCTCTTCCCCAGCGGCTGCGCAACAGATCGACGGCGGACTGGAGATGGTCAGCGCGGTTGAATGTAAACACACAGTAGATCCGGCGACCTTCGAGCAGCGGCTTCGATCGGCGAGCTGCTGGTGACGGGTGGCGGCGCAGAGGCTGAGCGCGAACGGTGGGCTTCGAATGGATCGACATCGGCGTTCGGTGACGCGGGATGTTACAAACGGCTGCTCGTTTCTGGTTTGGGGAAGGTCGTGATTCCGGCAGCAACTTCGTGTTCCCGAGCGGCTGTGAGTAGCGGCTGGTCTGGCATGTGGCGGCTGACAGGCAGCAGCTTCAGCGACCTCCGTTGGACGGACGAGCAGCAGCAATGAGCAACAGTGATCAGAAAGCTTTGTCTTATTTGCAAAGCACGAATTGGGCGAGAATGAAGAGAAGGTTCTGTGATGAGTATTGTAGATGACCAGAGAAGGTTTTAACCTTCTTAAGAGTAGTACACCTTACAGGTGTAATGAGGCCTGCAAACAGGCTTTGATTGAATGAAGAAGAGGTTGAACTTCTTTTGAATTGAGACACCTTAAATGGTGTTTTGCAGAATGCTATGAAGAAGAGGTTGAACCTCTTTTGAATAACACCTTTTAATGGTGTTTTGATTGAATAAAGAAGAGGTTGAACCTCTTTTGAATTGAACACCTTTTAATGGTGTTTTGATTGAATAGATAGATGGAGGAAAGGTTAAGAGTCAGGATTAATTCTGCTCTGATACCATGTTGAAATTGAGATTGAAATGAATAAGAGAAGATTTCGTTGATATTCAGAATTGTGTTGTCTATTTACAGATTCAAATACAATCCTATTTATAGGCATATGAGAAAACTAGCCAGTACACACAATATAAAAAATAGTTGTTGGAACTTAGAAATTGTCAAGACAATTAATGATGGAAGATGGAGAGTGAGAGAGATTATTTCAACAGATTCCCCAAAGATTTTGAAATCCCACCCCCAAACATGTTTCCATAAAGATTGAGAGACTTGAGAAAAGACAATCTTCCAAAAAAATTAGGAATTAGGTCGTTTAATTTGTTATCGGACACACGAAATGTGGAAGAAGTGAGGTGGTTAAAGGAGAGATCAAGTGTGGCCAAGTTGGTGAGGTTCCCTATCTCAACTGGAATAGAAGTGAGCTCGTTTCCGTGGAGATCAAGTGTGACCAAATTAGTGAGCTTCCCTAGCTCAAGAGGAATAGAAGAGAGCTCGTTTTCAAAGAGATCAAGTGTGACCAAATTGGCGAGGTTTCCTATCTCAATAGGAATAGAAGTGAGCTTGTTATAGGAGAGATCAAGTGTGACCAAATTGGTGAGGTTCCCTATTTCAATAGGAATAGAAGTGAGCTCGTTTCCGGTGAGATCAAGTGTGACCAAATTAGTGAGCTTCCCTAGCTTAAGAGGAATAGAAGTGAGGCTAATGAAGGAGAGGTCAATTGTGACCAAATTGGTGAGGTTCCCTAGTTCAAGAGGAATATGCCCTGAGAAATAGCAGTGATAGAGCCTCAGCCGTTTAAGGCTTTTCATGGAACCAATGAACTTCGGAATTCTCAATACTCCAAAATCAAAGCCACTTAAATCCAATACATTCAAATGACGCAACTCAATCAAGGATGGACTCATCTTACCTCTAAAAGATGGTATTACATTCGGTTCAAGTTGGAGAGCAACAACATGGCCAGTGGTGTTGCTACATCGAACGCCCCACCATTTACAGCATTCCCTTTTTCCTTCGTCGCTTCCCCACGATGAAAGATATCCATGCTCATCCGTAAGACCTTGTTTGAACTCCAGAAGAGCCACTCTCTCCCTCTCTACGCACCTTCTCGATGTCTCTCCCTTAACGAATTGAAATTTTGTTTGCATGCATACTAAAACAAGAAGAAATATTAGCACCATTATAAGGGGTTGAAACTCTAAACTAATGAACAACATTTTCTTTTAATATTATTTGTTTGTTTGGAAATCGAAGATTGAAAATGGATTTGAAACTAGTGAGTGAATCTGGTTGTGAAAGATCATTAACACCACTATTCCATTTAATTACAACTGAACACTACAATGAATTACTCCATGAAAAGGCCTCAAGCCTACATTTCTCCCGCAAAGACCCGCTTCAAGTCAACCATTCATGAGACAAAATTTCACCACATTTTCAATTCTCTCACTTTTTTTAATACATGTCCTTTTTTAAATATTACAATTCAATTCCTTTTAAATTCTGTCCAAATTTGCTGACATAACTGGAGTTGTCACGTCATTGTCTCATTAATTGACACTCAAATTAGGTTAATTTTTTTAAAAGTTCATCATATTTTAGGAAATTTCAATTTTATCATGTCTTCTTTTTTCTTTCAATTTAATTTGAGGACCTTGCTATTTGGATCAATTTGATCCGGATCAATAGCCTTTTAATAAGGTCCAATTACTATTTTAATCTTACTGCTAATTTAACTTATTTAAGTTCATTAATTAGGTTAATTAATTTTCTTTCATACATAAACTATAACTAATTTAGATTATTTGAATATCGTATCTTAGTATTACTATTTTTATTCTTTTTGTTTCTTTTATATTATATATATTATAAGTATTTAAAATTAATTATAACTAATAATTATTTATTCAAAAATGAAAAAAAGCATGGACGATTTAATATATATATATATATATATATATATATATTATACTTAAATTAATTTTAATTAATAATTATTTATTTAAAAAAAGGCATGGACGATTTACACTACAAAAAAATTACTTTTTTAACAATGGAATTTACCAAAAATGAATTCCATTGGTAATTACCGGCACATTAACAACAAAAATGACATTTTTCTTTTAGCAACTGAATGCCAACAGATTTATTCTCTATTTTACTAACGGAATTCAATTCGTTGCTAATTACCGACGGATTACCAAGGGAATCTTTATATAAATTACCAACAGAATTATTTACCAATGAAATTGAATTTTCATTGCTAAAAATTTACCAACCTTCACTTTACCAACGGATTCCGCTGGTAAATCAATTTAACAATGTAATTAAGACTTCTACCAACAAAATATTCCGTTGGTAAAAAATACTTCAATACTTTTGTAGTGTTATTAAATTTAAAGTTAGTTTGAAATGAATATTATTTTAAATTTTAAAGTTAATTTAAATAAATTTTAAACATAAATATTAAAATATATTAATTTTGTATATATTTTTAATTTATATAATATAATTTACAACATAAAAAAAAATACACATTAATAAATTATTATTTCATAGTAGCGTAAAAAAAATAATTCCATTTTATAATATACGATGAACTATTAACTTTAAGGTAAACACTTGTACGAGATAGTCTCACAGATCTAATTCTGTGAGAGGGATCCTTTTGAGATCCAGATTTAACGCTTTCTAGAAGATTTTTTGATTCACTGTTATGTTTTCTTTATTTGAGATCCAGATTTATCGCTTTCTAGAAGATTTTTTGATTCACTGTTATGTTTTCTAACTAATAAAGTAAATTAAATTGCATTTTTGGCGCAAAATCATATTTATCATGGTTGAGCTCTCAGGAAAAATGATAATATTTTTAATATATATTAGTATGTGTGATCAATGAAAAATGATAATCATTCAATATATTATTTAATAAACAATTTGTGTGATAGATGAAAAAGTAATGATATTTTTAGTAGAAAATGATATTTTATAATAATAAAGTGATAATAATCAATTGAATTGTTTTATGAAAAATAATTTAAAAGCTAGATAAAAGTGATAAATTATTAATAAAAATGATATCTAATAAATAAAAAATTATAACTTTCGTAATTAAAAATATTTAGTTATAAAAATTGATACTCCCTCCGTCCCACGTATTTTTACCCACTTTCCATTTTGGGGTGTCCCACGTATTTTTACTCATTCCATTTTTGGCAAAATACATAATATTTTATTACCTACTTTTTACAATCTCAATAACTTTAATTACTTTTTTACACTTTATTCATCATTCACAATAACTTTATTCACTTTTTCTTTTTAAATTACTAATTTATCCCTACTTTTTCTTACATTATATATTAAAAAAATAAAACGTTTTAATCTTCGTGTCCGTACAAACGGGTAAAAATACCCGGGACGGAGGGAGTAATATTTTTTAATAAAATAAAGTATACTACTTTTAATAATTAAAAAACCATTTATTTTAAAATATTATGAACAGGAGAAAAAAAACTGTTGCGTTCGTGTTTCTTAGCATTTATTTTAGTGAATTATACGCTAAACAACATCTTAGCATTTATTTAAATGAATATATATAAAATATAAGTGTATATAATTATTAGTTTATAAATATAACTAATGAAGAATTTTATTATTAAAATTATAAATATAATTATTTACTAATAATTATAAACCCATTTATTACGAACGAATGTGGCGACGCCACTTAAGTACACAATTTAGCTCAAGTACATAATTTTTTTTAAGAACGAACGTGGCGACGCCACTTACACAAATCAAAAAATTTATTTTTGGCAAACCCTTGTAAATTAGTATTAATGATGATATTTACTCTCAATTTAATAAAATTAAAGTTTAGACTGTTATACCCTCTTCTCTTTATCTTTATTTTTTTAAATAAGAAAATGAAAATCAAATTAAGCTACCAGCTCGATAATTCATTGCCGGCGCTGGATTGCGAGGAATGAATATCGGACTATCGTTTTGTTGCTCACCGTTAATTGGAAGGGCAGATTTCGAAGAAGAGCGAACTGGACATGATGCATAGAGTGGATGAATCTAATTTGTCACCAATAAGGTTAAATCAAGTGATCCATTGCAAATTCTTCAGATTTAAGACAGAACTATGGAAGGCGCTGTATATATTGTCTAAATGTAGCGATTAGCGTATATTACCGTTTTGTATGTATCGCGATTTAATAGAAGAAGACCAATTTATCCAAAAATTCCGGATAATGTAGGGACAAAAAGTAGTGGAATCACAAAGGATTGTTATCTTTTTTATTTTTTTATTATTATTATCATTTTTTTTTTGCCGTTGTAAATGAATTCGATTATCACTGGCAAAATTTTGGGTTTTGATCATACTCAACTACCATCCATGTCAAAAGTCTAAGATAGTGTGAAGGTTCATTGGATGATGATCTTTGATGTTCAAGATAGGATGTGATTCGGCAGAGATTTCTTATGGGAAGAGGTTTTACACGAGTAAATATCAAAATCGGTCCTGTAAGTATGACATTTTCCAACTTCAGTAATTTTTTTTATTGCATTTCTCACTTTTGGTCCTCCGGGGGTCCGTTTTTGGTCCTTTTGGTCCAAATTCAGTCTTTTTTCGCCGGAAATTTAAAAAACTCGCCGGAAAATTATGCGTGAGTTGCACGCGCTCAAAATTGGTCCTGTAAGTATGGATTTTTCCAACTTCAGTCCTTTTTTTATTGCAATTTTCATTTTTGGTCCTCCATTGTCCGATTTTAGTTCTTTTTGTCAAAATTTAATCATTTTTCGCCGAAAATTTAAAAAACTCGCCGAATACATGCTGAGTTGCACGTGCCAATAAAGAAGACATTAATAATATATAAAAAAGAGTAGGGGTAACCATGTGTAATGAGCAGCGAAGAAAAAAAATTACAGGGTGAGAGCAGCACGGGCCCGCGTGAGAGCCATGTGCTATGCTGTTCCATTGTGATTCCCACCCTCTCTTCTTCTACTCTCTCCAATTTTATAAAACTTGGATGGTGAGCCTAAAACTCATTAAAAAAACCTTTACATCTCCCAACGCGAAAAATATGTTCTTTATATTTTTGCTTTTGCCCATGAGACATATTATCCATTTATTCAATTAAATATATTTTAAATTAAATTAAAAATAAATTAAAAAGAAACAAGGGCTTCGTTTTCCTTGCGACTCAAAACACTAACCAATTAATGCGGTGAAACTGTGTCTATGCTCAATGCCCATGATTAATTAACCATTTCATTTTTTTTTAATTTCATTATAAATTTATCATATTAATTGCTTTTAATTATAAAATAAAATATTTATCATAATTATTATTATTATTATTTATATTAATCATTTATTAGATAATTCAATTGTCTATTATCACTTTATTTTAATCAAGCATTACTTTACATTAAAAATGTTATAACTTTTTATTCAATCTACGAATGGTTCATAAAATAATTTAACTAAATAGCTATCACTTTTCCCTTTATCATGTCTCACTTTTTTATTAAAAATGTTATAACTCTTTATTATTCTAGTGAATTGTTCGTGAAATAATTCAATTAGATGAACATTATTTTTTTTCATTATTAGGGATAATTTATTACTCCATTATCACATTTTATCCATTCTATACAATAATAGTGCGTGCAAATCACGCATGATTTCTGACGAGTTTTTTAAATTTTCGATGAAAAATGATTAAATTTGGACAAAAAGGACTAAATCGGACAATGGAGGACCAAAAGTGAAAATTACAATAAAAAAATGACTGAAGTTGGAAAAATTCATACTTACAGGACCAATTTGGAGCACGTGCAACTCACGCATAATTTTCCGGCGAGTTTTTTAAATTTCCGGCGAAAAATGACTGAATTTGGATCAAAAGGACCAAAAATGGACTCTGGAGGACCAAAAGTGAGAAATGCAATAAAAAAAGGAATGAAGTTGGAAAATGCCATACTTACAGGACTGATTTTGATATTTACTCGGTTTTACACTCCCAGTAAGATTTCATTATTATTCACACAAGCGTGAAGGTGGAGCTTTTTATTTTTAGTTAATTTTAATTTAATAATATAATTTTAGAAGGACATTTATGTCTATTATTCAAGAATATTTTAGTCCTTAACACAGATGGGGTATGCTACATAGTTTTGGGGTAAGAATAGCTACTCCTTTATTTTAATTTCAAATAAAATAATAAAAAAATAAAATAAATAACTACCACTCACCCTTAATTTATACATATAAACTCTGGGTGCACCGCTGCACTCGATGCACTATAGAATTACCCTAACTTTGGTGATGCTCAAAGAGGAAATAGCAAAATTTGTTATTTTAAGGTGTGCAATTTTAATTTTAGTTCTTTTTTATTTGTCATTTTTATTTTTTTTTTCTTTCAATTTTGGTTATTTTTATTCAAATTTTGTCTTTTTATCAAATTTACTTTAACTTTTTTGCCCAAATTTAATTATTTATGTCAAAATTTGTTCAATTTTGGTAATTTTTATTCAAATTTTCTAAGTTTAAATTTAATCTTTTATGTCAGAATTTGTTCAATTTTGAATTTTTTTTCCATTTTGTTCATTTTTATCCAAATTTAATCCTTTTATTACTTCAACTTTTTTATCCTAATTTAACCATTTATGTCAGAATTTATTCAATTTTTGTCCAAATTTGTGGAAAAAAAGGAATTGATAAAAGGGTTAAATCGGGACAAGTAGAATCAAAATTGTGAAAAAACATTGCAAATAAAAAGAGTTTAAAATTCGAACCGATCACATTTAAAGAAAGAATTTTGATATTTACCCAGACAAAATGGAGAAAATTATTGTTGATAATCAGTTCTTAACCTTAGCTTAGGTGATAATCGAGACTGATTAAACACAAAGGATATTCGGAATGGTTAGTCAAGCTATTAATTAGATAGGATGAGGAGTAGCGTATCTAGCTAGTTGCACGTAAATCAAGTCAGAGAGTTGGCATGGTGTCCACTACTTGTCCAATTTTCCAAAATTCAATTCTAGGTACACAATGTGGGGGCTATTTATAGGCAAAAAAGCCTAGGGAGTGCAATAATTAAGTCTAGGGTTATAGACCTATAGGCTTGATGAGTCAGTACTCCCATGTGATGCCAAACCAGCCAGCTGCCACTTAGCCCCGGACATGTGTCGCGTTGGTATTCAGTGGAGTTTGCATGATTCAGCTGAGCTGGTCAAGCCGAGCTGGACTACTGAGTTGTGGTTGACTGAGTTGAACTAGCTGAGCTGGACCACCTGAACTAAGGTCGATTGAAATGAGCAAACGGAGCTGAACCAGCCGGGCTGGACCACTTGAGCTGAGGTTGATTGGGTTAAACTGGCGGAGCTGAACTAGTTGAGCTAGGTCAGCTAGGCTGAATAACCCGAGTTGGGCCGCTTGAGTTGAGGTTGATTGAGTTGAACTGGCGGAGCTGAACTAGTTGAGTCGGGCTACCTGAGCTGGACCGTACGTTGAACTGGTGGTCTATTAGTCGAACAGCTCTACGCAGTCGCACCGTTTTGAGCATAACTTTCACATTCGAACTCTGATTTGAGTGATTCTTGCGCCAAAACGATCCTCTCTTTCGTGGCTTTCTATCTGTATATGACATGACCAATTTGGACTTTTACACGAATACAGAAAAATTACGCAAGGTAAGCGCGCGTTTTCTAGCATTTTGCACAAGTTGCTCCTTTTCTCTAACTATACACTTTTGCACCTTTTTCTCCATGAGCCTAGGACCGAGCCTGCTGACGTGCTTGAGAAGATTTCTTGAATTACTTAAGTTAATTCAAGCTGCATTGTATCCGGATTAATACTTAATTAATCCGAGTAATTACTTAATTAATTGCACCTTATCCACAATTATGTTATTGGAGTTCGGAGTTCAAGCCTAGTACGCATTCAAGCGAGTGTTGGCAGATAACTCCTACTCGCAATTCAAACACCTCAAACTCCAGGATGCAAACTCGAAATCCAACAGTATAATTAACTACTCTCTCTGTTTGTTTGTGAATTTATTTATTTTTTACTTTGTTGTGTTAATTATTTTCTAGGGAGAAATTTCCAAGTTAATGAAGAAACCCAATGTAGGATATCTTTGAGTTTCTTGATGTGTGTAAAAATCGGACCAGGTAGATGGTTGGTTGTTATGAACGGGTTGAAAGTTAGAGAGCTTGTGGTGGCGTTGAGTAATGAGAAGGTGTTTTCGGTGGATTTGGATACTGAGCAGCACAGTTTGAGATCATTCTTAGGCTTTAGATTACTTATCCACCATTTTCTCTATGCTTTGTCAACTTATCTAGCTTGTTAATCTTTTATGCATGTGTCATAAACCTTATTACTTGCATGAGTAAAGGTGCAAGAATATAGTCTGAGATGTCATATTAATATTTCACGAGTGATTGTTTCCAAGTGTTTGCATGCATGGCTAATGGGTATTGGTAAGGTGCTTTTGACTAGGCATAAGTGATCTGAATATGCATAAAAAGATCACTGACATTAGAAAAGGAACAAATATTCTGCTTTTATTTCACTCTCAGATATCCAAATTAAGCAAGGAGTAAAAGTTAGCAAACAAATGACTAAACATAAGCAGGAGGGTTCAAAGTTCAAACAGAGTCTTCCTGACGAGTTTACCCTGATTCCAAACACAAGTATAAGCCCATAATTAACCTGAAAGAGCAAGAATTGGGTATATCATGTCATAAACAAATCAATCTTTAGAAATTAAAAATATAAAGAGATGCATTATATACAGTATATCTCATGAATAGTGAATAGTACCTTGGATTCATCTTCTTTTTATTCCATTAATAAAAATATTCACACGAACATACACCCAATCACCAGCAGCTTCTATGAAATTAAAATAAGCACCCCTCCATGATTTCTTGAGCACCAAAGAACCAACTACTCCCCAAAATCCAACAATACATCCAAAAGTCATCATTATCCCAAATTCCTGCATAAAAGATAGGCTCCAAATCCCATTATCTTCCTCCTCTACATCTTCATTGGGTGTATCTTGTGGGCACAACTTAAGAGGAGGTCCACAAAGATCATTATTTCCAGCATAAGAAGATGAATTGAAGCTCTGTAGTTGAGTGCCCGATGGAATTTTACCAGACAAATTGTTGTTTCCCAAATCGAGGACTGCAAGATAATGTAGTTGGGCTAACCCAATGGGAATCTCACCAGAGAGTTTGTTGCTTGAAAGATCCAAGCATTCCAACATTTCCATCTCACCAATATTGGAATCTATGTGTCCTGCTAGACTATTTCTTGATAAGTTCAAGGAAACTAGTCCCTTCAAACTAGAAAAGGTTTTGGGAATGTCTCCAACCAGTCTATTGCTTGAAAGATCAATAAGCTTGAGAAATCCCAAAGAGTTTCTGTACTCTGCCTCCTGATATTTCCATTGAACTAATGCATATTCAATATATCTATTGGTTGAACCAAATCTATATGAAATGAATGAGCTTGCAGCACTTCTTTTTTTGTTCACCAATGAAGTGAAGTTGTTAAAGCATTGTGGAATTTCACCTGATATATTGTTCCCGGAGACATCCAACATTTGAAGCCTGTTTAAGTTGCATAATTCTGGAGGAATACTGCCATAAAATCTATTATGACGTAAGCTAAGATACATCAGGCTCGTGTAGTTTCCATTGCCGAACCATGGTGGAATGTTTCCTGTCAACTTGTTACCTCCAATATCTATCAGCTCCAAGTATCGGCAATTCTTCAGAGTTAAAGGTAACTCCCCAGATAAATTATTGTCCCGCAAATGAAGTGTTTGGAGGTCGGTTACAAGACCCAAAGAATGTGGAATTTCTCCAGAAAACTTGTTGTTATTCAAGTTGAGGATACTTAACCATTGCATATTCTGCCAACAGTTGGGCAATGTTCCGTCCAACTGGTTATTGGAGAGGTCAAGCAAGAAGATCCTCTCTAATGTGCAGACAAATGAGATGTCCGATCCTGAAAAACTATTTTGACTCAAAATAGCTACATGAGTAGATAATGTGAGCAACGGTAGAGGGCCTGAAAACTTATTAGAACTAACATCTATTACAAATAATGTGGGTGAGGGAATGGTGCCACTCATCTGATTATGAGAGAGATTTAAGTACATGTAAGAATACATGTCCCAAAACCATTCAGGCACTTCATCTGATATATCATTATTTGAAAGATCAACCTCCTCTAATTTCTCTTGAGTGTGAAGCCATGTTGGGAAAGATGGGCCCATTTTGCAGCTTGCTAAATACAAGCGTTCTAATTTAAAAGGAGGAACCCAATCAAGACTTAGGTCAACATCCAATGAACTGGAAGAAAGATCCAGATCTTTTAATTTGGCAAGCTTTGTAAAATGGGCCTCAGATATTGTGCCTTGCAAAGAATTATAAGAGAGGTCTAACTTTTCAAGCTGGGAAAATTGGCCTAGACCTGCAGCAGAGACTGAACCAGTAAGTCCAGTTTGTGATAGTTGTAGGGACTCCAATTGTGAGGAAGCTGATAGGTTCCTTAATAATTCCTCAAGTTGAACTCCCAAGTCATTATAATAGAGTGACAGCATTTTCAAATGAGTTAGATTTCCAAAAGATTTTGGGATACCACCTTCAAGCATGTTACCAGAAAGATCTAAAGATTGGAGAGAAGTTAATCTCCCAAAGACATCTGGTATTGGGCCTTTTAAATGATTCCAAAAATCCAGTGTGGAATAGCCCAAAGTAATGTTAATTATGCCATGGGCTTTGGAAGAATCAAGGTCATTGGAAGAGTGATCAAATTTGTGAGGTTTCCTATTTCAACAGGAATATTTCCTGAGAAATTGGAGCTACTGAGATGCAGGTGGTGTAAGCTCTTGATGGAACCAATGAATTTTGGAATTCTAATCCCTCCAAAATCATTCCAACTTAGGTCCAATTCATTCAAATGATGCAACTCAACTAAGGATGCACTGATATTACCTCCAAATTTGAGAGAGCCGCCACCAAGTAAGAGAGCAGTCACATGAGCTGTGGCAGTGTTGGTACACTCCACACATTCCCATTCACAGCATTCCTTTTGGTGCTCGTCACTTCCCCACGACTCGAGGAGATTATATGGATCATCCGTAACGCCACGCTTGAACTCCAGAAGAGCCTCTCTTTCCCTATCCATGCACCTTACCAATGGTTCTCCTGAAACCAATGGAAAATGAGTTTCCATGCACACTAAAGCAACAAGTATTAGCAGCATTATGAAGTGAAACTCAAAGCAAATGACTCCAGCTCTGTTATTAATTTTATTTGTTTGGGAGTGGAAGTAAAAGTGAGTGAATGATCATATATAATTACACACCTTAATTCTATTTAGACACGCAACGTAGTGCTAGTGCTAGTGCTACTACTAAAGAAAGAAATCAAGTCTACTCTCCCGCAATCACCCACTCAAGTCAACAGCCCAACTCCAAGTCCCCTTATCTTTAGTGTTTAGGATTAATTGTAAGGGCATACTTAATTTTATTCTCGTGCTTGGGGTATATTTTACAATTAGGGTGTAAAGTTTAGATTAATTTTAAAGGTATAATCTTAATTTTACAGTTGTGATTTATGACATAGTACTTTTAGAGTTTTAGGTTATAATAATGATGTTTTAAGTACAATAAAAATAAAAGAGAAAAGAAATAAAAAATAATTGGGGACCAAAAATTAATTAATTAAGAAAAGTGAGACACATATGCAACTTCCATTGCCATCTTAAAGTAGAACTGGTTCTAACTTCTATGTAGTCAATATCAAATATCAAAAGCGTGTATCCACAGTTAGTAACGAGTTAAGTGTAAGCGCATTTTAATGTTAGTGGAAAAATCAGAGGTCAAGTCAACTTTAAAGACAATTGTGTTGATGTGGGTTACGCCACTAAAATCGATTGGTGTAGCATGTAATTATTGTTTATGTGGAATCATTAGTGCTAAGACATGATGATTATAATTTCAATACTTTTTTTTTTTTTGTCATTCGTACGTTGATTTATTCTAGTAAGGACTCAGCAGACATACATTACCTCATAAATAATCGTATAATAACAGTCAATAACTTCACTTGGAATAGGAGATGGAGTATGGAGTATAGTAAATGCAAATAGTTTCCTCAATCAATTCAGCTTCTTAAAATCTGTTAATAATTCCTACTTTTACAGTAACATACAACCAATCACCAACAATCTCCAAGAAATTTAAATATTGAAATCTCCATGATTTATTGAGCAACAAAGAACTTACTATTCCCCCAAGTCCAACAATAAATCCAAAAGGCATTGATATCCAAAATTCTTGAATAAAACATGGGCTCAAGATCAACATTTCCAGCATTAGAGGATGCATGAAGCTCTGTAGTTGAGTGCTTGTTGGAAATTTTCTGGAAAGATTTTTATTCGCCAAATCAAGAACTGCTAAATAATTCAATTGTGCAAAGCTAATGGGAATCTCACCCGAGAGTTGGTTGCTTGAAAGATCAAGGCTTTTCAACATTTCCATCTCACCAAAATTCGAATCCATATTTCCTGTCAGACTGTTTCTTGGAGGTTGGATAAAGAACCCAAAGCACTTGGAATATTCCCTGAAAAACTTAAAAAAGTATGGAATAATTTAAAAAATACATAAATGTAATGGACTAAAATATTTATTTTCTCTTAATTTAATTTGTTTGGGAATTATCAAAGTTAGAAACAGAGGAGGGGATTGGATTTTCCTTTAGCGGCCGTTTATGTTTCATTGATATTTTTGAAACCAATAATAAAACATGTGATTTACCACAAAGTGAAATATACAGGAGTGAACATGATTCTGAAAGATCATTACCAACTTAATTAATTTTAAGGTAATTCTTAGTTGACTTGGGCTCACACATGACCCAGGTCAAAGCAGGTTGCAGGTTAAAGGAATCCACACTTTATTTGATATTTTTTTTAAACTTTATTAATTATTATCTATGGGTCCACTACTCATTTACTATACATTTTAATTAATATTTTATTTTTCATTTTATTAATTACTAATCATGTATTCTTGTGTAACTTTTTTTTATTAATAAAAAAATGTACTATACTTTATTTTTTATTTAGTTTTTTTATATTATTTTTAGATAATATTTTATCATTTTATATAATTTTAATATAAGATTTTATTTTAAATAAATTCATAATTTAAAATATTTAATTATGAAAAGAGTCTCTTTAAGTTCAAATATTTTTCTTTAATTTTTAATTTTCATTCATATAATTTTTAATGTTAAATACTCAATACCTAATTTAAAAAAGATCGACTGAAATATGAACAATATAAATATTTGATTAAATTTTTTTTTCACGAAATAAAGGGCATGCGTTCTTATAACAAAGGATATACCATTTAATAATAAATGATATAACTTTCGAAAAATGTGGGATTTGGGGTCACTGTATCCGGAAGCACGCATGTTTTATCTTACAAAAATTTAGTAAGTTTTGTGTGAGACCATTTTATATTTTTTATTAATAAAATATTTCAAAATTTCTATCACTTTTCAACCTTTCAGTTAATTATTCTGCAATAGTTCAATTAATCAGTTATACATTTTCTTTATAAGTATCACTTTTTTTGTAAAATATATTAATAATTTATTTTTATTCGTCCTAGTAATTATTCATTAAATATTAAAAAATGGGCGAATATCACTTTTTGTTGATCATATACTCCCTTCGTCCCACGATACGGTTTATGTTTTTCATCTTGGTATCCTAAGTTAAGGTTTATATTTCTTTTTTTATCAAGATTAGCCCACACAAAACAATTACTCCCTCCGTCCCCTTGAAAGGTGTCCATTTGCTGTTTGCAAGTGGACGGTTCTAAGGTCTTTTATTTGCTTTTTGCACGTAAATTAAGGAGTATTATTATTATAGATAAGATGTGTAATTGTATTAGAGGGAAGTGGTGAGTCATATTATGTACATTCTTTATTAAATAGAGGAAATTGATGCCTTTTGAAGTGGATGCTGGAATAGTGAAATGGACACCTTTCAAGGGGACGGAGGGAGTAATTATTTCATGTAGTACACACACAACACTAACACAACTACTAACTTTACATTAAATATTATTTCTCTCACCTCACTACACATTAAAATATTATATCTCTTAATCTCCGTGCAAAAAGCAAACGTCAATGTTAACACGGGACGGAGGGAGTATTACTTTTAATTAAAAAGATTATAATTTTTTATTCATCACATGAAATAATTTATTAGTTGAACATATATCACTTTTTTTATTAGATTTTTTTTTAAAAAAAAATTATCACTTTTTATCTATCTTATAATTAAACATTAGAAAAAAGACAAAGACATGTATGAGTGACGTCTTATGAAATGGTTCCGTGAGACGGATAAGAAGTGATGATATTCTATTGATAAAAAACAATAATGATGCAATGAACTATTACATTGACAATTTATAGTACAAATAAAAAGTGACAATTTTTTAAAAAGAAAAATGATAACATCTTAAGAAAAAATGATAACTAATAAAAAAAAAATTCCGTCCCAAGTGCATAATGTATGTAGGGTACAACATTTTTTTCTAAAGGGTAAAAACTTTAATTAATAATGGTACAATATTTTGTTATAAATAGCATACACTTTCATTCTTTTTTTTCATAAAATAAAGGGTACATGTCCTTATACTAAAGAGTACACAATTTAATTTAATACTAAAAGATATTTGAACGTATGGTGTCTCCAGAAACAAACAAGTTTTAGCCTTAAAAGAATATATAATAAAATATATCAAATGTATTGAATATTAATTACAATTTTAAAAATAAAAAATTTAAATATGAACTAACGTTATAAAATATTAATTGAAATTGAAAATAAATTAATTATATATATAATAATAATAATAATAAACATGATGATAAATACAGTATTCTTTTTTTTTTTTTATGGAATAGTCAATAACAATGGAGTGAATTAAAGATCAAAGGTTTAGTGAAAAGCATGTAATTAGATCCGTGAAATATGGTTAAATAGAAATATGTACTTAATGTTTTTAACGTGAAACAGTTAAACAAAATATTCCTAACAATTTATTGATAATTTTTAAACTAATTTAGTAATAAAATTTAATTATTAAATTTAATTTAATGTACTTTAATTAGTAATAAAATTCCTATTATATATTTATTATATAATTGATATGTGTATTAAATTAAAGATTTTGAAAAGATGAATAATTTGATATAATTTTTATTAATAATAAATATGTAACAAAAGAGTTATATACATTTGAATTTTTTTCATAAAAAGTAAATTTATTAGTAAGATAAAATTTATAAACATTGCATGATTGGTGGTAAAAAAAAAAAAAAAAAAAAAAAAAAAAAAATATATATTTATTGTTCTCGTAAAGTGTAGCTTTCTTTAGTTACCTGTTAGGTAGGTATTTCATTGTTAGGTAGGTATTTCATTCTCATCTAAAATATTCAAGGGTTGTGATTGAAAGAATATAATTTAATGGCTAAGATGATCCTGGGTCATTTATGAACCCAGGTCAGCTAAGTAAGCCCCTTAATTTTATTATAGGTGGCGCTATTTTCATCCAAAGATTAAACCAAAGATTAAGGGCACTCAATTATTATCTTAAGAAAATGATTTAAAAAAGATGCTAATGTCCTTAATATAAATCCATTCAGAATAAATACACCCAAATTTCAAATTTTAAAATTATTAAGCACGCATAAAATCATGAAGAATATTCCACACATACTAAAATGTGAATCAAAAGAGGAAGATGATGGAGAAGAACTCATCATAATTCAAACACAGAAAATGTAAAAAATGATTACAATTAAAATTTGGATAGGAATTCTTTTACAGGATATATTTAACAACTTGTACATAAATTAGGTAAGAAGAATAAATTGTAGAACAAAGAACTCCATTAATGATTGTATTTTTAAGAAATTAAAATTTAACCATAATGACAACAAGTATATATTCATGAATGGAGAAGAACAAAGAACCCCATTAATGATTGTATTTTTAAGAAATTAAAATTTAGCCATAATGACAACAAGTATTCATTAGCTGTTGTCAATCACACACCACTGGAAGGAAAAACAAAAAAAACAAAAAGAAAAGCTAATCATAAATAAAAATATGCAAACAAATGACCAGGTACACATGTGGGTTCAAACAAGTCTTCCTGAGGAGTTTGCCCAGCTTCCAAACACAGGTATAAGCTCATCATAACCTGAAAGAGCAAGTAAAAATTGGGCAAGTCATTTCATTAACAACTACGCAATTACGTTATTTAAATATCATTTTTTAGAAATTAAAAATAACATGAATATATATACCTTGGGATTCATCTTCTTTTTAGTCTGTTTATAAATAGTATCACACGAACATACAAACAATCACCAACGGCCTCCATGAAATTAAAATAAGCACCTCTCCATGATTTCTTGAGTATCAAAGAACCAACAACTCCCCAAAATCCAACAATACATCCAAATGTCATCATCATCCCAAATTCCTGCATAAAAGATAGTCTCCAAATCCCATTATCTTCCTCCTCCACATCTTCATTGTTTATGGGCGTATGATCTTGTGGGCACAACTTAAGAGGGAGTCCACAAAGATCATTATTTCCAGCATAAGAAGACGCATTGAAGCTCTGTAGTTGAGTGCCCGATGGAATTTTACCAGACAAATTGTTGTTCGCCAAATCGAGGACTGCAAGATAATGCAGTTGGGCTAAACCAATAGGAATCTCACCAGAGAGTTTGTTGCTTGAAAGATCCAGGCATTCCAACATTTCCATCTCACCAATATTGGAATCTATATGTCCTGTCAGACTATTTCTTGATAAGTTCAAAGAAATTAGTCCCTTCAAGCTAGAAAGAGTTCTAGGAATGTCTCCAACTAATCTATTGCTCGAAAGATCAATAAGCTTGAGAAATCCCAAAGTTTTTCTGTACTCTGACTCCTGATATTTCCATTGAACTAATGCATATTCAGTATAAATATTGCTTAAACCAAATATATATGAAATGAATGAGCTTGCATCACTTGTACCCTTGTCCACCAATGAAGTGAAGTTGTTAAAGCACTGGGGAATTTTCCCGGATATATTGTTCCCAGAGAGATCCAATATTTGAAGCCGGTTTAAGTTGCATATATCTGAAGGAATTCCGCCATAAAATCTATTGTGACGTAAGCTAAGATACGTCAGATGCGTGTAGTTTCCATTGCCAAACCATGGTGGAATATTTCCTGTCAACTTGTTACCTCCAATATCTATTAGCTTCAAGTTCTGGCAATTCTTCAGAGTTAAAGGTAACTCCCCTGATAAATTATTATCCCGCAAGTGAAGTGTTTGTAGGTAGGTTAAAAGACCTAAAGCATGTGGAATTTCTCCAGAAAACTTGTTGTTATTCAAGTTGAGGAAAGTTAAATATTGCATATTCTGCCAACAGTTGGGCAACGTTCCATCCAGCTGGTTATTGGAAAGGTCAAGCAAGGAGATGATAAAAGATGTGCAGACAAATGATGAGATGTTTGATCCTGAAAACCTATTTTGACTCAAAATAGCTATTTCAGTATTTGATGGGAGCAATGGTAGAGGGCCTGAAAACTTATTAGAACTAACATCTATAGCTATAAAAGAGGATGTGAATGACAAATGGGGAATGGTGCCACTCATCTGATTATGAGAGATATTTAAGTACATGTAATTAGAAGACAAGTCCCAAAACCATGTAGGCACTTCATCTGATGATATAACGTTATTTGAAAGATCTACCTGCTCTAATTTCTTTTGAGTGTAAAGCCATGTTGGGAAAGATGGGCCCATTTTGCATCTTGCTAAAAATATTTTTTCTAATTGAAAGGGAGGAACCCAATCAGGACTGATATCAAGATCCAATGAACTGAAAGCAAGACCCAGTTCTTTTAATTTGGTGAGATTTGTAAAATGGGCCTTAGAGATTGTGCCTTGCAAAGAATTATAAGAGATGGATAACATTTCAAGCTGGGAAAAATGGCCTAGACCTGCAGCAGAGACTGAACCAGTAAGTCCAGCCTGTGTTAGGTCTAGGGACACTAATCGTGTGGAAGCTGATAGGTTCCCTAATAATTCCTCAAGTTGAACTCCCAAGTCATTATAATAGAGTGATAGCTTTCTCAAACGAGTTGATTCCCAAAAGATTTTGGAATCCTACCTTGAAGCATGTTACCAGAAAGATCTAGAGATTGTAGAGAAGTTAATCTCTCAAAGACATCTGGTATTGGGCCTTTTAAATGATTCCAAAAATCCAGTGTGGCACCATGGCCGGAACTTATGTTAGTTACGGCTATATTTATTTTGGAATAAACATCAGAGAGATCTGAGAGATCAAGTGTGATCAAATTTGTGAGGTTCCCTATTTCGACAGGAATACTTCCTGAGAAATTGGAGCTACTGAGATGCAGGTGGCGTAAGCTCTTGATGGAACCAATGAATATTGGAATTTTAATTCCTCCAAAATCATTCCAACTTAGGTCCAATTCATTCAAATGATGCAACTCAAGTAAGGATGCACTGATGTTACCTCGAAATTTGAGAGATTTGCCACCAAGAAAGAGAGCAGTCACATGAGCTGTGGCAGTGTCGCTACACTCCACACCTTCCCATTCGCAGCATTCCTTTTGGTGCTCGTCACTTCCCCACGACTCAAGGCGATTATCTGGATCATCCGTAACGCTACGCTTGAACTCCAGAAGAGCCTCTCTTTCCCTATCCATGCACCTTATCACTGTTTCTCCTGAAACCAATGGAAAATGAGTTTCCATGCACACTAAAGCAACAACAAGTATTAGCAGCATTATCAAGTGAAACTCAAAACAAATGACTCCTGCTCTGTTATGAACCACCATTTTCTAATTTTATTAGTTTGGGAATGAAAGTTGGAGAGAGAGAAGTGAGTGAATGATCATAATTACACAACTAATTCTATTCAACCCAGAATGTAGTGGTAGTGCTACTACCGAAAGAAATCAAGTCTACTCTCCCACAATACCGACTCAAGTCAACAGCCCATCTCCAGGTCATGAGTTAAAGCTTCCTCCATATATTATTTTAAAAAAAAGTTATTTTCTTCGCCAATTCTATTGATTTTTAACGGTATTTTAATATTTTAAAGTATAAAATAATATTATGAGTGCGAAAAATGAGTGACAAATTTGAAATTAAAATTACTTTTAAGACTATTAGATAAAGTTTTATTTTTATTTTGATTAAAAATTATTATAAGACAAACAAATGTAAAAATTAATGTGAAACTTGTTAATTATGTGATAGAAGGAGCAGAGTACCTTATATAATTAATCAAGAATTGTATCGTTTTATTAGTAACTTTTTTATATAATTAATAGTGATTTTAAAAAACGGTTGAACCGGTTCAATTGGAAACCGACCTCCAAATTTGTCCAAAATCCCTATAAAACTGTTGTTTGAATTGAACCGGCCAAAATCGGGAAAATCGGTTGAACCGGTTTTTTAATTTTTTTTTTAATTTTTATATTTTTCTTTCTATATTTTATATTTTTATATTATTTCACTTTTATTTTTATTTATTTTAAAATATAATATTTAAATTTTGAATTAAATGTATAGTAGTTTGATTATAAATTATGTAATATCCTATTGAGAGAATATATAAAAATGTTTATAAAATATGAATTATAAACTATAAATATTTTATCTAATCATATTTTTATATAAATTGAATTTTCTCTTTATAAAATAATTTTGGTTATTATAAATTTTTTTAATGAATTGTAATATTATAAATATAATTGAAAATATGTAAAATTTAATTTTTCGGTTGAACCTCGAACTGTTGCATCTACCGGTTCAGTTTCCGATCCGATTATGAAAACACTGATAATTAATCAAGAATCATATTGTTTTATTGGTAACTTTTAAAAGAGGTAAAAGAATCGTATTGTTTTATCGGTACTCCCTCCGTCCCGCCGATAAGTGTCCATTTCACTATTCCAGCATCCACTTTAAAATGCATCAATTTCCTATATTTAATAAAGAATGTACTCAATATGACCCACCACTTCCCTCTAATACAATTACTCATCTTATCTATAATAATAATATCCTTAATTTACGTGCAAAAAGCAAATAAAAGACCTTAGAACCGTCCACTTGCAAACAACAAATGAACACTTATCGGCGGGACGGAGGGAGTAACTTTTAAAAGAGGTAACGGAGAATATGTTACCGAAATCCTTATTTTTATTAATTTTTTTCCTGTTTTACAGAAATCTTGGCATGAGACAACCTCAGTGTTTGCCTGTATAATTAAAATAAATTAACAAAATAAAATTTCACAAGTATTTGCCGTTATTTCGATTACACCAATATTTCTATAAAATAAATTGAAGTACGTACACAACGTTGGTTACGAGTTGGGACTTGAGAGTAAGTGCATATTTAATTTTGTGGAAAATTCCGAGGTCAAGTCAACTTTGAAGACAAATTTAAGGTGATAGGTTATATCATGTCTTTGTAAGGGTGGTAATAGGTTGTTCTACTTGTGGGTTTAGGGTTTACTCCATTAAAATCGGTGGGGTTTAGGGTTTACTCCATAAAAAAACTTGGCTTTGAGTTGTTAGATATCTTTAGTAAATGAATCAAATTTAGACTCTTATAAAGACCTACTATTTACTTAAATATCTCAGGCCTACCTCTTCGTTAGTGTTTTAGGCCAAACGAGCATGCCAACTTATTAAAAATACATCATATGAATTTTATTTATTATTTATTAAATGTTTGAATATGAATATAATATTTTCATGCATACATACATTTTGGGTATACTATACTTTACGTTTATGTTAACAAGATTTTATGTAAACATAATTACTTGTTTTACAATAATTTGATAAGCTTATTACTCACTCTGTCACGAATATTTTTGCAAACTTTTTATTTTGAGTTGTTTCGGGTATTTTTTCACGTTTCATGAATAATAAAAATATACGAGACAATTAATTTACTTTTTATACTTTACTCATAAATCCAAATAATTTTATCTAATTTTTTCTCTTTAATTACCCAACTAACCCTTATTTTTTCTTATAGTATACACTTAAAAACAAATTTTTTTAATCTATATGCCTACATATGTTACATGTATGCAAAAATAATCAAGACGAGGGAGTATTATTTATTCTTTAAAATAATATTCGTTTTTATTGAATAATAATACTCAAGACGAAGAGACTTTGTCAATGTATTATTAATATATTTTTTTAATAATTTGAAATAAACAAACCTTTAAAAGGTATATTAAGGCTTGAAGGCCAAATTTGTTGTTAAACATACCAAATTTTGGTTCATAAATTTTTTTTTTCATTGATTGTTATTTGTAAGTAGGATTAGATCATATGAAGATTACATAGTAGGGTCAGGCCACAAAAGGCCAAACTCGGTCTACTCCCACCCTGAAGTCGTGTGTCGTTGTTCATGCATGGCAAATTATTCTATGAAATTATTCAATCTATGGAACATTTCATTTTGTATTATTTTTTTTAATTTTTTTTTTAATGATCTATTTTGATAGTAGGGTATTTTAGTTGTCCCATAAAAGATTTCAAATTTACCTTTACATTTAAAATAATAATAATAACTTTATTCAATAAACTAAAAAATTATTTAAATTTCAAATTTGTCTTACATTTTACTTATTATCTAAAGATACCAAAATATCCCCAAAAGTTAATAAAGTTGGTAAAAATATACTCCCTCCATCCGGATTCAAGGGTGTCATTTGCTTTTGGGTATTGAGATTAAGGAGTATTGTTATTTAATGTATAGTGGGTAGTTACATTAGTAGAGGTGTGAGTCCCATTTTTTAGTTGTATTAGTGTGTGTGTGTGGATAAAAAAGAAAATGAGACCCTTGGAGACGGACGTCCAAAATGAAAAAAATGATATCCTTGAAAGCGGAGGGTGTTAAACAATGTATAACAGTAAATGTGAATTCAATTTTGAGAGGGAAAGAGTTTTAATTTTATAATTATAATTATAATTATTAAAAAAAAATGTAAGTACCAAAAAAGTTTTACAAAAAACTAGTTTCATGGAATAGTCAATCATCATCTACATATTAAAAAAAAAAAAAAAAAGGTTACATTTATCTTGATAAGTGCTTTGTTGTTGTTGGGGTACGTAGAGAATGATGAAGTAATAATTAATATTTTCTCTCTATATACGTGTATTACTCTTACTCGTCTCAATGATGTAGATACAAAAATGCAAAGCCAAAATATTTCCTCACTTTGAGACATATCTAGAATTGGATTTCAAACAATACACTAACCTGGAAAAAAAAAAAACCTGGAAATAAAATACTTTTAATAAAAATAAAATACAAGATCCCCTGAACTAGTTTGCACAGTTTCCAATTACATCAACACAACACAACCTGGAAAAACAAGATTTGAAATAATCATTTAATTTAATAAAATCAATTACGTATAATTTACGAATTAAAACACACATTATCTCATGAAAAATATAGTTAATAATAATTGCAAATACTATTAAATATAACAGCAGATTTAAGGCGAAATCCAAAGAAACTTATTTCAGATATTCAACCCTATTTACATCGCCTAATTAAACATATTCATTTTAACTCTCAATCTAATAAAATTAAAGTTCAAAAAGATTTTACCTGCCCAACATGCTAAAACAGAAATCATTATCCCACAAAACTGCCGTATATATAGCATTTATTCTGACAAAAATAAGAACAAAATGTCATAAACACATAAATAAATGGATAATTAAGTCTAATAAATTTATACATAAATTTATTTATAAATAAAAGTGACTGTTACCTTACAAGATTCGGCTTCTTTTGAACTTGCCAACGAACATAGTCACAAAAATCCAATTACCAGCCATCCTTAAGAAATCAAAATATGCATGTCTCCATGATTTATTGAGTAAAACAGAACCAATTGCTCCCCAAAATCCAACAATGAATCCAAACGCTACTGATATCCCAAATTCTTGCATAAAAGATAGCATAAAGATGCCTCCATCATTCTCTTTTCCTTCATTGTTGATTGATGTTCCAAGGCCATCTCCAGGGCACAACTTGAGAGGGAGACCACACAGATCCTTATTTTCAGCATATACGGAAGCATCGAAGCTCTGTAGTTGAGTACTCGATGGAATTTTTCCCGACAAATTGTTATTTGCCAGATCAAGAACAGCTAAATAATGCAATTTTGCCAAGCCTATGGGAATCTCACCACTGAGGTGGTTGCTGGAAAGATCCAGGGATTCTAACATTTCCATCTCACCAATATTTGAATCTATGTTTCCTGTTAAACTATTTCTTGACAAGTTTAAGGAGATTAGTCCCTTTAGTGTTGGAAAACTCACGTTCATGCACAGGGAGAAATCATACCTTTCTCCTTGGAGTTCTCGTTTCAGCGGAAGAAGATCATATGAACCTGTTGATACTCACGTCGTTAAACTGTGATCTCTGGATCAAATCTCCAACACGGGGTTGAAAGAATGTATTCCACGATATGGTACTAATTTGGAATATGTTAACTGGATTTGTGATGTGATAATCGGGAGAGAAAACGAGAGAGGAAAAACACTCTTGCGTTCTGTCGCACGCATGAATGTTTTCAGCGTTCTGCGTTCTGTAACGTGGTTCTGTAACGCGTGTCCTCTACAGACAACTGCATGGCGCAGTGTATTAAATCCAAAGAGACAGGAGTTAGTAACGGTATGATAACTCCCTCTCTCTCTCTCTTATCCACTTATATTCATATGTGGAATATTATTATTAAATAATACTAATTATTATTTACATCTCCCACTCACATATGAAGTCAAAAAGTCACCTGACTCATTTTCTTCATGAATCATATTCTCGCACAGATTAATACATCGTGTGATCCACGAGATATGAGTTTTAATCGCCATACACTTGTTAGAGATATATAGCAACTCAACCAGTTTATCAAAGAAACTCAACAAGCTCGTTATACCCCAGAACTCTTGAACATTTAACATAAGTTGACATATCTCTTTTTCAATCCCTGAATTTGTCAGAGCATATTCAACCTTTTTGCAAATTACTATGTATTCATAATCAATACCCTGCTTGATTGACTAGTCAATGAATCACAATAGTATATGTTAAATTAAGACGTTCTTCCCATCTCACTAATTATCTACAGTCTCCCACTGTAGCTGCTTTCCTAGACATGTACCGCATCACCGTTATTAACCATAGCTCTTTTGGTAACATGCTAAAGTAGCAACACCAAAGTGAAGACTTAGAATATAGTAGAAAGTCATAAGGGTAACCAATAGATAAGGACTCATACATTTGAGAAAATAGGGATAATTTTCTCAATCCTGTTGGGGTCAACTTAGCACATGTCGTTTTCCTAAAACACATGTCACAATGTCTTTAACTTTCTTCCTAGAAAGCGTATGTCGTATTTCTTCTAATTTAGACATCGTGTAAATCAGAGTTCAAGTGTGTCCCATACACTTAACCCGGACATCCTCCCTCCAACATATAGAATCTCCGTCGATTTAGCTTTACAACAAGTTGGATCAGATTCGTGGTGAAATCTATCGCGATTACTTTAGCTATCGTAATCTCATCTCTACGCTCCCACTGAGCCAGAGGTGATTGCTCGTATGAGAGAGCCAATTATAACTTGCCGACATACTATTATATATGAACCATCACATATAATTAATAAAACATATATGTATAGTTAAGCCATTAACTATTCCATTAACATACACAAACATATTCAATACATCGTTTTTAAATCCTTTGCAAACCCAATCCTTTTACATGTACTATGTATACATTTCTAGAAATTAGTTTGGTACAAGGATCTGCTCACATCAAACGAGTAGAAATGTAAGTTAGAATCACTTTCTTCTTATCTATAATATCTCTAACAAAATTGAACTTCATGTCAATGTGTTTGGTCTCTTCATGATATTTAGGGCCTTTTGTGTAAGCAATAACCGCCTGATAATCACAATTAATTAAAATAACTCCCACTGAAGTGTTTGAGACCTCCAAATGTTTCATAAATCTTCTAAACCAAATAGTCTCTTGAACTGCAGATGAAGTCTGTTTTTTGTTACACCATGAGATTGCTCCATCATTGAGCAAGAAGACATAACCGGGAGTTGATTTACGTTTATCTAAATCACCACTCCAGTCAACGTCTGTATACCCATTTAGTGATAATAGAAAGAATAATCTGCAGTCAATCACATTGGCATATGGTACTCTGGCCATTTTATTCTTCTCATCTAGAGCCTTGGGACACATTTGCTGACTCAATGATTCGTCTTTCACAATAGGAGTATCATTAGGTTTGCAGGTGTCCATCTTGAATCGTTATAAAGGTTTCTTGATGTAAGTCTCTTAAGACAAACTCAATAACTTCTTTGAACGATCCCTATGGATCTTCATACCAAGTATGTACTCTGCTTCACCCATATCTTTCATTTCAAATTTTGAAGATAACCACCTTTTAATGGTTTCAAGATACTCTATTCTATTTCAAGCTATGTCATCCACATACAAGGATAGAATCACAAAAACAACTGTTGGATCGTTTAACGTAAACACTGTGGTCTTATGAGATGATCGTAGTGTGAAATCTCAAATACCACTATCTGGAGGATTGTTTGAGTCTATAGAACGACTTCTATAATCTACAAATTTTATCCTCTCGACCTCAAAGAATAAATCCTACAGGCTGTTGCATGTAGATCTCTTCTTCTAATTCTCCATTGAGAAATGTGGTCTTTAACATCCATGTTGGTGTAATTCTAATTCCATACTAGCCACTATAGCCAACAGTAGATGAATCAAGGCAAACCTCACTACAGGTGAAAAGGTTTCTACGTAGTCTATACCCTTGTTAAGTATAACCTTTTTGCCACCAAGCGAGCTTTCTACCTCTCTATTGAGCCATCAACATTTCTTTTGATTTTGAAAATCTATTTATTCTCAATTTCCTTTCGTCTCTTTGGAAGATCTACAAGTCCCCAGACTTGATTTGACTTCATAGACTCCATCTCCCCTTTCATCCATTTCTTCTTTTTCAGACAAGTTAAAGCTTCTTTAACGTTTCTGGGAAAAACATCTCAACTTTCTGGTGAAACCAAGAAGGCATGTCCTTCAATGTCATAATGTCTTTAGTGCACATATTTCCTAGAACTTTTCAAGATGAGATAAATTATAATGGTCTTCTGTAGACAAAATGCTCTCATTGAGAATCACCTGATTCTCAATCGGCAAATATCTATCAAGATCCACACCATCAACTATCAAGATCCACATCATCAGCTTATTTCTCCCACTTGGATCTTGTAGGTATTGGTTTTCTACCATCTCGAAAATAGGTCCGGCATCCCTGATGCCCTTTCTACTAGGAAATCCAGTTTCCAAAAAATGAGCATTACGCGATTCTGTCTCAGTTAAGCTCTCATCCTCATCTACTATGAACACGTAACCCTTAGAATGTTTGCCTCTAGGACCCAACTTTTCATACTGACTCGATGAATCATGTACTAAGCTGCTGATCCCCAAGCTCTAAGGTTACTCAAGTCAGGTTTCTACCCGTCCAAAATTCATATAGAGTCGAAGCAACTGACTTTGAATGCACGCGATTAAGCACATAAGCTGCCGTAAGCAACGCATCTCGTTAGATTAGCTTGTTCCATCATAGATCTAACCATCTCCAACAAAATCCTATTCCTTCTTCCAGTAACACCATTTTGTTGAGGTGTATAAGGAACAGTTGATTATCGGATTATACCATTTTCATTACAAAATTTATTGAATTGTTCTGATAGATATTCATGTCTTCTACTTCACTCAAGTATTGTCTAAAACAATCCAATGCTTCAGCCACGTAAGATATCGTATAGACTGAATAATCATCAATGAACGTAATGAAATAGTGAGCTCCATGTCGTGCTCTCACATTTACAGAACCACATATATCAGAATGAATTACTACTAATAGAGATTAAGACACAATGGCTTTACCAAAAGATTTTCTAGTCATTTTTCCAGCAAGATAATGTTCGCATTTAGATAATTCGACCTTAGAAGAAAGATTCAACAATCCTTCCACAAGTCTATCATCCATCTTGCTCAACATGACTTAATCTAGCATGCCAAACATCATTCACATTTGCATTGCTAGAAGAACAAGTGTTTAGTGAATATGAATGATCATCATAACTACTAAACATCATTCTTTACAATTTAAAACCATAAAGTCATCCGTTATATATCCAGATGCATAACAAGTATCATTGATGCTCATTACCTTAGTGTCTTTAGAGACATATAACCCAAATTAAGTATAACTGAAACAGAAATTAAATTTCGCTTGATTCTCTGGAGCTATAGAACATCATGTAGGATAAAGTCCGGACCATCGTCAAGATCCAATATGCAAGCCCCAAGTCCTTTTGACTTCAACTCGTGCATTCTTTCCTACATATATCCACCTAGTCCCCATCGGAACACGACGAAAATGTACAAAAGCTCCCACTGTCTCTTGTCACATGGTCTGTTGCTCTTGAGCCTATAATCCTCACAGGATAAGAATCAGGAAGCAAGATAGTACTCGAGACATTAATTTCACACAAAACAGAATAAGATCAATACACCTTGTCCCTCCTGGGCTCAGGGCATCATGAGCATAATAATTAAGCTTACTATTATTGTAACATGGCATCTTGCTTTTATCTCTCTTATTCTTTTTGTAACGCTTCTTTTCCTTTTTCCGTTCATCAGTTTTAGTTGTTGGATTATCCCCAGGCTTACCACCATTACTGTTAGATCGTATTTTCTTCTTTTCCTTCTTCCAATTCCTTTTCCTTTTGAAGCCTGAAGCTCCTTTAGAAGTAGAACTGGAATAGAAGGTCCCAGAAGAAGGCTTTGAGGCTCCCAGCCACTCATCTTCTAACTCAACATGACAAGAAGCATCATTGAAGGTTTCAATCCTTTTATGATGCGTCAAGTTGACTTTGAGACGTTTCCAACGATTAGGTAAAGAACGGAACAGGGCTTAGATTTACTGTTCATCAGAGAGTATATGACCGGCAGTCTTAAGTTCAATTATCATATTAGACATCTCCCTGAGATTTTATCTAATGTAATGACCAGGTTTCCTTTTTAAGGTGTCAAACTTAATAGTCTACTGTCTAAGCCTTGTAACCGATGTACCACCATATCTCACGCAGATACACCCAGATATCATGTGCGGTGGGTTGTTGCTCACATTTATGGATCACTGCATCGATTACTGAGCTTATAAGAATACCTCGTGCAATGGAATTTTACTTTTCCATGCTTGGTACGTGAACTTTAAGCCAATTTCAGTATAATTGATCAAGGTAAGCGTACCTTATCGTGTGTAGTTATTGACCCAGTTTAAATATCGATCAAAGGGAGAGTTAATTCTGAGGTGTATCCGGATTCGTTTTTAACCATGCTTTATAGGAGTGATCGGGGTTATGAGTTTTAGAATAAAAAGACAATAATACAATCAAGCTGCAAATAAAATAAATTACAACTAAAGGAGATTGATGCAAGAGATAGTTTTCCAAGATGAAAATGAAGTAAAGGTGAATAATCTAAAGAGGAGCAAGGCTAACCACATTCAAGATTAAAGGTATTATAGAGACTTGTTAGATTCAAATGACAAGTATCAATGATAAATGGATTAGAAGCAATCACAAAGGTTCCCCTAATCCCTATGGCCAAGGTAATTAGGTTCTTAACTCATTACAAGTTTTAAGCACTCAAGATTGTTCCTTACTCTCAATTCCCTCATGGGTACTATGATTATAAGGTTGGTTCTTCTCACTTAATCAATAACCTATCTAAGTCCATTAACTAAGTGTCCTCACATGAATGTTCTAAGCATATAAAGATGCTACCACATACTTCACATACTAACATACACTTTTCATACTATAATATGATTCAATCAAATCTCTAAACATAATATTGGAATGGCCATCCTAATATCATAAATGGAGAGTTTAACCACACACATCATAACACAAATAAAGTGAATCATAAAGCATGCAAGAAAAACCACATATCATATCACTATCATTTAATATCCAACAAATCCACATAACCTTAATCCATCTTGTGGCTAGCCTCACTAGAGGTCTAGCCAACAATAAACATTATCAAAACATCCCCAAAATGTTTAAACATATTCATTGTCTCAAAACAAACCAAAGAGATTACAAAAGAAAAGCAAGCTATCTTCCCTTCTTGGGGTAAGTTGGATGTCTTCCTTCACTTTGCAAGCTCCAAATCTCAATCCTCAATCCTCAATGGACTAGTTGTGAAGAAATGAAGAAAATGTAGAGGATGGATGATAGGATGATGGATGGAAGGTGTTGAAGGTGTAAAATGAAGAAATGAGTGTGTGTTGTGTGTTCTTGGAATCTCCTCCTTGCACCTCTCTGATGAAAAAGTCAGAATGTATGGTATTTATACACCTCTTGAACGCCTAAAATCGCATTTTACAGCTTTGGCACTTCTTGCATGAAAACTCGGTCGAGTTTTTAAAACTCGGTCGAGTTTTCCTGCTCTGCTGAATCTCTGAATCACACTGTAAGAGAAACTCGACCGAGTTTTAAAAACTCGGTCGAGTTTTTGTGCACACTCGCGACCTTCAACGCTGTAAGAGAAACTCGGTCGAGTTTTAGGAAATTCGACCGAGTTTTAGCACACTTTCTTGAATTCTCAATTTCTTCTCCAAGTAATGCTTGATTTTCCTTCTCAATCACCTATATTCATAAATGCACACTCAAATTAATAAACTTCATCAAATCCATCCATATCCTACAAAATATGATACAAAACATACAAAACAAATATAAAACAAACATAAAAACACGACAAAATTTAGGCGAATTAGACGACAATCAAACCCCCCAAACTTAAGGTATTGCTCGTCCCCGAGCAATGAAAGTGAAAGAACAAAGGAGGAAAATTCACCTAGATACACAAAATACAACAACACGAGCTCCAACATATCCACAAGCAATTAGAGATAGCAAATCATGTTGGGAAACCTTACGAAACTACAAATTAACACATGTGAAACTTAAACTGCTCAAGATGAAGAGGAAGCAACACAATTATATCCCTCAACCATAGGCCTCACGGATGTGTATCACACTCCCCTCTTGAATAAAAAGGTTGATCCCTCATTCAATTGATCATAGTCGAATCATCATAGGTTTGCAAGTGAACTCATGCTGGTTTGCCATTTAACGTCACACAAAGATCAAAAAGGACTTGTAATAAGGGTGTAATGGGGCTCTTTGGTAGGGTAGGAAAATATGGACAAAAGTGACTTAAATGCATGTGTTATGATCATAGAGAAGGTCTTTCGTGTGCTCTTCATTCCCTATCTCTTCTTTATTTCACTTTGTATCCTTTCCACATGTATCTCAAATGTTAAGAGCTCTTGTTGAATTATATGAAAGCTTGATCATCAATGATGCATTTCTTAATATCTTGCTCTTTCTTTTCATCTTTACAACCTTTCTTTTCTTTTCACTTCATGCTCCTTCACTAGCTCTTGCTCATGTTTTGTTTTCCTTCCTTTTTATCTCTTTCACTCACCTTTGTTAACCTTCTTCTATAATCTCCACACATAATGGGTTTATTTAAAGGCTCAAGTGGGATCATAAGGCATGTAATGTGCTTCAACAATACAATAGGCTTTTAAGCTCAAACTTTGGCTAACAAGGGATATAACTTATTCAAGGTAGGAATTTCATTTGGCTAGTGACTTGTTAAATCAAACATGGCCTAGAATCATTTCTAAATGCTTCATCAAAAGGCTTACTTGCAAAGTTCACAAGCAAATTCTAATTCATCTTCTAATGATCAATCCTCTCTTCAATTGAATTTAAACCGTATGAAATGCACGGTTTGAGGCTCAAATCTCACTAGGCTTTTGCTTATGGTCTTAGAATAGTATTGAGTCTTATCCATCTTTATCTTGAGCATTTTAAGAATCTATGTCTCAATTTCTAAGAGTAAAATGTCCTAACAAAATTATTGATCACCATTGCACATGAATATATCTAAACTCAAAATAAAACAAGATAAAGAAGATAAATAAAAGACAATCTACCCTCACCAAACACTAAACAACACAACAACAAAACAACATTCACAAAACATAAAACCAAATCCAACAAGAACTAGAAATCAAACAGAAACAGAACAATACAAGAAAAGAAACAAATCCAAGTAAGTATCACCAATATGCCATAATCAAAACAATTATCTAGTCAAGCAAGTAAAAGAGAGATAGAGCAATAATGGTCCTCAAATCACTGAGGAGGAAAGTCCGGGTCCTGTGGAGGGAATGGAGGATATTGCGGTGCATGCTGGGCATTCATCCCATAGTCCGGAGGCGGTGGTGGATAATGCATCCACGGTCCAGGAGCCGGTTGGTACTCAGGCCATGGCTGGTACACGTATGGATCAGAGGGATTGTGCATGTTGTATATATGTCCGGTCATCCTCTCTATATTCCTTACTGTGCTCCCCATGGCATCCATCATGAAGTCTGTCCTGTCCTGCCTATACCTCTGGTATGCTACCTCCTGTGCCATGCCTCCATATCCTACACTCATAGAAGCTACGTCTGCAGCCAAACGCTCAAGATTAGCTGCTCTCCCCCTTCTTTCTCCCGCTTGGGAGCTTTCTCCTCTCTCTACATTCTCTTCTTCGTCCTCACTGCTTGTCTGATCTGCTTCCTCATCCGAACCAACCAAGTCTCCTTCATACTCAAGCTCTTCATCCTCCACATACTCTGTGCGTGGCACCTGTCTGTCACGAATATCACGGCGGTGTGCGGATTTGAACTCTCTAATTGCTTGTTTGTGTCTTGAGGACACCAAGCACAAATTTTCCTCATCTCTGTCCGGATGAATGCTTGTTAACCCCACATTTGGCAGATGGAAGTATTTTCCCATGGGAAACACATAGATGTACTCTTCTGCCAACTCCTCGATGACTCTCATGCTCTTCATAGCAGTTACACCCAAATTGGTTCCGTCCAAAGGAACCATCCCTGTCAAATTCACGCCCAACCCTCTTGCTAGAATTGTGACTAACCCACCAACAGTCACACTCTGAGCCTTTACCCTTTTGGTCGCTCTTTCCAGCTTGGGAATGATGTAGGAGGCTATGCTGAAACAACTTTTCTTAATCAAACATTGGAGTACAAATAGCTCCCTATCTCCCACACACGAGCCTTCATGCCTAGCAAAGATCGAGTGGGCTAAAAATTTCTCCACATATCGAATAACTGGGTTCCTGATGCTAGCTGCTTTGGACTTGGATGGATTGTACTTCAGTTGACCCCTTTTTTCCCCCCTGTTTGTCAGCGAATGCCAGAGAACTTGCTTTTCCACTTTTGTCAATGTCCTGAATCCTCTCTCTGACTCCATCGCAGGGCATCCCAAATTTCTATTCACCTCTTCTGTCTTCAGGGAAAAAGGTCGGTACCTCAGTCTGAACTTTATTCTCTGAGGGTATGCTCCCCTTCCAAAGTTTGTGACTTCTAGAGTCGTGAGGAACTCTAGTGTCAATCCAAGGTATGTCTCTGGGTAGCTCCTCAGAAAATCTCCCAAGCCTATATCATCAAACAATCCATTCACATCATTAATTATCCCCATTATCTCCATGACGTTGAGATCGATCCACCTTGTCTTTCTGATCGTGAGTGCCAGTCTCTTCCATAATTGGCACTTATTGTACCATTCATCCTCTTGGAACCTTACCCCGAAATTGTCCGGGTGGCACTCATTTTCTCGTAGGAAGGCAGTGATGTTGTTGAATTTGACATTGTCAATCTGTCCATCCTCATCTCTTTCTTGCCTTCTTACTGGGGCCCTAGCTTGTAGCACTTGTGCAGGCTCCTGTGCTTGCTCTTGTGGTGGGTCGCGTGGTTGATTGCGTCCCCCACCACGTCCATGGCCACGTCTTCCTGCACTTGCACTTGTCCCTGTTCTCTCCCTTGTTCGTGCCTACACAAAATTCAACTCTTATCACTTTGCACGAAAACAAGCTATATCTAACTTGAGCTCATGGATTCAACCTTCATGTTCACATTCAACTAGCACTTGGTTCATAATTTTCATAATCAAAAGATAACATATCATTTATTAAAAACTCACTTCATAGATAAAATATGCCATCATTCAATTAAACTCCTTCAACATCAACCACAAAATTCTAGTTTCAAGCATTAAACATGAAGAGGTCCAAATAATGCATCTATATTCCCAACTCCATTCAACACATTGAATCATGCTCAATTTCCTCAAGAATTACTACTCCACATAGTATTAATAAACATGCCAAGTTTCAAAGCCAAATTGAACCAAATTTTCTCATGGGCATTTTATCAAACACTTGGTGGGCATAATTTTTCACTTCCAAATTTTTCAAGCATTTCATGAGCAATCAACCTCAAATTCTCATAGAGTCAACAAGATATGAATATTAATCCAACACATGCATCATCCCATCACTAAACAGTACCCAATTTCAGAAATTGATACTCCCTTTCACATTCAACTCTCAACATTCAACATACATTTCAATTCTCATGTTTCACAACTCAAAGTATGTGTATTGGATACACCCATAATCATTATTCAACAAGAATCATGCTTAAACATTCACAATTTCAACATCTCAACACCTTAGCATGAACCCTACACTTGGGATTTCCAAAACTAATTGAGAGAAGATGAGTGTACTTACCATGGAGACTTAACGAGTGAGTGGGATGAAGGGTTCCTTGCTTACTAAACGCCGGTGGCCTTCAATTTCCGAATGGGAAGAATGGGGAAGAGGGGCGACGGGATTATGTGTGAGTGTGAAGTGAGAATTTTGAAAAGGGATCGAATTTTAAACTTACGCAGGCCTGAAAATTCGACCGAGTTTATAGAAATTCGGTCGAGTTTCTCTGTAAAATCCCGGTTCGGCTTCCGATTCGTCCAAAAACTCGACCGAGTTTTCAATCAAGAGGTCGAATTTATGGTCGAATTTTCTGCAAAACTTTCTGTAAGCCAAACTCGACCGAGTTTTCAAAAATTCGGTCGAGTTTCTAGTCACAATTTCAATTTTCCTGCGTTTTAAATTCACTAAGCACAATTAACCACTCAGTCAATCATCATTCATCACAACTGCATTCCCAATCATATACGCAATGACAATACCAATTAATACTCACAAGGATTCAAACACAACAACAACAAATAACAATAAGCAACAAAAAGCATGCACATTCTAGTGGAATCAACCATCAAACTCATACGAGTTACACTACGACGCATCCCCCCAAACTTAAATCTTGACAAGAGGAAAGAATTAAGTTTGTGAAAGTAGTGAAACTTATCCTTGACGCATCCAACGTAGCGCTTCTCGTAATCCATTCTTCATTCCCTCCACTAGAGTGCAACCCTACACCACCAAAATACGAACAACACATGAAAACAACAACAAAAGAAAATCCTACTCTACTACCAATCAAAATGAGTTTAAGATTGAAGGGTATCCACATACACTATCTCCTTTTGAGAAGGAGATAGGTAATGTTTAACCCGATGCCCATTTACTACGAACTCATCATTTGGCCCTTTGAGTCGCAATGTGTGTCCTCCGATGACCTCCAACACCTCAAATGGGCCCATCCATTTCGACTTGAGCTTTCCCGGAAACAACTGTAATCTAGAATTGAACAATAGCACTTTATCTCCGGGAGCAAATGTTTTCTCTTTGATCTTGGCATCGTGCCACTTTTTCACTTTCTGTTTATAGATGGTGGAGTTTTCGTATGCTCTTTCACGAAATTCCTCCAACTCCACCATTTTTAGCAACCTTTCTTGTCCGGCCTCCCCTTCATTCATGTTGAGCCTCTTGATTGCCCATAAAGCCCGATGCTCCAACTCCACGGGGAGGTGACAAGCCTTCCCATACACCAATTGGTACGGAGAAACACCAAGAATAGTCTTGAAAGCAGTCCTATATGCCCACAAGGCATCATCAAGTTTTTCCGCCCAGTCTTTCCTTCCCCCATTGATCGTCTTTTCCAACACTAACTTGATTTGACGGTTTGAGACTTCCGCCAAACCATTTGCTTGGGGGTGGTAAGGGGTGGTTATCCGGTGTTTAACTCCGTATTTCTTCAAGAGTCCCTCCATCAATTTGTTCACGAAGTGTGAACCTCCATCACTAACCAAAGCTCTTGGGACTCCAAATCGACTAAAGATGTTCTTTTTCAAGAATTTTTGCACCACAAATGCATCATTAGTCTTGGTGGGGATCGCCTCCACCCACTTGGACACGTAGTCCACTGCCAACAATATGTATAAATACCCTTTAGATGAAGGAAACGGGCCCATAAAGTCAATGCCCCAAACATCAAAAATCTCTACTTCAATTCTTAACCCCATGGGCATTTCATCTCTTTTACCTATTCCTCCGACTCTTTGGCACCTATCGCAACTTTCCACAAATTTCTTGGCATCTCCAAACAAGGTGGGCTAAACAAAACCCGATTGAAGAACTTTTGCTCCAGTCTTATGATGGCTAAAATGCCCACCACAAGGAGATGAATGGCAAAGTTCTAAAATCCCCTCAATTTCTTCATTGGCGACACACCTTCTAATGACTCCATCAGCACAGATTTTGAATAAGAAGGGTTCTTCCCACACATACTTCTTCACCTCAACATAGAATCTCTTCCTTTTGTACTCATTAAGAAGTGTGGGCTTAATTCCGCATGCAAGATAGTTGACATAGTCGGCATACCAAGGCGGCGAGCTTATCATTAGAGCACACACTTGTTCAACCTCCACCTTAAGGATTTCCTCGTCTGGGAACACATCACTAATTGGAGTCAAATCTTCACCCCCCTTTTCTCTTTCTAGCCTAGATAAGTGATCTGCTATCACATTTTCAACCCCTTTCTTGTCTTTAATCTCCACATCGAACTCTTGTAGAAGCAATACCCACCGAATCAATCTTGGCTTCGCGTCCTTTTTGTTCATTAGATACTTGATGGCCGCATGATCCGTGAATACTATAGTTCGTGTGCCAACTAGGTAGGGGCGAAATTTTTCAAAGGCATAGACAACAGCCAAAAACTCTTTTTCGGTGGTTGTATAATTGACTTGGCATAAATTCAATGTTTTGGAAGCATAATAAATAGCTCTAAACTTTTTCTCTTTTGTTTGCCCAAGTGCAACCCCAATGGCCTGATCACTCGCATCGCAATGCAACTCAAAGTGCATACTCCAATCCGGAGCTACAAGTATGGGGGATGAGATTAAAGCTTCCTTAAGTACCTGAAAAGAAGCAAGACATTTTTCATCAAACTCAAATGCACTTTCTTTTTCAAGGAGCTTACAGAGAGGTTTGGCAGTTTTAGAAAAATCTTTAATAAAACGGCGATAGAAGCCTGCATGGCCTAAGAACGATCTAACTCCTTTCTCACTAGTAGGAGGAGGAAGACGTTCTATGGCTATGACTTTTGCTCTATCTACCCTCAAACCATGCTCTGATATATGGTGCCCAAGCACAATTCCATCCGTGACCATAAAATGGCATTTTTCCCAGTTAAGTACAAGGTTTGTTTTCTCACAACGCTGCAACACAATAGACAAGTTAGTTAAGCACAAGTCATATGTAGATCCATAGACGGAGAAATCATCCATAAAAACTTCCATGATGTTCTCAATTAAACCTCCGAAAATGGCCATCATACAACGTTGAAATGTGGCCGGAGCATTGCACAAACCAAATGGCATCATCCTAAATGCAAAGGTGCCATAGGGGCAAGTAAATGTTGTTTTCTCTTGATCCTCCGGGGCTATTAGAATTTGATTGTACCCGGAGTAACCGTCGAGGAAACAATAGTACTTGTGTCCCGCTAGTTTATCAAGCATTTGATCAATGAATGGGAGTGGGAAATGGTCTTTTCGGGTGTTGTCATTGAGTTTTCTATAATCAACACAAACTCTCCAACCGGTGATAGTCCTCGTGGCAATTGTCTCATTAGTATCGGATCTCACGATGGTCATACCACCCTTCTTTGCTACCACATGCAAAGGGCTCACGTATGGACTATCACTAATTGGAAAGATAATACCCGCATCAAGCCATTTCAACACTTCCGTTCTTACAACCTCTTGCATTATAGGATTAAGACGACGTTGGTTTTGCACACAAGACTTATCCTCTTCAAGTAAATGGATCTTATGCATGCAAAGAGAGGGGCTTATACCTTTCAAGTCCTTAATGGACCAACCAATTGACGATTTGTGCTCTCTTAACACCCTTAATAATTTCTCCAATTCCAAGTTAGTTAAAGATGAGGATACGATTACCGGATAGGTGTCGTTCTCTCCCAAGTATGCATACTTCAAGTGATCCGGTAAAGGCTTTAGCTTTTCCTTTTTCTCAACTTTTTCCTCTTCTTTGGGCTCCTCATCAAGCTTCTTCTCAAGTGTTTCTCTTGCTTCCCTCGATGTAAGTTCACTACAAGAATTCAAATCATGCAAATTATCATTTATTTCATCATCATTAAAGCAACAAGAAGAGTTAGGAAAATCAAGAGAGTAAGAATGACTCATTATTGATTCCAAAGGATCCTTGGAAAGGAAGCAATGTAGATGTTCTTCAACAAGTTCATTCAACACATCGACTCGCCTACACTCTCCTTCCCCCCTAGGATATCTCATAGCTTCTTTCAACGAGAATATCACTTTTTCTTCATTCACTCTTAGAGTTAACTCCCCTTTTTCCACATCAATCAATGCCTTCCCCGTGGCTAAAAATGGACGTCCAAGAATTAACGGAACATTTGAGTCTTTATCCATATCTAATACCACAAAGTCAACAGGGAATACAAACTTTCCCACTTTCACCAAGACATCCTCTACAATCCCCTTCGGATATGTCAAAGATCTATCAGCCAATTGAAGGGTGACTGATGTAGGCTTGACTTCCCCAATACCCAACTTCTTAAAGATAGATAAGGGCATCAAGTTGATGCTTGCCCCCAAATCACATAGAGCATTGTAGCTTTCATGTTTCCCCATTTCACAAGGGATAGTAAAGCTTCCCGGATCTTTCAACTTGGGAGGGAGCTTCTTTTGCAATATAGCACTACACTCCTCTGTGAGGTTCACTGTTTCATGATCACCCAAGCTCCTCTTCTTTGCCAAGATATCCTTCAAGAATTTTGCATAGTTGGGCATTTGTAGAAGTGCCTCCGCGAAGGGGATGTTGATGTGTATCTTTTTCAACATCTCCACAAATTTAGCAAATTTCTCATCCAAACCTTTCTTCAAACATCTTTGTGGAAACGGGATTGCTACGGGCAACTTCGGAATTCCCCATTCATCTCTCTCAAAGCCTTCTTCTTTCTCTTTTCTTCTTGCTTCTTTACACTTTTCCCACTTCTTTGGAGATTTCACTTCCTCTTCATCAAGTGGATGGATCACTTCATCATTCCTAGCTTCTTTGGCCTCTTTCTCTTTCCCTCTTTCAACCTCAACTACCATGGGCTCTTGTTCACAGTCTACCTCATTATTTTCCTTTGGTATCGGAGGTCCATCATATCTTGTTCCACTTCGAAGTTCGATGGCCTTGCATTGCTCCTTTGGGTTAGTGATGGTGGTAGACGGAAATTTCCCTTGTTGATGAACATCCCCCTTTTCTCTTGCAATTTGGCTCATCTGCATTTCCAATGCCTTAAATCTTCGATCATTCATTTCCTTCTCTTGTCTTCTTTCTTCTTTTTCTAATTTCCTCTCATCTCGCTCATACTTCATAAGTTCAAACATCTTGCTCATTTGATCCTCCACCGTAGGCTTTCCTTCGTTGTTTTGAGGTTTAGCCCCCGGATTGATCCCCGGTGGAAGAGTAAGAGCATTGTCTTGATTTCCATAAGACAAGTTTTCAAACCTACGAGATTGGTTAAAGTTTCCACCAAAACCTCCTTGGCCAAATCCTCCTTGTCTCGGTGGATACCCTCCCCTTTGGTGTCCAAAATTTCCTCCATAGTTTCCTTGGAAGTTCCTTCCTTGCATGAAGGCAACTTCCTCGAGTGACATCTCAGGTTGTCCCCAAGATTCTTGAAATCCCATGCTGGAGGTCATACCTTGGTGAGGACCTTGAGATGTAGGCAACTGAACATTTGAACTTGGACACGGTTGACTCATGATGGGTATAGGCATAGAACTCTGAGAAACTTGTAAATTAGCATTCATCCTCTTGAGTATCTCCGAGATAGCCTTTTCAGTGACATCCTCTTTCGGTGCTTCCACTTGTTTCATGCACACTTCTTCCATCTTTGCTATCCTTTCCATCTCATACACCCCTGAAGAACGATCCAAAGGCCACTGTCCTGCATTCAAAGCAATTTCCTCACAAATAGCTATAGCTCTCTCCGGTGTTTGCCCCAATATAGATCCTCCCGACGAAGCACCAACAAGTATCCTCGAACCTCCATTCAATCCTGCATAGAAGAATCCTACTTGCTGATCGAGGGGGAACCCATGTCGTGGACACATCCGAAGCATCTCCTTAAAGCGATCCCATGCCTCACTAAAGGTTTCAAGAGGCAACTGCTTGAACTGTATGATTAAACCTTTCAGGTGCAACATTTTTGATGGTGGAAAGAACTTGTTCAAAAACCTCTGAGCTAACTCTCTCCATGTAGTGCAAGATCCCGGAGGTATAGTATTGTACCAAGCCTTAGCTCGATCCTTTAGTGAGAAGGAAAAGAGCTTCATCTTGATAACATCTTCACTCACTCCGTTGATCTTAACGGTACTCGCCAACTCTGTGAACTGAGATAGGTGAGCATTAGGGTCTTCCATAGCACCACCCCCGAACTGATTAGCTTGCACCATGTTAATTAGCCCCGTTTTGATCTCAAAATTGTTGACATTTAATGGCGGCCCTACAGCATAATTTCCCACTTGTGGTAGGAAATGATCTCTGACATTCACGCCAATTCCATTATGTCTTTGAACTTGAGGTTGTTGCACTACGGGAGGAACTTGTGGAATATTTCTAGCCTCTTGTTGTGCTAGCAATTGTTGAATAATTGCTTGCAGCTGTTGATTATGCAAATGCACTTGGTGAAAATTTGCTTGTTGCATAAGCTCCGGATTCACTTGAACACCTTGAGCATTTTCCACACCATGCTGGACATTTTGTCCGTTCCCTTCTTCATTAACACCATTGCCATTCGCTTCTTCCAATATGTGCTCCATTTCTTCCTCCGTTGAATATAACAATTCTCTCCTTCTTCTCCGTAAGGTAGCCTCTAACTCCAAATCCAAAGGCTCGATAGATTGAGACCTTGAACGAGTGTGCATACACCTTCAAGATTTACCAAGTTAGATGACAAACAAATAAGATGAAACAAAAGAAAATAAATAAATAAATAAATAAAATACTCCTAGCAAAGCTAATTAAACGCGAACTCGTTACTCTCAAGATTTAACTCTCCCCAAGCAACGGCGCCATGAACTTTAAGCCAATTTCAGTATAATTGATCAAGGTAAGCGTACCTTATCGTGTGTAGTTATTGACCCAGTTTAAATATCGATCAAAGGGAGAGTTAAATCTGAGGTGTATCCGGATTCGTTTTAAACCATGCTTTATAGGAGTGATCGGGGTTATGAGTTTTAGAATAAAAAGACAATAATACAATCAAGCTGCAAATAAAATAAATTACAACTAAAGGAGATTGATGCAAGAGATAGTTTTCCAAGATGAAAATGAAGTAAAGGTGAATAATCTAAAGAGGAGCAAGGCTAACCACATTCAAGATTAAAGGTATTATAGAGACTTGTTAGATTCAAATGACAAGTATCAATGATAAATGGATTAGAAGCAATCACAAAGGTTCCCCTAATCCCTATGGCCAAGGTAATTAGGTTCTTAACTCATTACAAGTTTTAAGCACTCAAGATTGTTCCTTACTCTCAATTCCCTCATGGGTACTATGATTATAAGGTTGGTTCTTCTCACTTAATCAATAACCTATCTAAGTCCATTAACTAAGTGTCCTCACATGAATGTTCTAAGCATATAAAGATGCTACCACATACTTCACATACTAACATACACTTTTCATACTATAACATGATTCAATCAAATCTCTAAACATAATATTGGAATGACCATCCTAATATCATAAATGGAGAGTTTAACCACACACATCATAACACAAATAAAGTGAATCATAAAGCATGCAAGAAAAACCACATATCATATCACTATCATTTAATATCCAACAAATCCACATAACCTTAATCCATCTTGTGGCTAGCCTCACTAGAGGTCTAGCCAACAATAAACATTATCAAAACATCCCCAAAATGTTTAAACATATTCATTGTCTCAAAACAAACCAAAGAGATTACAAAAGAAAAGCAAGCTATCTTCCCTTCTTGGGGTAAGTTGGATGTCTTCCTTCACTTTGCAAGCTCCAAATCTCAATCCTCAATCCTCAATGGACTAGTTGTGAAGAAATGAAGAAAATGTAGAGGATGGATGATAGGATGATGGATGGAAGGTGTTGAAGGTGTAAAATGAAGAAATGAGTGTGTGTTGTGTGTTCTTGGAATCTCCTCCTTGCACCTCTCTGATGAAAAAGTCAGAATGTATGGTATTTATACACCTCTTGAACGCCTAAAATCGCATTTTACAGCTTTGGCACTTCTTGCATGAAAACTCGGTCGAGTTTTTAAAACTCGGTCGAGTTTTCCTGCTCTGCTGAATCTCTGAATCACACTGTAAGAGAAACTCGACCGAGTTTTAAAAACTCGGTCGAGTTTTTGTGCACACTCGCGACCTTCAACGCTGTAAGAGAAACTCGGTCGAGTTTTAGGAAATTCGACCGAGTTTTAGCACACTTCCTTGAATTCTCAATTTCTTCTCCATGTAATGCTTGATTTTCCTTCTCAATCACCTATATTCATAAATGCACACTCAAATTAATAAACTTCATCAAATCCATCCATATCCTACAAAATATGATACAAAACATACAAAACAAATATAAAACAAACATAAAAACACGACAAAATCTAGGCGAATTAGACGACAATCAGTACGCTTCTTGGTCATGACTCCCTAAGTTTCCAAAACCCACGCCTGGATCAACTATCACTTGGTTTATAGCATCCAATGAATCTTGTTCATACAATACTTACCAAATTTTATGACGCCTCGTGTCATAATAGTCACCATTGAGTTTCTCACCTTTGTTCAACTCAGCGATAATAGATTTCGAAGCTCATTTCTTGGATAGAGATTAAAGTGATTCAGTATATTAATAATGTTTTATCAAGTTTCACGTTAAGACTAGCAAAGACATCTCAATAAATAACACAAGACTTGATCTCGAAAAATAGCTCGGAGACTACTAATCATCAATCTCATCAAGTGTCATAATACTAGATTCTTATTTCAAAACGTAAAACACATTGTTCAAATAATTAATCAAATAACATTGAACACTCACTCATAAATTGAACTTTAAACAACCATCCACAATAGCAAAACCACCAAGTCTTACAAGTCATGAACATAAAATTCTAATGAACTCCCTGAGTTTCCAGTTAGAAATACAATGAAAATGAATTAAGGAAATCTACGGATTAATCTCCCTAATTTATCATTACTAGATTTCCATCGATGCTCATAATCAAATTTCTTAGTCCCCACGCTATAGATAGCTTGCCCCAAAGGATCTATATGAGGATTCTTAATCCAACGCTTCTCTCGACCACTTAGTCTTAAAGAATCAGAACATCGAATCCTTCTCATCCTTAAGCAGGCCGATCTTAGTGCCTGTGTCCTATCTCTTGTTACAGAAACATCAACCAAATATTCCATAATTTGTCGACCATTAGGCTTCACTTCATAAGTCTCTCACTGAACCTAAAAATCCTTTTGTAGGTAATGAGGCAAAGTGTTTGCCCAGGTCTCAGGATAGGAAACTTCGAAATACTTATCACGTGGAATCGCATTGTTATAAATCAAAGGCAATAATCGGTTGTAGAGTTCAATCAAATCAATTGCGTGGTCCCTTATGTTGTGTGTAGGCTTCATTTTATAATTCAAGAATTCATGGAGGATTTCATTTTTTAGTACTAATGTCTTTCTCTGAAATTGTTCCCAGTCCTGACATGCCTCTGAGAAAACGAGCAACCAAAAACAAACATACAAGTGTTAGTCAAACTATATCACATGAATTTCCTCTCCATTTAATGCATATGGAAACAACTTTCCAAGATGCAATAGGTATATTCACAAGTGAATAAGTCCAACTTGGCTCCCACTTTCATAGGCTACAGGAGTTTGAACAATTATAACATCACTCAACACCATGAATTTAGAATTAAATGACATATTAAGGTGCAATATTACTAAAAATTGCAACCAAATAGCCACCCCATAGGTTCGTATTCAACAAATATGTCATAAAATGAAGTAAAAACACATATACACACTTAAAGATGACGTCAAATGCTTTAAAAAACATCACCATTGTTCTCCACGCATCGAAACACGCCGCAATAGGTTGGAAAGTCGCCGGAAAACACCTCCATGCGCCAGAACGTGCCGCTGCTGGACCCCACGCGCCAGCACGCGCAGCCACGCCATTGGACGTGTCCTCACGCGCTGGCTGACTGCAGGTTCCTTTTCGGCGCGTGTTACACACGCGCCACCGCAAGTTTGGCCGGTAACCGGCGCGTGTGTCTCACGCGCCACCACCCGGATTGGAGATCACTGGCGCATGGTGGTCATGCGCAACCGCCGTGACTGCCGCTTGCCGGTGCGTGGTAATAATGCGCCACCGCGAGTTGGTGTCCCCGGCTATCTCTGATCCGATCCGGTCCGGTCTGGTCCTCGTCGATTCGGGGCTGGTCTGACTTGGTTTGACTGGTTTGAGCCGGTCAACCTTCAAGTTTTATTTAATTGCGAAATGGTCCCTGACCTTTATCGAATTCTCAAAAACCAGACCCCCAAACTTTCTGAAACTTTGCAGATTAGGCCCAATTACGAAAATAACTTCAAAAAAATCATATCTTGAGTTTTAGAAGGCCAAAAAATCCACAAAAAATACTGGCGGACTCTTCTCGACGAGACCTATCCAGTGGTATAACTAAAAGATGCTTTCTATGCATGAAAAAGTTGACGAAAATAAGGACCCGTGAACCTCTTAAAGGTTAAAAATCGTCAACAACAAGGAATAACCACTGGACATTAAAAAAATCTGCCTTTTCATTCATACATATGATCGGTCAATATCATACAAACCAACATGCATGAGATTCATCACAAATCATGTATGATCATATCCAACACAAAATGCAGAAAACAAAAATCATGAAATTTTCAATCCAGAAAAAACAAACGGAGTACCAACCATTGGCTCTGATACCAATGTTGAAAAACTCAGTTCGTGCACAGGGAGAAATCATACCTTTCTCCTTGGAGTTCTCGTTTCAGCGGAAGATCATATGAGCATGTTGGTACTCACGTCGTTAAACCGTGATCTCTGGATCAAATCTCCAACACGGGGTTGAAAGATTGTATTCCACGATATGGTACTAATTTGGAATATGTTAACTGGATTTGTGATGTGATAATCGGGAGAGAAAATGAGAGAGGAAAAACACTCTTGCGTTCTGTCGCACGCATGAATGTTTTCAGCGTTCTGCGTTCTGTAACTCGGTTCTGTAACGCGTGTCCTCTACAGACAACTGCATGGCGCAGTGTATTAAATCCATAGAGACAGGAGTTAATAACGGTATGATAACTCCCTCTCTCTCTCTTATCCACTTATATTCATATGTGGAATATTATTATTAAATAATACTAATTATTATTTACATTTAGACTAGACAAGGCTTTGGGAATGTTGCCAACTAATCTATTGCTTGAAAGATCAATAAGCTTGAGCATTCCCAGAGTTTTACTATACTCTAACTCCCGACCTTTCCATTGAACTAATGCATGTTCAATGTCGATGTAAGAACCGTTGCTAAAGGGAACGAATGATGAGCTAGCTGTAGTTGTATTCTTGTCAACCAATGAAGTGAAATTATTGAAACATTGGGGAATGTTTCCGGATATATTATTCCCAGAGAGATCCAACATTTGAAGTCGATTCAATTGGCATAGTTCTTGAGGAATACCACCATAAAATCTATTGTGACGTAAGCTAAGATACGTCATACCATTGAAGTTTTTACCATCTAGCCAGAGTGGGATTCTTCCTGTGAAGCTGTTGCCTCCAATATCAAGCAGCATCATATCATGACAATTCTTTAAAGATGAAGGTAACTCTCCGGATAAGTTATTATCCCGGAGGTGCAGTGTTGTGAGGAAGGATAAGGAACCCAAACCATGTGGAATCTCACCAGAGAGATTGTTGTTATTCAGGTTGATTATCTCTAAGAATGGAAGATTCTCCCAACAATCGGGGAATTCCCTGGCCAACTTGTTATTGGAGAGGTCGAGCACGGTGAAATAGTTATAGCTAAATGGACAGATAAATGATGAAATGTTTGATTCCGAAAAGTTGTTTTGGTTCATTAGAACTACACTGCTTTTGAGCAATGGGAGAGGGCCGGAAAAATGATTAAAACAAACGTCGAATACTTGTAAGGGAAGAGATGATAAATCAGGAATGATGCCATTCATATGATTATGAGAAAGATTCAAGTCCATCATATGTGTAGACAAGTTCCAAAACCATTTAGGCACTTCACCTGATATACCATTATTGGAAAGATCAAGCCCTGCTAAGCTCTTTTGAGTGTGAAGCCATGGTGGGAAAGATGGGCCAATTTTGCATCTTGATAAATGCATGACTTCAATATGAAAGGGTGGAACCCAATCCGGGCTCAAGTCAACGATCAACGAATTCGAGGAAAGATCCAATTCTTTTAACTTGATGAGTTTGACAAAATGGGCCTCAAAGATTTTTCCTTGCAAAGAATTATATGAAAGATCCAATTTTTCAAGCTGGGAAAATTGGCCAAGATGAGTGGCAGAGACTGGACCTGCGAGGTTAGTTGTGGAGAGTAGTAGAGATTTCATTTGTATGGAAGCTGATAGGTTCCCTAATATTTCATCAAGTGGGATTCCCAAGTGATTATTGGAGAGTGATAAGTCTTGCAAATGAGTTAGATTCCCAAAAGATTTTGGGATCCCACCTTCAAACATGTTGCCAGAGAGATGAAGAGATTGGAGAAAAGATAATCTCCCTAAGGTATCTGGAATTGGGCCATGAAATTGGTTATTCGACAAAACGAGTGTAACAAGACTAGAACTTGTGTTAAGAAGCCAACTGAATGTAGAAGCAGTGATCAGGTGGTTGCCAGAGAGATCAAGTGTGATCAAGTTGGTGAGATTTCCCAACACAAAAGAAATATCCCCTGAGAAATTGGAGTAGCTGAGATGTAGGTGTTGAAGACTTTTGATGGAAGCAATGAATTTTGGAATTCTAATTCCTCCAAAATCAATGGTACTCAGGTCCAACTCATTCAAATGATGCAACTCAAGCAATGATGAAGTGATGTTACCTCGAAAATAGAGAATGTAGTAATTAAGGCGGAGAGCGATGACGTGGGGTGTGGCGGTGTTGCTACACTCTACGCCATCCCATTCGCAGCATTCCTTTTGGTGCTCCTCACTTCCCCATGAATCCAGATAATTATACTTATCTATGAAGCTCTGTTTGAACTCCAGTAGAGCCTCTCTCTCCCTCTCTAAGCACCTAATTGATGTTTCTCCCCAAACTAATGGATGATCACTTTTAATGCCTACTAAAGCAACAACAAATAGCAGCATCAACAAGGGTTTATCAAGAACCACCATTAAAATTATCAAAGTTAGAAACAGAGGATCGAGAGAGTGAACATGATTATGAAAGATCATGACCACCTTAGTCTATTTATATGTAAACATTTCTTAACAACTAACGTGGGCAAACCTCATGCTACAAAGTCTACTCTGCTCATGTAAAGACCAGCTTGAAGTCAACCAATGAGACAACTCTTTAAATACAACTAATTAATTGAGGACTATTGGATAAAATTCCAAATGTGCATCAGTTTTGATGGGGTGACACCATTTCTTACATCTTTCTCACTAGGCTGCAATAGTAGGAGATGATTCGTGATCAGAGATAATGACAATGGAGGAAGAGTATGCTGTGCATATTAACATATTTTCATCTTTCTTTAGTATATTATGAATTTGATCCTATTTTCATTTCAGTGCTCCTCCAATTGGAATGGTTCCCTCACCAAATAATCAAGATCTGCCTAATATATGGTAAAATGGTTTTTATATTTATTCGTTCAAACAGAGAATCACAGACCACCCAATTCCATCCTAGTATGACTGCTCCTTTTGGTATGATTATTACTTGCATATATATGAACTCATATTATATTACTTTCCAGTCGTCCCTCTTGCTTAGGGTTTCGTATCTCGTCGGAGATGACGGCGTCCCACTCCAAAATTAGGGAATCTGGTTGACCTCTGCGTCTTAGTTTCTTTATAATTGAAATTGCTTTAATCATCTCTCTCAACTCTCTTAATTCTCCACTTCTTTATTCTGATACTTCCCTTTTACCTGCTATTTTCAACTTTATTTCATTATTTTAATTCTTGTTGCCCTTCTCCCTTTTCCCCCTTTCCATATCTTTCATCCTTTCTCTTTGTGTGAGTGTTGAGCTGTTTTAGGTATTTTGTCTAGTGTGGATCTAAGTCTATTGAGTCTAGGATTTCTTAGCATATCACATGGATTCATCTTTGAAAAAGTATGCAGGGGAAGACGAAGATGAGGAGCCACTTCAGATTCTTGAAGCAGATGGTGACGGGAGTAGGAAATCATCTTTGTGTCTAATTGGGAAGCTATGGACAAACAAACCCTTCAATGCCTATGGTCTCCTCAAAACTATGAGGAAAATCTGGAAACCAAAGAGTGGCATGTTTGCCAAAGAAATACAACCAAATCTCTTCTCTTTTCAATTCAAAAAAAGGAATGACCTCGATGAAATACTTACTCTTGAGCCATGGCACTTTGAAAAAAATTTGCTGATCTTGAAGGAGCTGGAACCTGGAGAACAACCATCCACAGTGAAGTTAACCAAAACCCCTTTTTGGATGTGCTTATATGATATGCCTATGGTTGCAAGAACTCCCACAAACATTAAAGCCATTGCAAATCGATGTGGGCTCTTCCTGGAAACTGATCAGAACACTATGGAGGGCTTTAGTAGAAGCATTCGGATAAAAGTCCTAGTGGATATCACGAAGCCCATCAAAAGAAGGACAAAGTTATCATTAACAGGCAACAGGGAAGCATGGATCCCATTCAAATATGAAAGACTCCCCTCTTTTTGCTACGTGTGTGGAATGCTAGGGCACATGAAGAGAGAGTGTGATGTTGTTGAAGACAGAGCTGAATTGGAAAATTTATTAGATGAACAACTACCTTTTGGAGTTTGGATCAAAGCCTCACCTATGAAGCATGCATCAGTCAAAGCGGAAATTTGATGCACGAAGGGCAGCACTTAAGCCTGAGAAGAAGAATCTTTGATAAGTTTCGAAAAGGACAAGAAGGAAAAAATGAATCAAAGGTGTCATCAACTTTGGAAACAGAAGATAGTGGACTGAATCAACATCAGAAGGAGACAGAAGGTATGGGAGACATCTTGGATAACTTTCAAAAAGTTAAATTCAATCGCACACATACATCTGTCGGTATCACGAATGAACAAACCAGCTCCACTATGGTTGACAATCATTTGATTAAACAAATCTCTGAGCTAGTTGGTACCAATCCCCAGACTCATGAACCCATGCTTGATAACATACCAAAAGCCCAATCCCAACCAGCATTTGAACCTGATATAACCCACCATAAAATCCAAACACATGGCCATTACTCTCTCCCATCATTAACCCCTATCCAAGCCTTAACCTCTCTCTGTAAAAACACCATTCATACAAACTTCCCAATGCCAACACTACAACACATAACACCAACCAAGCATTTAACCCAAACACCCCTTAATAGCCAAAAAACAGAGAGTGACGTACCATTACCCATCCATAAATGCCCAACCACCACCACAAACCATAAAGTCCAACTACCTTCTGATAAACAAGTTGACAACAAACAAGCTTCAGTTGATAATACAAGAAAAACTCAATTGAGAAAAGCAATGATAATGAAGAAGAATATGGCACTGAATGTGAATTTGAATGGCAGTGAAGCTTTGAACTTGATAGGAAAAAAACGCAATGGAGTGGAAGAGGGGAGGGAGGCTGAGAAAGTGTTGAAAAAAGTAAAAATTGAAGATGCAGAGTCTGATGAAGTTCATAGGAGAATAGTGGCGGAGGCTGTAACCCAGCCCCGCCAATCTCAATGAGTCTACTATGTTGGAACTGTCGCGGGCTTGGGAACCAAGCAACAGTTCGAACACTTCAAAAGATCCTGCATAAGGAAAATCCGAGCATCGTTTTCCTTATGGAAACCAAGTTAAAGGTGGCTCAAGTACAAAGTCTAAATCTGAAAAAGCTCAAGTTAGAAGGTTGCTTTCCTGTTGATTGTATGGGTACTGGTAGAGGTAGGAGTGGTGGAGTTTGTGTTTTGTGGAAAAATCCTTTCTCTTTAAACTTGAAATCTTTCTCCACAAACCACATTTCACTAGAGGTACACACCTCTGACTCTCAAGAAACATGGTGTCTCTCATGTATTTATGGCTGGCCAGAAACAAATCAAAAGTGGAGAACTTGGAATTTAATGAGAACAATACAACCTGGTTCCGGGACTCCCTGGCTTTGTATGGGGGACTTTAACCAAATTGCATGGGCAAGTGAAAAGTATGGAGGAAATTTGCGGAAGGAGAATTCGATGGCTCAATTTCGAGAAGCTATAGTAGATTGTGGACTGAATGATTTAGGTTATTGTGGTCATCGCTACACTTGGACAAATGGACAGTCAGAACCGAACAATATTCAGACACGTCTTGATCGTATGCTTGCTAATGATTTATGGGGATCAAAATTTTCAAACCAAAGAGTCACTCATATCAACAGGGTTAACTCTGATCATGCTCCCATTGTGTTGGAATTTGGGATTGACAATCCTTGCTGGCAAGACAAAATAAGAAAGAAAAGACAAATTTTTCGATTTGAAAAGATGTGGACCTCCCACAAGCAATGTGAAGAAGTTATTAAAGAGGGCTGGAATCAAGAGGCATGGATCAGTAGTTTCACACATCGAACTATAAATTGTGCGAGAGCCCTTAAGAGGTGGAACTCTAAAGAGTTTGGGAATGTGGCAAAGAGAATAAACAAACTTGAAAAGCTATTGGGATCACTCCAAAAAACTTCTCAGTCTCCCAAAGTGATATCAAGAATAAAGAGCAGCGAAGCCGAGCTTAACTACCTCCAAAAAGCTGAAGAGACTATATGGTTCCAACGTTCAAGAGCATTATGGATGAAAGACGGGGACCAGAATACATCCTTCTTTCACTCAAAAGCCACACAACGAATGAAGAGAAACAGAATTTTGAAAATTAGAAGCTCTAATGGGGAGTGGATTCAAGAGAAGCATCTTATTGAGAAGGAGTTTTGACTTTTCTTCATGCATCTTTTTACCTCAGATGGTCATTGTGATATGCTTAGAGTCCTTGAGTCAGTAGAACCTAGAGTCACACAGGATATGAATGCTAAACTCACTCAGCCCTTCACAAAGGTGGAAATTCAAAAAGCGCTCAAACAAATGCATCCAACAAAATTACCTGGTCCCGATGGTATGTCTCCCATATTCTTTCAAAAATATTGGCATATTGTTGGCAGTGAAGTCATTTCTACTTGTCTTGATATTTTAAATAACTCACATGACCCATCTTCTTTAAACCACACCTATATTGTGCTAATTCCCAAAGTAAAATCCCCTGAGTCTCCCAAGGATTTTCGACCCATTAGCCTATGCAATGTTATCTTTAGAATAATTACAAAATCAATTGCAAACAGGCTAAAATTCATCTTACCTCATGTCATCTCTCCTTTTCAAAGTGCTTTCATCCCGGGACGCCTCATCTCTGATAATGCTATGATTGCTTTTGAGTCCTTTCACTTCTTAAAAAAAAGAAATCTGGAAAATGTGGTTACTTAGCCCTCAAACTTGATATGAGTAAAGTGTATGATAGGGTAGAATGGTCTTTCCTTCGAGCTATGCTAATGAAAATGGGGTTTGTTGAGTCTTGGGTAAACCTTGTTATGCGGTGTGTTCAGTCTGTCTCATATTCTATTCTATTGAATGGTGTACCAACTGATTCTTTTGTTCCAGAACGGGGACTCAGACAAGGAGATCCCCTATCACCTTATCTCTTTTTGTATTGTGCAGAGGGCTTTTCATCACTATTACAAACTGCAGAACGTGAAGGTGAAATCCAAGGCTTACAAGTGAGTCGGAGAGCACCCTCAATCACACACCTCTTCTTCGCAGATGATAGTATTTTGTTTTTCAAGGCAACCAAGGAGGCTTGTAGAAAGATAGCAGAGATTATTGAATGTTATGAAAAAGCCTCGGGACAACGCATCAACTTAAACAAATCTGGACTGTCTGGAAGTGCTAATATATCTGAAGGTGTAATGGGACACTACCGTGACGACTTGGGAGTCCAATCTGTTGAACAATACTCAAAATACCTTGGACTCCCAACACTTATTGGGAGGTCAAAAAAGCAGGTTTTCAGCACAATAGTGGAGAGGGTATTAACACGGCTCAAAGGATGGAAAGAGAGAATACTATCAAAGGCAGGAAAAGAGATTTTGTTGAAAACTATAATACAAGCCATTCCAAGCTATGCAATGAGTTGCTTTCTTTTTCCTGACTCAATTTGCAAAGATATTGAACGAGCTATTGCACGTTTTTATTGGGGTTCTTCCATAGACCATCAGAAAACACATTGGGCTAGTTGGGAGAAAATGGCAAGATCAAAGGATAAAGGTGGTTTGGGATTCAGGGAACTCTATTTCTTCAACCTAGCAATGGTGGGGAAACAATATTGGCGCCTTCTGAATAATGCTGAATCTTTGCTTGGAAAAATACTCAAAGCTCGATATTTCCCCAGGTGTTCTTTAGAGAATGCAAAAATTGGATATCAACCAAGCTTTATTTGGCGTAGTATCTTGCAATCGAGGGAATTGATAAATCATGGAAAAGGATGGAGAGTAGGTGATGGTAAATAAATCAATCCGAAGACTGATTGCTGGATTGGTAGCAATGAATTGAGAAAACCAGACCCATGTCTAATCTCAATACCAGACGAGACTTGTGTAGCAAATCTGATAGACCATGAGTTACATTGCTGGGATAGAAGCGAGGTTTGTCGAGTAATGGGAAAAGATGATGCTTTGCGTGTTCTTGAGATACCACTTAGCTTACGCCTCCCGCCGGACAAAGTGATTTGGAAATATACAAGATCAGGGAAGTTTAGTGTCAAATCAGCCTATCACCTAGCAATCTCAAAATTCTCTAAACTCAATGAGAAATTGCCATGCATAAGTGAAACAGGAAACTCTTGGAAGCAAATTTGGAATATTCAAACTCTGCCAAAGATTCGTCACTTCATCTGGAGAGCATGTGCGGAAGCACTCCCAACTAAAGCTAATCTACTGCAAAGAGGGATGGAGATTGATCCTATATGTGAACTTTGTGGCGAGGAAGCTGAAACATTATCACATCTCATGATTCGATGCCCGGTGACCAGGTGAGTATGGAACCTTAGTCCTATTCGTGTGAATTTTACTGAACTTAGTGGCTCTAGCTTTCGAAACTTTTTTTGGAGCATGTGCAAGATATTACCGAGAGAGGGGATAGAATTAATGGTAGCATTGGCATGGCTTTTATGGGGCATGCGTAATCAATTCTATATGGAGAATAAGGCTTTTGATGTTCTCCAGGTGGTGGAAAGGGCTATCAATATCTGTAGGGAATTCAAATCCACCACCATCCAAGCAGCAACTGAGGACAAGACAATAGTTTCAGATAAATGGGAGAAGCTTCCACCTGGGCATCTCAAATTGAATTCGGATGTGGCAGTTTATAAGGATGGATCAGCCGGTTTTGGTTTTTTGGTTCGGGATCATTATGGGGATGTACTTTTAGCTGGATCAAAAAGAGTCATGACAGCTGGAACAAGCACCTTACTTGAAGCTCTTGCACTTCGATCAGCTCTACAAACATCTATTGAGAAGGGTCTTGGAAATATCATTGTTGAAGGAGATTGTCAAACACTACTTAATGCACTGAATGGTGGGGAATTGAATGACTCTTTTGGACTAGTGATTTTAGAGGATATCCTTCAGTTGGCAAAGATGATCAATTGCTCTCAATTCTCATTCTCTCCTCGTGAGACCAACAAAGCAGAACATCTGTTAGCACATTTTTGTACAAAACCTGACTTTGAGTTTGTATGGTTTGAGAACTTTCCAACACAAGTTATGAACGGTGTTATCAATGATGTAGGGCATGAGCCCACAGATTCATATCAATGAAATGAAGTTTTACTGTTTTCAAAAAAAAAAAAAAACTCATATTATATTAGGGTTTAAATGAGAGATAAATAATGAGCAATTATTAATCTTTTCTTCACTTCTGTTAACTTTTTTAGTCTTTTACTTTTTCTTCATTTATTTATTTTCAAGTTATTTTGTTTCGTTTTTCTTCCCTTATTATATTTTTTCTTACTTAAAATTAGTTGAATTTTTTTATTTTTCAACTTTTTTATTATTTATATACTCTTTCTTTTTGTATAAAATAGTAATTACAAACACGAATTGCTCATAATATTTTATTGTTACTCGAATATTCAAATTTATACATCAAAATATTTTTTTTAATTAATTAATGCATGTTTAGTTTATCGATCGCGAGACTTTCGGAACTTCAATAAAGTAGATTAAATAATTGTGATTTGAAGATTGAAACTTATCATTATTCAAGACGATAATTCTTTTTTAGGAATTGTTATTGCCACGTAGGCGAATTAAAAAATAAAAATACAATTAGTAATTATTAAAATAATGTTTAATATATACTTAAATTACGCTAACACCCATCAAGTCTTCATAAAAAATTATTTAAGCATTCTCATTGTTAACTAATTATTAGTCTGAATTTGTGGAACAATAGAGTGCAAATTTATGGTTTTTTGGATTCAAATTACTCTAATGTGTCATTTCTTATTTCTCAATATAATCACTGTCAAAAAAAAATAATGTACTCCATATAATAATACATGTACGTGTCAAAGAGAATTCAAATCAATTAAAATAATTTACAATCAATAATTGTACAAATTGGTGATAGAACATTTTCATTTAATGATTCTGTGCATAAAATAATACTATTAAAGAGTATAAAATTTTAACTTCAACTTAAATACAAGTAATTTTTATATCATACTCCCTCCGTCCCAGGTATTGAAGGCCGGAGACCTTATAGTTAACATAAGGTCTCCGGCCTCATTACCTGGGACGGAGGGAGTATTCATTTTTCTCATGTTTGTTTCATATTATTAATTCAAATCCTATTGCCGTATAAAACACATACTCCATATATATGGAAAAGCTCATGATTTGTGCGGAAATTAAAGATTAACATGAGAATTGATTACATAGTGAAGATATATGAATTATTTTGTGTAATTTCATTTACTTAAAAAAGAAATATAAATATAACGATAAATCGCTAGAATAAAAAAGGTGTATACGTAATGGAGATTGGATAAATCTGAGATTCACCGACATGGAAAAGAATCTTGGGCCATACAAGACAAGATTTAAGTTTTTTTAACCAACCTGGAAATTTTGGATCCCTAATTTATTTACATTTACATTTACATACATTTATAATAACTCAAGACAAGATATATGTTATAATATTTTATAATTCATTAATTTTTTTATTTTAATTTAATAATATATGTAATGTAAGGGGCAGATTTATATGAAATTATTTTATAATTTCGTAATTAATTAATAGTGTATTTTTATTAAAGATATTATATTTTTCTTAAAATATTATTATTTTTTATTTATATTATAAATTGTTAATGAAATGATTTATGAATCACAGTATTGTTATCACATTTTATTAGTTGATGATAAGAACGGTATCAATTAACATTAATCATCATCTTGAATCATAGATTTTGATTGATCTAACTTTCCTTATCCGTTGGTTATTACATTTCATTATAAAAATTAACATTTTTAATGAACTTCATGCAATAATTATCATATTTATCGTAACGTAATTGTTGTTATTTTGTTTCGTTATTTTAGACTCATCATCAATTAAATATTATACTCCCTCTATTTTAATACACTATTTACATTTTCTTTGTGATTAATGTATACAGAGGGAGTAGTGCATAAGTGGGACATGATGTTAATCCAAAATACAATCCTTTTCATTAACCTAATTATGTTGACTTTGTCTAGAAAATATCATGCCGCCTATAATCCAATATTTTTTAATTAGTACAAAATAAATTCTATGAAACTATAAAAATAAAATAGAAAAAAAAAACCTTAAAATTAGCAAGACCCAAAAATTATATGAAATCCAATGCACCAAGGGTGAGGAGGGCACGTGACAGTGGCCTTGAGGTGGGGTAGCGGCACGTGAGAGAATCAAAATGGGGAATTGGCTGCTTATTTTCAAATTTCAATTTTATGGATATTATACAAAGGGACCTCACCTTGTTTAATGATCAAGTAAGAGGTTCCATTCTCTGCCACGTGCAAACTGCAATCTTCATTGCTAAACTGCCACGTGATTAAAATGACGGAGCCTTGATATAGGATACTTACACCGTCATCGTAGCAACATGTGTCTGATTATGTCGGGGCTTCAACACTTTGATCGACATCAAATTTGACATTCTATAGTGTCGGACATGGTGTATGTATCTTGAGTCGAGTATTCGGCACCATTATCGACATTAAAAAATAAAATAATAATAAAATAAGGTATGGAGGACATTTTGATAAAAAATGACCATTTGAATATAATGAAATAAAGTTAAATTGTTGGATGGTAATGATTTTTAAATTTGATTGGATTATTTTGGTTATTCTCCCAAAGATTAATATTATTGTACTCATTTGAAAAGAAAAATGGAGTTCTTAACATGTTTAATTAAGATCATTAATACTTAAATATCTAAAATGTCAAATTTTATAAAATAAAAAATTATAATCATTTTAATAAAAAGTGATGCATAATTTATAAAAAGTAATAGTAATGTGATGTTGAAAAATTAAAAAAATTCTCATATAGACCTTAAATTGCCCTATCAAGAAATTTAGATTATTTTTTCTCTACTGAAACCTCAAAAAAGATACAAAGAGTGGGTACGTATTTCTTTTATAAATATAATAATTTTGTTTGTTATATATATATGGATTTTTTTTCAGTCTGAAATAAATAAATACGTGTATTATTTTAAATCTGTAAAAAATAGTATGAGATAAAAAATTGTGAAGTTGTGTTGGTAATCATTTGTAAGAACACAAATACTTTTATAAAATTGATTACGTATCTTATTAATATAAATTTGGATTTTTTTTCTCATTTTAAACTATGTGGTCTTCTTTCTAATTCTATTATAACCTATGTATTGTTAGTATTTAAATTTAAGAGAGAGTACAGAGTTTGTACTGTAAACCCAAATTCACATTACATTAACTCTTGTGAGAATGATTATATCAAACCGACTAACAAATTAATTTGAATGAGATCGCATATCATGTGGGTCAGACGTTTTATTATTTGAATAACCAACAAATATATGAATAGTAAATACTATTAGCATTGCAAATATATGTATATTGTAGTATAAGACCCTTTTTGTCCCATATCGCCCATGCAATTTAATTAAATGTACATCCACCTACCAATGCAAATTATGGAAGAAAATTTCTTTTCTATGAACCCATCTTTTGTGACCATATATCATTAAATAAGCACTGGGACGTGAATAATTAATAGTGAAATTCTAAACTCTTATATAAAGATCAATTTTTATTTTATTTTATTTCAAGTTTTGGGTGACACCCTTTTACGGTGAGATCGTTTTACGCTTTTTAATTGGTTATCATTTTTTTATTAAGATGTTATCACATTTTTTGAAGATTATTATCACTTTTTAGGATTATTATGTGCATCGTGTACACCGATACACTTAAGGGTTTATAGGCTATTTTGTAAGTATAATTAATTTATTTCATAAAATTTTAATTATTTTATTTTGTTCCAAATGTAATTCTAAATTAGTTTTTTAATATAGTAGTTCATATTAACTATAGGTATATATCCTAATGTACTAGATACACTCTAGTTTAACTCCACTTTTTATTATTTATTTATACTATAAATTATTCATGAATATAATTTTATTTTTATCACTTTTTGATCAATTATCACTTTTCATCATAATATTACCACTTCTTATAATTCATTTTACGGAATCCGACGATCTAATATATATATTTTTTTTTTTTAATGTCAAATTTCACTCAATTTATGTGTGCCAATCATCATACAATTTGATGGATTGGCAAGAATATTTTGATAACAAGGGTAACATTGTCTCGTTGTCTGCTGTAATCGATCGATAATCAATAAAATTTTGCAATTGATGTGGAAAATCAATTTATGTTTAGCATTTATATATTCTTTTTTATTTAGTTAAATAATTAAAAAAAAAAAGAGAATGACGCTAGAAAGTAGAGGACCATCTCTAGATTATTTTTGACCATATTTATATTATTTCTCGTATGTTATTAGCTATATGAATACCGCGTAAAAGAGAATGAAATCTAATTAGTGCTTCTAAAGTTTGTGTTCTTTTCAAGATTTAACATCTCCTCACTAATGCATCGTTCATTTAAAGAATTAGTCTCTTATAAATTGAGTTTATATCATAAATTTAAATATTGTGGTTCTTCATAATTTAAACATCCAATACATAGAATTAAAAAGAGGAACTACAGAGTTTACACCGTGAACCAGTTTACACAAGTGTTTGTGTCGTTTAAATGCTACGCGACACAAAACATTGATAAATCAAATGATACCGAAAATCTATATTTGAGCATCTCTATATGTGTAGTTGCGCATTTGATGCAGTAGTTAGTATAATAAATGCAATAAGAATAGCGTTATGGTTATGGCATAGTTTGTAGTCGCAAAATTCAACATCCATCCACATCCACACGCACAACTACAATTTTATTTATTACAATAATTAAATTAAAAAATCTAAGTGTGTTTTGTTTCGTTTTATTTTATTTTATTTCTAACCCTAATTCTTCAGCGTTTATGCAACGTATATGTTTGGTTGCAGAACTTGAGTTCTAAGAATCAACAATAATGATAAAATTATGAAATACCAAGCACTAAATAGATATACTGATAATTTTTATAAAGAGTAATTCTCCCGAAACTATAAATATCATTTTCACGAGTATAACGACAAAGTCTCATGCGAGACGAATTGTAAAACGTGTTAAAATATGATTCTTATATAGGTAAAATATGCTTGTTGAAGGTTAAAGTATTCTTTAAAAAAAATGATTTATAATGCACTAAAGTATGATTTTATAATGTTAAAATATAATTTTAATAATGAATCGAACGATAATACTACGGATTCATGAAATGCCCTTAGGTATAAATATTACTCCTCTATAATTACTGTAACATTACTTATATATAACTGCAAATTATTATATACCTGGCACCTGCTACAAGTACTAAACATCGTAAGAAGGGACAAACATGCAGCTACAAATTAATTTAATTATTATAAATTAAAATAGGATTTGGGAACCAAATTAAATTGAATTATTGCTGAAATGGTCGGTTTGGACTTTGGATATTATCATAATTGTCCAGATTAAACTCTGTTGTACTTTCATCAGCCGTTGGATTTGCTCTAATTTCTAAATATACTCTAATATATTCCTCTGTAATTAGTTAAAAAAGAAAATCATATGGTAGCTACTGATACGTGTCTAATAATTATACAGTTTACAGTAATTATTAGGTAGAAAACAATAATTAATTGATTTAGATCTTAAAAAAAATAAATGAACATGTACATGATATCCTTTCCGATTAGCTAGCTAGGACCAGAAATAATTAATATTATCGTGAGGCTAATTTCATAAAAAATTTTATAAAATATTGCGTACCACGTCACATTATAATTATAATCTAAATTAATAAAAAAATACATTATTTTCCATAATGCTACAAGGTTACTCTAGTGCATGATATATATATATATATATATATATATATATATATATATATATATATATATATATATATATATATATATATATATATATATATATATTACCCTCTAAAAATTGATTAATTAATTTTTTTTATATTATAAGGATAACAGACGTTCATGCATAATTATCGTAAAACTGAGCATATTTATGGTTATACTACGAAACTCTATTTCTCGTGGAACAAATTATATTCCATATAATACTATCTCCTTCATAATTCTTTATAATTTCATGAATGAATTAATACTTAGAAAATCTACTCCATTAGTAAATAATTAATGATGAGATTAAATAAAATTTTATTTTGATGGTAAGACTGAATCCAAACCTTGTATCTAATCAAGCAAATTAAATATTCAATCCCATTGCAGTGTTAAGAAGGATTATTTTTTTGATTTGTATAGGTCTATTTTCTTATTTAATAACTTGTTTATTAAAAATGTCCCAATTATACTAATAGATATTAAAATTTTGTGCCTAAGAATTAAGATAAAAGATTATGCAGACACCTGTCCAAATCAAATTTCTCAAAGTATTTGATAAAAAGTTGAAAAGAAAAAGGGAAATGAACAAATGCTTATACTTTTCAGAGCCAACTGAAACAGAACCTCACATGATATAACCCAATCTTCAATTTTAGGGTTTGCACAAAAGTGTAGTCATGACCGATAAATGGATCTGTCAATTTAGGGACCATATTGTTCTTCATTCTAAATTAATTAATCAAACCCACTTAAAGTAAATATGGCTAAGTTTTTATTTATTTATTTTTAATCATGATTTTTTAACTTTTTTAAAAAAGGATTTACTTCAGTGGTAGTTATTGCTATTGACTTTGTTTTGTCTAGATTGATAAAATACAATAAATATAAAGTTATAATTAAATAGTGTATTAATGAAAGTAGGTTAAATAATAATATCATAGTACAATTAAATGTAATATAAAAGTGGTAAATATTATGTTGATGGATGTTACTACATGTAGCATGTATCACATCATCTATTCATTTATAAATGATCATTAAAAACCCCCGAAGAGATAGGGATAGTTAAAAGTGGAATATTGGGTCACAGTGAGGAATAAATTTTGCATAAATTTATGTGTTATGTAAGGTCTAGAAACCTATATATATAATTATATTGTTTTAAAATTATCATCCTATATGTGTAGTCCATAATACTTTTTACTTGAAAATTATTATTATTATTTAAAAATTCACAGAATATATTATGTAAGCCAACTCGATTTGTTTTTATATGTAGAAATGGTCATAAAAACTTAGATCTACCATTATTTAATGGTAGCTGACCTAATGTACGGATCAAATAATCAAGAAGCATGTGATTAAAGTGTGGTGTTTTAGGATGCCCAATATTTCTTGTGGGCCATTGACCTATGAATCATGTGATGCTGCAACAAAGATGGTGACTTATGCAAGCTAACACCATGGAAAACTTTTTCATTAATTAATTACCATTTGATTAGTCAACCATTTTTTTAATTTATTAAAATTAAAATATAATTAATGGTATTGGGAGGATTTAAACTATTAAATGTCTAAGAAATAGTACTAGTTTAAATCTTGGTAGGTCTACGTCGTGTTGAATCTTTTATTATGTGTTAAAAATGGGCCTCAGTTTGTATGGGCCCAAGTGGCCCACTTATGTAGCTAATGGAAAGTTATGATTTCAAATTACCCATTTCGGATCCACTTATTATTAATAAGAGTAGAAGAGGAGAGGTGTTTGTTTATCATTTAATAGGGCTCTTGAAAACTTTATATATTAAGTTGTTAATTCTTTTGGTTTGAAAATGTTGAAACCCTATAACTTGGCCATAAAACAGAGAAACCAAATTTAAGAGTAGTCAAAATGGATTGGGTCCAAAAGAAATGTGAATTGGGCTCACCGGAGTTTATGGATCAAATAAAAAATGGGCCGCTATTCCATTTAGAGCTACTTATCATGTTTCTCTTAATTAGAACGAGTATGACAAAAAAAAATGGGCCCATTGACATTCAAAATGAAAATTATGGAGAGGTCAATCTGCAACCACGGGTAACGTTTGGGTTAATGGATTTCGTATTATCATTTTTGAAATAATGGAATTGATGTGTTTTAAGTGGAGTATTTAAAAATTGAAATAATAGAATTTAGAAGAAAAAAAAATCTAAAATAAACAATTTACTAAATTTAGACATTAAAAAAAGAAAAATGACAGAGCAACTAAGTTTTTTTTTTTTTTTTTATTTATCAGAGAAGCCCTCTTGACGAGTGTGCACAGCTACCAAACACAGCTATAACCTGAAAATACAAATTAATCATTTCATTTAACAATAGGCAATTACACACTTTATACATTATTATAATTTGAAAATTAAAGCATTAAAATATGATTATTATTATTTCAATTAATGAAAAGTGATAGTGAATAAGTAAAATAGTGTAAGATACTGGCCCCATAATTCATTAACCGATAAAATACTTAAGTAATTAAATCTTTGATTAAATCAACTACAATTAACCGATCAAATACTGATTCATGATCTCATAAACCCAACTAGACCAAATCATCCACTTGAAAAAATTTCAAATAACATTTCAGATCAACTTATTAATATCACCTAATTAAACGCATTAATTGAAGAGTGAACCATAATTTAATAAGTAAAATTCAAGTTTAGAAACTTACCTTATGCCAGAACTGGAATCTTTATTTCACAGAACTGCTCCATAACATTTATCCTGACAAGTATATGAAAACAAATCAATAGATGAATAAAAAAATAAAAAACAGAAAAACAAAAAAAGAGAAAAGTAGAAAATAGATGGTTACTTCGATTCAGCTCCTCTTGAATTTGTTAACAAATATAATGACAGTCACATAAAACCAATCTCCAGCAATCCCTAAAAGGTTATAATATGCACGTCTCCATGATTTCTTGAGCAACAAAGAAGCAACAAATCCCCAAAATCCAACAATGAATCCAAATGCCATTGATATCCCAAATTCTTGCATAAAAGATAGGCTAAAGATGCCTCCATCTTTCTCCTCAATATCTTCTCCTTCATTGTTAATGGATGCACCAAGTCCCTCGTATAGGCACGGCTTGAGAGGGAGGCCACAAAGATATTTATTTCCTGCATAAGCCGATGCGTTGAAGCTTTGTAGTTGAGTACCTGATGGAATTTTGCCGGATAGATTGTTGTCTGCCAAATCAAGAACGGCTAAAAAATTTAATTTTGCCAAGCCAATTGGTATCTGGCCGGAGAGTTGGTTATGCGATAGATCGAGGCATTCTAACATCTCCATCTCACCAATATTCGGGTCAATGTAACCTGTCAAATAATTTCTTGATAGATTCAAAGAGATGAGAGCCTTCAAAGTGGAAAAAGATTTGGGGATGCTTCCAACTAATTTATTTCTTGAAAGATCAATTAGTGTAAGAAGATACAAAGTCTTTGTGTACTCTGATTCACGACCTTTCCACTGAAGCAATGCATATTCAATGTATTTAAGGATTGAACCTTGATTGGTAGAAAAAACATTCAGACTACCATACTGATCGACCCTCAATGAAAAATTACTAAAGCATTGGGGTATTTTTCCAGATATACTGTTTCCAGAGAGATCCAAGATTCGAAGTTGGTTCAATTTGCATATTTCTATTGGAATGTCACCATAAAATCTATTGTTACTTAAGCTAAGATATTCCATTCGAATGTAGTTTCTGCCGACTAACCATGATGGAATATTTCCTGTTAACTTATTGCGTCCAATATCCATCATTTGCAGATATTGACAGTTACTCAAAGATGAAGGTAACTCCGCAACCAAATTATTATCCTGCAAGTGCAGCGATCTGAGATAAATTAAAGAACCCAAAGTATATGGAATCTCACCAGAAAAATTGTTGTTGTTCAAAATGAGAAACTCAAGACTCGTCATATTCTCCCAGCATGTGGGCAAAGTTCCTGCCAACTGGTTATTGGAGAGGTCAAGTAACTGGAGATTTTTGTTGTTGGTAAGTGTGCATATAAATGCTGAAATATTTGATCCCGAAAACATATTTTGACCGAAGTAGATTGCAATAGTAGCCGGATGAAGTAAAGGTAAAGGGCCTAAAAACTTATTAGAACTAATATCTATCACTTCTAGTAAATGGGATGACAAATCAGGAATGGTGCCACTCATTTGATTACCAGAAATATTCAAAAATTTTACTTTATGGGGGAATTCCCAAAACCATGTAGGCACTTCATCTGATATATCACTATTCGAAAGATCAAGTACCACTAAATCCTTTTGAGATTGAAGCCACGTAGGAAAAGAGGGGCCCAATTTGCAGCTTGCTAAATACAAACGTTCTAAATGAAAGGGGGGAACCCAATCAAGACTCAAGTCCAAGGCCAACGAATTGTGGGAAAGATACAATTCCTTCAATTTGGTGAGATTCATCATGTGGGCTTCGCAAATTGTACCTTGCAATGAATTACTTGAGAGATCCAAAATTTCAAGATGGGGGAATTGGACAAGAGCAGCAGCAGAGATTGAACCCGTAAGTTCAGTATTCCATAGATCTAGCGAGACCAATTGTGTGGAAGCTGATAGGTTCCTTAATAATTCCTCCACTGGAGTTTCCAAGTGATTAGCAGAGAGTGATAGTTCTTGCAAATGACTTAGATTCCCCAAAGATTTTGAAATCCCACCAGCAAGCATGTTTCCAGAAAGATTGAGAGACTTGAGAAAAGATAATCTTCCAAAAAAATCAGGATTTAGGTCGTTTAATTGGTTATTGGACCCATGGAATGTTGAAGAAGTGAGGAAATTCCAGAAGAGATCAAGTGTGATCAAATTGGTGAGGTTTCCTAGCTCAACTGGAATACAAGTGAGGTGGTTATCGGAGAGATCAAGTGTGAACAAATTAGTGAGCTTCCCTAGCTCAAGAGGAATAGAAGTGAGCTCGTTTTCAGAGAGATCAAGTGTGACCAAATTGACGAGGTTTCCTAGCTCAATAGGAATAGAAGTGAGCTTGTTTCCGGTGAGAACAAGTGTGACCAAATTGGTGAGGTTCCCTAGCTCAATAGGAATAGAAGTGAGATTGTTTCCGGTGAGATCAAGTGTGACCAAATTGGTGAGGTTCCCTAGCTCAATAGGAATAGAAGTGAGCATGTTTCCGATGAGATCAAGTGTGACCAAATTAGTGAGCTTCACTAGCTCAAGAGGAATAGAAGTGAGCTCGTTTTCGGTCAGATCAAGTGTGACCAAATTGGTGAGGTTCCCTAATTCAAGAGGAATAGGCCCTGAGAAATTGCAGTAATCGAGCCTTAGCCGGTTAAGGCTTTTGATGGAACCAATGAACTTCGGAATTCTAATTCCTTCAAAATCAAAGCCACTTAAATCCAATACATTCAAATGATGCAACTCAATCAAGGATGGACTCATCTTACCTCTAAAAGACATCGATACATCCGTCTTAAGTTGGAGAGCAACAACATGGCCGGTGGTGTTGCTGCATCGAACGCCCCACCATTTACAGCATTCCTTTTTTCCTTCATCACTTTCCCACGATGAAAAATGTCCATACTCATCCGTAAGACCTTTTTTGAACTCCAGAAGAGCTACTCTCTCCCTCTCTACGCACCTTATCGATGTCTCTCCCTTAACTAATTGAAATTCTGTTTGCATGCATGTTAAAACAACAAGAAATATTAGCATCACCATTATGAGGGGTTGAAACTCTAAACTAATGAACAACATATTCTTTTAATATTATTTGTTTGTTTGGAAATCCAAGATTGAAAATGGATTTGAAACTAGTGAGTGAATCTGGTTGTGAAAGATCATTAACACCACTAATCCTTTTAAATACAATTGAACACTACTATGATTACTCCACGAAAGGACCTCAATCCTACACTACTCCAGCGAAGACCCGATTCAAGTCAACCATTCATGAGACAAAATTTCACCACATTTTCAATTTTCTCACTTTTTTTTCTTTACCTTTTTTTTAATACATGTCCTTTTTTAAATTTACAATGCAATTCCTTTTAAATTCTGTCCAAATTTGCTGACATAACTGGCTTTGTCACGTCATTGTCTCATTATTTGACACTCAAATTAGGTTAATTATTTAAAAGTTCATCATATTTTAGGAAATTTCAAGCCTCTTGGGATCACATATTTCATTTTATATTTAATCTCTTATTCCATGTACTAGAATCTCGCCCCATGTCGTAATCAATGTCCAAATTTTGGTCACATGCTCAAGGGTTTAATGGTCATTAACTAGAGTATAGTTTTTTTTAGTAAGAAATAAATTATGAAATAGGGAGTTGAATACTAAAATGGAATAGGAGATTCGGGTATTTTTTTCTTTCAATTTAATACCCCACTTTTTTAATTCCGCAAACACTCACATGAACTATTTTACTGAAATCATACGTGAATCACAAATAAAAAATTATAACACTAAAATGTGATACTTAAATTAATTAAAATGATAGGGCACTATTAAAAAAATGAATTACATTGAGAATTCCAAAGTACTCCCTCCGTCCCACCACAATTTTTACACCTCATGTGTAATTTACAAAGGAGGTGTGAAAACTGTGGTGGGACGGAGGGAGTAAGTGAAGTGAAATCATTTAATCAACTAGAAAGTGTGAAAGAGTGACTTTTTTTTAGTAAAAAACGCGTATACATAGTTATTGAGAGTTATTTCATAATTAATGTTTGTTTTGAAAAATCCGAGGTCAAGTCAACTTAGAAAACAAATGTGTGGTTGTAGGTTACATCGACTTTAATTATTGGGAATTTTGAGTATGTTAGTGAACTGACCCGAATAGAACTTCATGTCATGTAATATCTTGATTTTATTAAATTTTATAGTGTGTACTATTTTATTTTTAGGTTTTTAATCTTGATCATTAGAGTACAATTTTATTTCACCAATGTGGTTCGTTTAATATTATACCTCTGGGTTCATATTTTATTTTATCCTTAAATTCAAGATTAACCCTCAAGATAGAGGAATAATGTCAATTTCTAAGATGTACTTATTCCATATAAATTAAACCGATTAATTCTACGCTATTCATACTCTAATGATTTACGGACTTAAAGTTCAATATTTATGATTGATCATTACATGCAATCCATCTAATATGATACATAAATCTTACATAACAAAGTTAAAATATAGGCAATACGAGATCTAAACTAACGACTTTCCATGCACAATAAAGGTATATATATATATATTAGAGAGACCAAACTCTAAACTAACGACTCCACCTCTATTATGAATTTATGAGCCCCATTTTAATGTTATTTGTCTTGGGAGTGATCGTTAATTAGAGAGAGAAAAGCGAGTGAATAATCTGGTTCTGAAACATCATAATTTATAACCACCTTTATTATAGCACAATCTTCTACATCATTTTTCATGATCATCTTGTTTACTACATATTAAATAATTGATAAGTAAGCTGAAAAACAAATCCAATCATTACTCCTATGATTTATGCTCTCTTTTTAGGATATAGTTTCACGTCCCTTCCTACGTGTCATCCATTCAACGATAAGAACTGAAGATGATGTACCAAAGTAGCATAGAGAATTTGAAGTACCATCGCCCTCAATGAATTCAAGTGCACCCTTTGTCCTCCTTTCATGTCTCTGCATCCACCTACTCGGAATCAAAAGCCTTCTATTAAAGGTGAATTTGAGGCTATAGACGAGTAGAGCTGTCAGAATGGGTTGGTGAGGCGGTTCAACCCACAAACCACTCTTAAATGGGCTCAAGTGGGGCGAGCCACTTATGGGGCGGGTCATTGGTGGGGCGGGCCACTCGTGGGGCGCGTCATTGGTGGGGCGGGCCACTCGCGGGGCGGGTTAGTTGCGGGTTAGCCCACATTCCTCTTCTTTTTTTTATTATTATTTTTTTAATTTTTTTTTTATTTTTTTAATTAAATTTTTATGACGTTTCACATTAATTTTTGTACCCTTAAAAAATATTTTAAACTCTAATAATAAACATTAAATTAGGGTATTAGTTCAAACAATTATGTAAACTTGATTCATACAAGTGTTTACCGTATAAAAATATCGATTTTTTTTAAATGAATTATATAAAACTACATTTAAGTACATCATTTTGGAATACATGTTCAAATTATTTTGAAATATTTAATGTCAATTTTATTATTCTAATTAAAATTAAATACATTTTCGGTATCGTTCGATAAATCGATATTTTTTTCGGTATGTCAATTTTTTGATGTGAAACGATATGTCAAAATATCGATATTAATAAATATTTATCGAAAAATCGATATCGATATAAAAATAATTTGGCCAATATCAAATTTAATTTATCGAAATATCGATTTTTCGACATATCGAAATTTTGGTATCGATATCGATAGGGTGGGGGGTGGTAAGTGTGAGGGTGGGGTAAGAGGTAAATTGAAAATTGTGAGTTAATGGTGGGTTAGTGGGTTGGGGCGGGTTAACCCACAACCCACCGCAACCCACTTGTTAGTGGGTTTGTATGGGGCGGATTTTTTTTGGGGCGGGTTATTGTGGAGCGGGCCATTTTTTGGTCAGGTAACTTGTGGGTTTCAGTGGGGCGGGGCGGGTTGGCCCATTGGCTTCAACCCAAATTAACAGCTCTATAGATGAGTGAAATCTTAATTTTAATTTTAAAGGGATAATTTTGGAACTTGTATTTAATAAAATTAAATTAATTTAAAAAATTAAAGGGGATGTGTATTTATAAAAATGGTGTATTCCATAGAAAGACCCTTTTTATAAATTCATGATTTTAGGGTACACTCTAAGATTTATAAATAATATATAAAGCAGGGAGGAGCAAAAGTGATAATTCCAATAAAAAAAAGGACTGAAGTTGGAATTGTCCATACTTACAGGACCAACTTTAAGCGCGTGCAACCAACGCATAATTTTTTCGGCGAGTTTTTTTAATTTTCGACGAAAAATGACTAAATTTGGACCAAAAGAACCGAAAAAGGACACTGAAGGACAAAAAGTGAGAAATACAATAAAAAATGACTGAAGTTGGAAAATATATTAAAACTCATTATTATTATTAAATATTTTTTGTAAAATTAATTAATATGAGAGCGTCACATAGTAAAATTTTTAAAAAATAAAAATTTTTCAAGGTGAAACATGATGATTCAACTTGCAAAATTAATCTAATTTGGGTTTATTAGTTGGGGATACACGATTTAGAGGTTAATTACAATCCAATACAATGAAAGGTCAGGGGTTCAAGCCCCCCGGAGCGCAATGGTGGAACAATTAATATTGAGGGCTACAAGCGGCAGTGTGGGAGGCTGAAACTCGGTGGGAACCTGCGGCTCGGTGGGAACCTGCGGCTGAGCTAGGGGGAGGGTCAGCATGGAGCAATCACCAGTATGGAGCAATCACTTGGGGATCGACTCCTTGTGCGCAGTAGTTAAAGATATTAGGAACCTGTGATACATTGTGTGGTTACCGCGGTTTACCTGGAGGCAGTTCTGAGGGGTCGGGACTGTTTCCTCAAGGACTAGTCGGGCGTAAGCCCGGAACCTCGATTATTAGAGAGACCAAACTCTAAACTAACGACTCCACCTCAATTATGAAATTATGAGCCCCATTTTAATGTTATTTGTCTTGGGAGTGATCGTTAATTAGAGAGAGAAAAGCGAGTGAATAATCTGGTTCTGAAACATCATAATTTATAACCACCTTAATTATAGCACAATCTTCTACATCATTTTTCATGATCATCTTGTTTACTACATATTAAATAATTGATAAGTAAGTTGGAAAACAAATTCAATCATTACTCCTATGGTTTATACTCTCCTTTTTAGGATATAGTTTCTCGCCCCCTCCTAAGTGTCATCCATTCAACGATGAGAACTGAAGATGATGTACCAAAGTATCACAGAGAATTTGAAGTACCATCGTCCTCAATGAATTCAAGTGTATCCTGTGTCCTCCTTTCATATCTCTGCATCCACCTACTCGGAATCAAAAGCCTTCTATTAAGGGTGATGATGGATGTTTTGATTTATAGACGTTGTGAAGTGATGCATTTAGCCATTCTTATCTCTCTTTTTACCTCACCTTGACCTAAAGCCTATTACAACCCATTCAAATACCCTTTGATTGTTGCGCATGACTCATCTAAAATTGGTGGAGATTTGATTTGGGAGCAAGCCTATGGTAATGACTGTTCTTTTCAATTTTTGAGTGATCTTGCTACCTAAATCATATACTTGACTGTGATAGAGTGAATCTTTGTGAGGCCATGGAATTTTGAATTATTTGATGACATGAAAGTTGCAAACTTTGAGTGAAGAGTCATGTTTCATTTAGTTCCGAATGTTCATTGGTTGCTTGTCTCTTGAAGTGTGTAACTTTCATTTGCCTTGGTAGATGTCTTTGATTTTCTATTCTCTATGATTTTGGTTTGCTTGAGGACAAGCAAAGTTTAGGTGTGGGGAGATTTGATAAGTCATATTTTAGGATGATTATTTGGTGGTAATTAAAGTCTATTTGATTTAATTATATATTTTTATGTGCTAATATTGACTTATATTATTTTTGGGAGTTAATTATTTTAATTATATGAATTGATGTGGAAACATGTTATTAAAGGAGCAAATAAGGAAATATATCTTCCACATATTTTTAGGATTGGACCATATCCTGTAGAGAAGGCAATAAATAAATTAGATAACAAGAAAAGAGGAGATCTTGAGATATTTTTGGAAGCACAAATAAGGAAAATATCAAGAGAAATGAGAAAAAAGATATGATTTGATTTTTGGGGCAGGAGATAGAACGTGAATTCCATCAGAATTGGGGCAGCGGTGTTTCTCTTCTCCAAAAGGCAGTTTAGGCGTGAAATTCAAGAAGCAATTGACATCAATCGGTTTTTATTATTTTTAATTTTGTTTTTGCTATGAACATGCGGGGCTAATCCCCTTTTCTAGTTTAGAATCTCGTGAACCTCCCGTTAAAATATTAATTTATTTATTAAGAGTTTTTCATTGAATCTGTTGTGCGAATTTATTCTATTACATGCTTTGATGTTCTTTATAGCAATTTGATAATTATTTTAGACTGACCATCTAGTGTAATTGTTTAATTGCTTACTGCTATTTCATGATCCATGATCCGTAATTGTTGTGAGGAATGAATTGAGTAGCAAATAGAGATTATTCCCTCTAGGTGTAATAGGATCGAGGTTGTATGATACCCAGCCGGATTTCGTAGCATAGTAATCCTATGTTTAGAGTTTTAATGCGTTTATAAGTTCGAATCCATAGGGTCACTCATATATAGTTCAACTTAGTGGTCGTACCTGATTACCCATAACTTGTAGTCGGGTTGACCAATTCAAGAATTTATCGAACCACAGGGAGGTCGATGCTAGCACTTAAGCGAGATCACGTTTATCACGATTTTATAGAGACGAGACATATAAGGTTGGATGATTAAACAAGAAATTAAATTAAAATCAATGCAAATAGATAAGCAATGATCAAACAACAAGATAAAATGATGGATGAAAGGTTTTCCAAATTGAGTAGAAGTGAGATTAACAACACTAATGAAGTGGTATCTTATGGATTCATGCATTAAACTCATATGTATCAAGGGTTAAGACTAAGAACCAACACATATACCACCTAAACTTCCTCACGAAATGAATAGGATGTAGATCATTTGCACAATCTCAAAATAGCTCACAAGTTGGTTCTCAATTAAACTATTCCAACTAGGTACTAAGTTCAATTAAAGAGTCCCTCCATATGATCAATTGACTTCTCAATCAAACTAATCACATGTTCTATCATTGGGTTCTAAATCCTAAAGGATTTCTCAATCACTTTACAATTTATAATGCACATGAGATATTTGATGAAATGATTCACTTAATTATCCTAAGCACATATTTGATTTCCCAATCTAATCATATAATTAGAACAATCAAACGCACAAAACATCATAGATCTCAAGATATATAAGCATCAATGATAGAAAATCAAATATCCCCATCAACATATGAATTTAATTACATAGATCCACAAATTAACCAACAACTTTCATGTTGCTAATCTCACAAGGGAGATTAGCCTACAATCTTCATAAGATCCATAACATAGACATTAGAAACCTTACAAATCATTGTAAACTAGAGGATTAACACAAAATTGGAATGAAAACTCCCTTGGAAATGGATCCAATTGAATCTCCTTTCTTCCTTTGGTGATCACCTACTCTTCCTTGCTTCTTCACTTGATTTGGATGATAGAATTATGGAGAAATGATGTGGGATCCAAGGATGGATGAATAGGATGAAGAATATGGTGAAAAATCAAAGGAATAGTGTATGAGGTGTGTGGCAGCTGAATTTCGGATCTGATATATTCAAAATGTTGAATGGATTGGTATTTATATCCCAAGGAGATCTTCTAGAAGATTTAAAATAAAAATTCTATTCTGGTGCCGACACGAGTCGTGCTGCGTAGCACGAGTCGAGTCGAGTCGTGTCAGGGTTTTGTGGTCAACTTTACTCAAAACGGCACACGAGTCGTGCTGCGTCACACGACCAAGTGGTGGTCATGTTGGACGAATTGATGGCTCCGCACGGCTTCTTCTTATAGGCCCGCGTCTGGAACACGAGCCGTGTGCTGCAACACGACTCGTGTTGCCAGCACGACTGGTCGTGTTGTTGCACTCTTGTTCCTTCTTCCTTGTTTGATCTCTCGTCTCCATTTTTACTCCATTTTCACCTGTTATACATATGTTTAAACTCATTCTCACACATTCCCATGAAAACACATGACACTACCAAAATGCACAAAAATACGGATAAAACAATATGAAAAACACACACAAAAGGCACTAAAATCTAGGTAAAAATAACGACAATCACACCCCCAAACTTAAAGTATTGTTCGTCCCCGAACAATGAAAATGATAAACCGAGGGAGAAGTTTTCACCTAGGAAAAAGACTAAACGAATACAAGTAACGCTTTCCTTACCAAATGCCTATTGAGGGAGTACTCTACACCTTATCACTTTTAGTTGCTTGACATGATTTTGATTTGAATTGAGGTGATTAACATGCTATTTCATTTGTTATGTTTTTGGGATGTTTCCTTTTCAATCTAGGTTGGGATGTTGGTGAGCTTATTTGATTATGGATGATATAGAATGTGTGCTTAATTGTCTTATGGTGGTTATTTTTGTTTTTGCATGTTTTGTGTTTGTGTTGTTTCTTGTTTAGTGTGTCTTCTTGTTTGTTTTGTGTGTATTTTCATTTTTGTCTTGGTATGTTTGGTGGTTTGTTTTGGGATGTCGTGAGTCGTTTTTGGATGTGAGTGATGACATGTTGTTGTGATAAGGGATGACAAGTTATGATTAAGAATTTCTACACTTTTGAATTGTGACATGTTTTACTTAACTTGTTCAATTTTGATATGAATGTGGTGTAATAAGTCCTTAAGGTCCGAGCATAAGCTTGTGAGCGTTTGAGCCTCAACCGTGCATACATGGCATTTCTTCATGAGTGGATCGATTGCGTTTGATAAGCTAGAATTTGCTCAAGGACTATAAGAACGAGCCCGACTAGAGATGGAGATTAATGATATGATCTAAGGCCATCCTTGTCATTTACAGTCATTGCCAAATATTCCCATACCTTGAACATCATCCCTAATTAACCATTTTGAGTCTTTAAGCCTATTTCTTGTGAATTGAACACATTATAAGCCTTGATTACCCACTTAAGCCTTATATATATACCTTTTGTGTGGGTGATTGAAGAGATGGTAGCTAGAAATGATTGATTGAATGACAAAAGAAGAAAAGGAAATGGTAAACAAATAAGAAAATGATGAAAAGAGCAAAAACAAGAATGCACATGCAACATTTAAAAAAGAGAAAGGAGCAAAGCAACAACAAGATGCTCAAGAAATCAAAAGTCCAAAGAAGGAAGCATGAATCAAAAGAAGCTCAAACGTCAAAGGAATATTGATGATTAGTGCTTGAGATTGCAAAGACAAGAAAGGAAGAAAAGAAAAGTGGAGAAATGGAAGAAAGTAGATACCTCTTCGATTACTTACACTTAATTAGTCACTTCTATCCAAACTCTTCCTACCCTACCAAAGAGCCTATCATTACATCCTTAATAAAAGACCTTTTTGATCATTAATCGAAACTTTGGTGGTTTGTGAATGTAGTCCGCGAGCATGCTTATAGTGAATCGAGCCAATCGGTTAATGAGTGTTGTTTTTGTCAGAGGTTGGTTTACTGACATAAAAGGTATGGCGCGGAATATGGCGGAATGCGTGGATAGGAATAGATCACCAGTCTTTTGGACTATGGGTGATAGGAATTATCAGAGTTTATAAGACTTTGATAACTGCACACGATACACCTCGTGCTCGGATGTTGGATAATATCAAGGGTATTGTCAGTCTTTCGGGACTATGGACAATATGCCGAGATATATCTGGTTTTTCTAACTCTGCCTAAGACGAATCGAAGACAAGTTAGGCTCAGGAACTCCAAGACGAATCGAGGAAATTATCTGAGGCTTCTAAATCTTAATTAAGACGCATCAAAATTAAGAAGAAGAAAAGGATTTTCTGCGAACAGAAATGGTTTTGTTTATATTGATATTTTGATTGATGATTACAAATGGCAAACTACTCGTCCTTATATAGGCGAGATTTCAGCTTCTCCTATAAGCTGTTTGATTGCTTGATTCACACAACAGGAATAAAGTTAAGTAAAGTAAATGTAAAGCAAAAGTAAAGATAGTGGTGGTGGTTTTTGCTTTGACATCTTTGACTATAGGCCACCGGGACTTGCTTAGTGGTTAAGTAAAGATAGTGGTGGTGGTTTTTGCTTTGGCATCTTTGACTGTAGGCCACCGGGACTTGCTTAGTGGTTAAGTAGTCTGTATCGTGTTGTATACTCAGAGTGGAGTACACGTAGTTCCGGTCCCACCTGCCAGTAGTATCCGATGCTGAGCTTCTAGATCCTTCCAGGGAATGGGCCTCTCCTGGGTCGTCTTTATTTGGGCTTGCTGATGGGTTTGAATTCAAGTTGGGCCGTCTGGCCCATTTTCTCTTATCCCTGTAGTTGATGTGTTGTTTTGTACTTCGGGATGGTTGGGCTCGTGGGTTTGGACTTGTCTTTTAGTTTTTTTGATTGGGTCATTTTCTGCTCTCTGACAGTTTTACCTCAATTAAAAGAGTGTTGAGTGAAATTGATATCCAATGTGAGGCTTGGACTAAAAAGGACTATATTACACTTTATTTTCTTTTGATTGAACTTGTTAATTTTTCATGTTATGAGTTTAATGTTGTAGGTTGACTTAGCATAGTTTGTAGTTCTTATTACTATTGATGTGTTATTACTTATATTCGTTAGGTCCTTTTCTTAGGTGAAAATTTCTCCTCTTGGTTTATCTTTTTCGTTGCTCGGGGACGAGCAACACCTTAAGTTTGGGGGTTGATTGTCGCTATTTTCACCTAGATTTTAGTGTCTTTTTATATATCTTTTCATATTATTTTATCCGTATTTGTGTGTACTTTGATTGTGTTATGTGATTTTATGGAAATGTGTGGGAATGAGCTTAAACATATAAAAACAGGTGAAAACGGAGCAAAAAGAGAGATGAAATTGAAGATCCAAGAAGTGGCACAGAAACTCAGTCGAATTTCTATGAATTCGACCGAATTTCTCTTACAGAATGATGGAGAAAAATTTGCATAAAAACTCGATCGAGTTTCTCTTACAGAAAAAATCCGAAAACAGGGCAGCATGAAAACTCAACCGAATTTCCTAAAATTCGGTCGAATTTTTGAGCAATTTTTAAGGATGAAAACATGCCCGGCTTGAAGAAACGTGATGTGCATGGAAACTCGACCGAGTTTTCAATAACTCGGTCGAATTTTTGGACAAAAACCAGCTGTCAAAGTGCGATTTTCAGGATTTCCAAGGGGTATAAATACACCCAATTTCAACATTCACAAGAGATATTTTAAGGCTTTCACTGTTTCACACACACCATACACTATTCCCTTCAATTCACACCATCATCTTCCTCCATTCATCACCCATTACATCTTCTCCATCCACCCATCAAATCCACCATTCAAGAACTCAAGATATTAAGAACTAGAGATGGAGATCAAGAAGAATGGAGGATTCTCTTCAAGAAATTGATAGGGAATAATTTATTCATTTTTGTATTTCTTTTGGATTTGAGACTATGGATATATGTAATGAAGCATTCATGTATTTTGTTACTATTATCATGTTAGGCTAATTCCTTTAGTGGGATTAGGGATATGAAGAGCACTGTTTAGTGTGAAAATCTGCATGTTTTAGGGTCCGATTTAGCACCGTTTTGTGGGATTAATGTTCATATTTTAGCACTAAATGATTCATTTTAATATATTTAAGATATTGGTGCATTTGAGGTGTTATTTCATATTTTTAGGTGGAAAACGGATTAAAGGTGCAAAGTTGGAATGAGGAGTGACATCGTTAAAGAATGCTGAAAAACGCATGTCCTCTTTGCACAATTTTTCTGTATTTATGTAGAGATCCAAATTGCGCATGTGAGATATGGTTGGAAAGCTACTGAAGAGAAGATCATTTTGGCTCAAGAAACACCTCCATTGGAGGTCAGATGAGGGAGATATGATCAAATCGGTGAAGGCGCGCAAGTTGTTCCAACCCAGCGCGACTCGTGCCACTTCTGCACGACTCGTGCTCTTTAAATGTTGGACTTTTTGTGAGTTATTTATATGGATAGAAAGCCAAGGAAGAGAGGGTCGTGTGAGCATAAGAATCGCTTTAATCGGAATTCGAATGAAGAAGTTATGCTCAAAACCGTAAGGTCGCGCAGCTGTCAGCGAGAATTCCGAAAATTCACGAAAATTACCATATATAACCTATTTTCTTGGTGGCTAAGTTATTTCCTAATTTAATATATATCCATATCTTCCATAATTATATTTTTCCTGATTTTTCAAGATCTCACATCGTTTTACTCCTTATTTTATTCCACTCTCATACCTATATATACCCATTCTCATAACCACATAAAATTGTGGAGAAACCGCATAATCTGCCACCACCACATCACCTAGGGTTTTAACCCTAATCCACCATATCCGTCTTTCATCTTCTACCCTTCACCCGCCTTTCACCTATCACCCTCAATCACGGTGTTTGCTACTTGAGAAGGAGAACGGATGAGGATCATCAAGACGGAAATAGAAGACGGAGAATCATTCCGGACACGGGTTTTTCTTCCTTATTTAATTTCTTATTGTTGATTTATTTTCTCTTGATAGTTTTATGGTTTGAAAGGTTATGATGTTGATATGAGATTTTAGACATCTATGATGATAAATTTTGCAAAATATTTATTCCTTATTGAAGTTTTGTTTTAGACTTATATAATCATGTTTCTTAATTATTATGATATTATCATTGATTGATGTATGATTGAGTTTGAATGTGTTCCATGATTATATTTGTTATTTCGTGATGGTTGAAGGGGATTAACCCATATAGCCTTTGATTGTTTGACCATCAATATAGGATACCTTATTATCTTTGCATGACCACTGTTAAAGAGAAATATGGTAAGGAAGCCATAATCCAATTCCTTTAGTACCTATACAGGATAGATCTTTTGCACTAGCCTATATGGAATTTTGCATGTGAATCGCCTAGAAAGCGAATAAGGAATTGTGGGTATTTAATTTCCTTAGTACCTAAAGGGAATAGGGAATTATCTTATTAATTTGGTCCTAGGAATTTATGTTCTTTAAAATTGTTAAATCTTACTTGTCTATGAGTGGTTTAGCATGGTTAAGTGACCATTCCAATAAAATTCTGCATGATTTGATTCACTTGTCTATTTATCTTAATTCACATGATAAATTGGATTTTCGTAAAACTATCTTGTTCTTGTCTTTTGAAACACTTGTGATTGTTTGTGACTTTTATTTTATTTAGTATTTATTTTCAGAATAATTAGTTATTAATTTCCAAAATCAGAAAAAGGTTATTTTGTCTTAATTATTAGTTGTGCGAATTAGTTAGTGTGTATCTTGTTTAACTCTAATCCCTTGGGTTCGATATTTTTACTTGGTCACACGCTGAGCTACAATTAATTCCCTACACTTGGGGACACACGCAAAAAGGTGAACAAGCAAATGACGCCGTTGCCGGGGATTAGATTGTTTAAATAGGAGACCACTAAATTATTTGTTATCACTTTTAATTAGGATTTTTTTATTGCTTTTATATGTTTGTTTGGTGTAGGAAATTTTATTAGGTGCTTCGTCGTCTATGGTATTCACTTTTTACAAACTTAATTTATCACTTAGTTTGGACTAAGTTTGGGGGGGTGGACGTGCATCCAATGCCTTGAAGCACCAAGGTAAGTTTTCTTCACTTGTATGTGATGCTTGGAGGTTGATTTTTTTTAGAATTTTTGGAATTTATTTCGATCTTTCGAATTTTTTTGCGACTTTCCAAGGGTCTTGTGTTTGTCTTGTTTATTTTTCCTAGATTTGGTTTGATTTTATTTTTTTGTTGAATTTTTTGAGTTTCTCCTATGATTTTGCTAATGAGTTCTGATTGGTGATGAGTTGTGTTTGAGCTTTAATGATTATGAAGGATATCGGAGTAGAAGAGATGTGAGTTTTATCCGAGGCCTACGCCTGATCGAATTTGGCAACTTGAAATGATAAACACATCTCTTTGGGAGGCCGGGCTACATTAGTTCAATCTTTTCTTTCTTCGATTCCGATCTATTGTCTGTCAGTATACAAGATTCCGAAAAAACCCATTGGGGTGATTTCTCAAATCCAAAGAAAATTCCTATGGGGGGTTGTGATACCAATTTCAAAATTCCTTGGGTAAAATGGGAAGACATCTGTTTGGGGAAGAACAATGGGGGGTTGGGAGTGAAAGATTTAGGGAGTTTCAACATAGCCTTACTTAAAAAATGGGTGTTGAGATTTTTGAATAAACCGGAGAGACTATGGGTCAGGGTCATCAAAGCTAGATATGGGGGTTTTGTGAGAAATAGAGGGAGAGGGAGACCAATGTTGGGGTTGATGGAGTCAAATGGGTATAATTGGGGGTCGGTATCGGGATGGTGGAAAGAGATTAGTAACTTATATTGGGGGAATAGCGATGAGTTAGGTATGGTAAAAGAAGTGAAAATATGCATAGGAAATGGAAGCAACACTTTATTTTGGACTGATTGGTGGTGTGAGGGAGTGGTGCTTTGTGAGAAATTCTCTAGATTGTATAGAATTAGCAGTTATAAGGAGGGTAAGGTTGAGAGTATGTGCAGTTGGGTAGATGGAGTATGGAAGTGGAATCTAGTGTGGTGTCGTAGCTTGAGAACGAGAGAGGTAGATATGGTTAACGAATTGTTATGTTTCATTTGCAGGGAGAATGTAAAACAACATAATGAAGATTACAGGTTTTGGATTATCTCAAATAATGGTGAATTTTCCACAGCAGAAGCATACAAGAAAGAACATGATGAACACCTGAACTCCTCCAATCCAGAAAGAAAAAAAAGCCTTCAAGAACTTGTGAAAAACGATAGCTCCAAGAAAAGCTCAAGCAATTGTATGGAAAGTGCTTCGACAAAGAATTCCAACAAAAACAGCCCTTCAGAAAAAAGGTGTCATTAATCCAAACTCTGATACTCTATGTTCTTTATGTTTTGAGGAAGATGAGACTATTGAGCACTTGTTTTTTAGATGTGGGTTTTCTTGGAGAATTTGGAGTAGAATTTATAATTGGATTGGTATAAGTTTGGTGCCACATATTGAACCTATTGCACACTTTTTGCAACATGGTGAGATATTGGGCCGAAAAGGGAGTGATAAACGAATTGCTCAGTCATTGTGGGTTGGATCGATTTGGGTAATTTGGAAAATGAGAAATGATGTGATATTTAACAATTGCAATCCGAGTGTTGATAAAGCAGTAGAAGAGGTGAAGACGAGATTGTGGTCATGGATATCGACAACACAAAAGGATAGAGAAATATCTTTATTTCGAATGTGGAGTAACAATATTCGTGCATGTCTACATGGTTGATGTTGTCAAGGAG